>CM031923.1:6045499-6439675 GCA_018703695.1 Prunus fruticosa
AAAGTCATCAAAAGGCCACATTAGACATAATGCCTAGTCTAGATATAAGGTCAACCAAAGCCAACAATAAAAACTTGGTTTTTAGCAAACCTGAGGACAAAGTCAATAGAGTTGTCTTGCCATGAAGACTTGGAAAACACTATCGTGGCGAAAGTTGAAGGGAGAACCTGACACCACACAAAAACACAGGAACAAAAAAGATACCCACAAATCTACCAGAACCAACGAGACGTCAAAAGCACCGGGCATACGACCCCATCAGATACACCGCCGTGAAAGCAAAAGTAAACAAGCTACAAAAGAATAATTTTAATCGCCAGGTAGATTTTCCTAGATGGATGTCAAACTGGGTCATGGTTTGGAAAATGGAGGACAAATGGCGCATGTGTGTCGACTTCACCAACCTCAATAAGGCATGTCCCAAGGACAACTTTCCTTTACCAAGAATTGACTAGCTAGTTGACACCATGGTAGGGCACAAAGGACGCCTACTTGGGGTATAACCAAATTCGGATGCACACGGCCAACCAGGATAGCAAGTCTTTCATCACCGATCGTGGCACATACTGCTATCAGGTCATGCCTTTCGGGCTCCAGAACCAAGGGGCTACCTACCAACGTGATCGGTGCATAAATTACATATCATTTTGTACACTTTTAGCTTATGATATGGTTATGTTTTTGAGTTAAACTTGTGCTTTTAATTTGTTTTGTGTTTGTTTTAGTGTTTTAAGTTTGGGACTCACTAATTGCATTTTGGAGACAAGTTAGCTCAAAACGGTGTCTGCAGATCAGTCAACTTCACGGATTGGACTGTACTTGCTCAAGAAGAACCAGATGATGAGCCACATATCATTGGAAAGATACGGAAGTCTAGTTTCTGTAGAATTTTACGGTTCATGATTCCGAGTCTTCTAGAGAAAGTTATACATGTTTTGGCAACTTAAGGTCAAATTCGGCAGCATCTGCGTTACTGGGCCAAAAATCACATTTGAAGGCCTTCCGGATTTTTCCTTGAGCTGGGCTGCATATTCTTGGAAAGATAAGACAAAGAGCTTCAAGATCCATATTTTTCCCGATTTTTCAGAATGAAGACACAAGCCCAAAATGAGCCCATAAGCTGGCTGCAATGCATTGTCATGCATGACATATGCATGATGAATTGTTGTTGATTGTGGGAAAGTTTGTGGAAGCATATTCAATACTTATTTTTGAGTGGAATTTTGCAGCAGCCAAAAGATGGTGAAGTGGATGATGCAACACTAAGCTTAATGCCAAAAGATGATGAAGTGGGAGTTGCAACACTAAGCCTAAAGACAAGAGGAATTGTTTTCAAATGCAATAGTGGGTTAAGTGATTTAAGTGTTGTAAGTTAGTGAAGTTAGTGTGTTTATAAAATTCAATTGTATAATTCAGATTTTCACTTCCCCTAGGCCTATAAATAGGGAAGTTCTCTAAGCTTGTAACAACACCCCAAGGGGGGGAGCTCTCAAGCACTTCTCTAGAGCTCCCTTCCCTTATCTCCCTCAAATTCTCTTAGTTTCCCTTTGTAGTTCTCAATTGTTGTAATATGATCCTTTTACTAAATCTTCAAACACTTCCCAAACACTTTCTTCTCCCTTCTCAAAGTTCTCAAACACATGCTCTTCCAAAATCCACAAAGTTCTCAAACACCACTTTCCTTTCTTCTCCAAAAGTTTCCATATTCTCAAACACTTCTCAAACACTCCTCCCTTCTCTTTCTCAAACACATCTCTCCTCTCTTCCAAATTCTCCAATGTTCTCAAACCTTCTCTTCCAAAATCCTCCAAGTTTCCAAACACTTTCTTCATCAAATTCTCCAAACACTTTCTCAAACAATTCTCTACTTCTACTTTCTTCTCCAAAAAGCCTCCATGTCCTCAAACACTTTTCCCAAACACTTCCTTTCTTCCTCAAAGTTCTTCTAGTTCACTTAATGTTTTCTTAGTTGTAATTTATTTTTCTTGTAATGTACATTCTTTCTTCTTGTTTTGTTTCTTTTGTTTTCATTTTTGTTTTGTGTAGGAAAATTGAATTGGATCATTCAATCACCAATCCCTGTGGAATCGACCTCGCACTTACATACGCTATACTACCAACGGTTCGTGCACTTGCGAGTATCACAAGTTGAGGATGCAGTTGAACCCATTTTGGTGCAGCTGAAATCTACGCAACACAACGACTGGCCAACCAGATGTTTGCCAAACAGATTTGCAATAGCATGGAGGTATATGTCGACGACATTCCAGGAAAGAGTATCTGCACCGACCAACACGTTGCAAACCTAGCCAAGACCTTTGCGTTCTTAAGAGTCGAGAATGAAATTAAATCCGGCTAAGTGTGTATTTGGGGTCGGCTGGGGCAAATTCTTGGGCTTCATGGTCAGCTACATGGGCATTGAGGCTAACCTGGAGAAAATTCAGGCCCTCATTGGTATGGCCCAACTCAGGATCCAGAAGGAGGTTCAGAGCCTGACACGACAAGTAGCGGCATTGAATTGCTTTATATCAAAAGAAACCGACCGATGCCTCCCGTTCTTCAAAGCCCTCAAGGGGAATAATAAAATAGTGGATTGGACACCAGAGTGCGCCTTGGAGTTCGAAAACTTGAAGACCCACATGGGGCAGGTTCCCATACTATCCAAACCTGAGGTTGGGGATATATTATCACTATACATATCTGTATCCCCCTCGGCAGTAAGCTCTCTGCTCACCCGAGACCAAGATAAGGTGCATCACTCGGTTTATTACGTAAGCAAAGCCTTGATCGATACGGAGACTCAGGACCCAAAGATCGAAAAGATGGCCCTGGCCCTAATCATATAGGCTTGGAAGCTACGACCATACTTCCAGGCACACTATATCGTTGTCTTAACCAACCAGCCACTTAGCCACGTTTTGCGAAAACTTGAAACATCTAGTCGGCTAATCAAGTGGTTAGTAGAGTTTGGAGAATTTGATGTCACCTACCAATCGCGCACAGCCATGAAGGCACCGGCCATTGCTGATTTCATCTCGGAATTTACACCACCAGCATTCATAACTACACTAGAGTCTCCTGACACAAGCCTAGGCCCAGGATCGATGGTGTCGCACACTGCCCCCACCACCGACCTGGCCCTACGACGATGGACCCTATATGTGGATGGCACATCGAACGTGCATGGATTCAGCGCATAACTGGTTTTGATCTCCCCTAAAGGGATCGAAATGGAATATTCTCTCTGATTTTGGTTCCGGGCCTCGAGCAATGAAGCAGAATACAAAGCCCACCTAGCAGGACTCTCTCCCATAATAAAGGAACTGGGTGTTGACACATCAATGTCAACAGCGATTCACAATTGGTGGTCAACCAGGTCACAAACGAGTACCAGGCTCGGTTACAGCACATGACCGCTTATGTCTAAAAAGTAAAAAACATCTCTACTTCCAGTTACATACAATCACCCATATTCCACTAACGAAGAACACCCAAGCTGACTCATTAGCTCGACTCGCCTCGGCCTTAGATTTAGAGCTTACGCCACAATCCCAATCAAGTACCTTCCAAGCAAAAGCATCGATCAGGTGGGCTGCCCAATTTTGGTCTTAGAAGAAACTCCAAATTGCATGACCCCAATACGGGACTTCCTCCCCAATGGTATCCTACCCCAAAGTAAGGTCCATACCCGAAAAATTGAGGCGAGAGCAATTCGCTATGTCATCATAGGGGAGAAGTTGTACAAATGGGGCTACTTCTTGCCCCTATTACTGTGTGTTACTCCAAAGCAAAGACTGGAGGCCCTCCAAGAAATCCATGAGGGGTTATGTTGTGACCGTGTCGTGGCCCAATCAATGACCACCAAGGTTGTGCGGCGAGGATACTTTTGTCCTACCATGGATATTAACGCTAGGCACCTGGCCAATTGTTGCTGCCCGTGCTAGCTCTTCGGCGGAGTAGCTTTGTGGTCTTCGCCATGGATTACTTCACAAAGTGGGCTGAGGTAGAACCTATGGCAACAATCACAGGAGCCAAAGTCCAGAGTTTCGTTCGCAAAAACATCGTCTGCTGGTTTGGTATCCCTCCCCCACACCATCATCATTGACAATGGAAAACAATGAAAAGCGTTTCGAACTGCAAAAAGTTCCGAGACTTTTACTTCGATCTGAAGATCAAACTTCGTTTTTCTTCCTCAGCTCACCCTCAAGAAAATGACCAGGTGGAAGCTGTTAACAAACTCCTCAAGGGTACACTTAAGAAAAAGTTGGAGGCTAAGAAGGGAGCTTGGTCGGAATTACTATTGAGTGCACGTCAATGGAGGAAACCCCATATTCTCTGCGTTTGGGGCTAAAATAGTCATTCATGTTGAGGTCGTTGTACCCACGCACCGGGTCGACCACTATACACCCGAGGTGAATGGGAGCAATTCTCTCTTAGCATGGACTTATTGGAAGAGCATAGACTCCGCGCTGCTCTTCATCTCGCCATGTATCAACAATGAACGACTCGGTATTACAACTAGCATGTCCACCAGTGTAACTTCCGACTAGGGGACTTAGTTCTCCACACAGTACTACTTGGGACCAAGGACAGAACTATTGGTACCTTGGGGGCCAAGTTGGAGGGACCATACCAAGTCCTTGATGTCGGCCGAACCGGAACGCCCAACAATTGCCACATCCATAGAATGTTGAGCACCTAAGGAAATACTATCCTTAGGCACAATGGGAGACTTCACCCGAACACATTACTATTTTTGTTTACCATCCACTATGTTTTCCTTCCAAGCACATGCACTGTAACACCCTGACCCAATTTAATTGTTTTATTCAATTTAATTATTTCCTAAAATTACAATTTTGCCCTTGTGGTAAGGTCACGTTAGTCACTTTTCGATCCGTAAGGATTTTTGGGAATTGAATGATACTATTGCATAGAGCTCATCATTACGAGTTCGTAGACACGTAGTGGGCTCAAATCGGAGTTTTAACAAAGAAATTACGGTTAACGGAAGTGTAGTGGCACAATCGTAATTTTTCAAAGTCGGATTTTTAAAAACCCAACTCAGCCTTCTCTCTCTCTCTCTCTCTCTCTCTCTCTCTCTCTCTCTCTCTCTCTCTCTCTATTGCGCTAGCCATATTTTCCGGAGTTGATTTCGGCTCCGTCCCGACCACGTTACCATTTCTCGACGAAATGACTTGCAAAATCTTCCTATCCTCCTCCTCTATTTGACCCACCCATTTTCCCAGCTAAAAATCCCAAGGAAATTAAACTAGAATGACAGGAAGTTCGGGTGATTTTCGAAGTTTCCCAAGCCGTTTCCGGCGACTCCTACCGCCATTTTCTTCAATTGAGGTATGAAACTTCATCTACTCTTCGTGCTCTATCTATTTATGTACGTATTGTAGATCGATTTTGAGGTTTTACATATCGTTCAATATACCCATTTTTGGCCGATGGTTTCAACTCCGCTTCTGCTAGTTTTTGGCCATGGTCCAAGAACAAAAAGTGTTCCCCTTGTTAGTTTGATTGTATTGGTATAGGTATTGTAGGATGTTTCAAGAATTTTTTGTCGCTGAAATTTTCTCAAGCCACCCACGCACTGCGGACGCGTGTGGCGGCGCTTGGGCCACTGGGCCTATTTTATTCAAAAACACTCCTCATGTCGTCCCGAGCACAAAGGTATGCTTGAATTTGAATTTGGTTATTGTATGATAGTCGAACGGATTTACGCCTATTCTGCAATATCCAGGTTCAATATGTTCAGACCGTTGGATCAGCTCCATTTCTAAGTATGTTGTTCTCTGTAGCTCTAGGATCGTGTAGGAACTCACAGATCGAGAATCGGAGTCCCGGATACTCCGAATCATTGATTCTAGGGTTAAGTAAACTGATGACCGTCCGATTCATCCAGCGATCGAGATCGATCTGACCACTCGATCAAGACCAAACTTACTGTTTTATCACACGTTGCGTTGGATTTTTCGGCATGTGGTAAAGGTCTGGACACCTTTGGTCGGGTGTGCCTTAGGCCCTTGGCGGGGTAGTCTGCACGCGTAGGACATGGTTTGGTTTAACCACACGTGGCGTTGGATTTTCTGGCTTGTGGGCTCACTTGGTAATGTTAGTACTTTATCACACGTGGCGTTGGATTTTCCGGCGTGTGTGCTATAGAGTGGTCGTCCCCTGGTTGGACAACTCATCCCTAGACACCGGGTAGAAAGTTGAAACCCTCGAGACAACCCTGCGCAGCTTCTAACTCCTCCTCAACCTGCCTTTTTCCCCAATAGTCATGTTCAGCTCCGTTCTGGTCACTACTTGCTTATCCTTTTTGCCTATGTCAAATTCCCAATGAGCAGCCACGTTCTAGCAGCAACATACAACTTCATTGTGACTTGCACTAGAGCATGGTTAGACAAGCAAAATGAAATAGTAACCAAGGACAAGGGAGCACCAAAATATACCTCACCTTCATTTGATCCTCCAAAGCCGATAAGGTCATGCCACAATATCCCATCTCCTCAGGGAACAGTCCCTTAATGACCTCTAGCTTCAGGAGCCTCTTGCTCGCCTCCAAATATGAGATCATGACCAGATCTCCGTCCACCCACGGCTCCAATGGATCGCTGAAAAGCTCTACACTCGGCCTTTTTCCTACCTTTTCAACAAATGATTACTGTCTTTTCCCACTATCCCTCCTCGGTTGTTCTTCAATCGGCCTCTTCTTCATGTCTCAGGACAATGGCTCATCGACATATGCCTGGACATGCCCGCCCGACCCTCCCTCGAGCCACCATCTGATCCACTGGATTGGCCATTCTTGGCAAGCTTCATCAACTTCGCTTGCATAACAGGATCACTTCGAACTGGGCCTCTTCGCTGCAAAATCACGAAAAAGTTAGTTGTGGTCAACGCATCGGTAAGACTCATCATTTGAACGGTAAGACTCACTTGCCGAGCCAATCGAACTTTCACTGGCAAGGAGTACGTTTGCCGCTCTCTCCGTAGTAGGTAGGGAAAGCACCTGCTCGACTTCGTTATGCTCGGTTGCTGAGAGTTCCATCCGCTCCAATTCAACTGCACAAGTAATGGAAAACTTTAGCCTTAATGAAAAACATTGTCTAAAAAAAAAAAAATTCAACACACAAGAGAATTGAGCAGATAAAGTAGGGAAAGCATACCTAAAACTACTACACGTAAATCAGACCTGGTATCCTAAAACCCCTCGGTATCCTAGGCAGTGTTGGCTCCACTCTTTCAGCAAATTCCCAGGCACTCGACGCATAGAAATAGTGCGGTTTTCACGTCTTCTAGGATGAAGGATTACTTTCAATCATCTTCCTGACAGCACTTTGAAGGTAGCAGAAGTCGACCTAGTATGGACTTTTCTTTAGCAAAAAACAGTGCATCATTTGGTTCATGGTCATCTCTGAATTATGCATGCTTCGCCACAGCACATGGACACTCACCATGGTTCTATATACATTTGGATTCATTTGGTGAAGGGCTACACCGAGTGCCCTAAACCTAATCCTGCTCGGAATGGCATATTCTTCCCTCAAGCACTCTAGCTTCTCCTTGCGTCATTGTGCTCAGGTATTCATCAACCGACCACTCTTCCTCTACCTTAGCTAAGCCCTTACCCAAGCTTGATTTCTCCGCCTTACCTGACCCAGCCACTACTATCGTGACTTCATCTCTGGCTTCAAACCTTCCATCCCCTTCAACCTAATCGACATCTGCTACATCTTCACCTCCCACCTCTCTTCCTGCCCCTCGATACTCAAAATTCCCACCAAGATTGATGGGCATGTCCTCGCCCATTTGCTCGGCTGCATCATACATCTCATTTACCATGTCTAGATCATCCACATCATCTCCAAAGGCTGATCCACTATTCTCCATATTTTTTGCGAATCAGACATATTTGACCAACTCGACATGGTTAGACTGACCATGACACTTTAAACATTACCAAAGGGGGACGGGTCGAGATCTATAGATCAAAACGCACACCAAGCGAAGAAAACGAGACGAACATAAACTAAATCAAGGAAAACAAACCAAAACTTGACTTTGATCTTTTGGAAATGAAATCAAAGGCAGAAGGCCTTACCTAAACACCCTCAGAACGGCATCGCGTCAAACGCCACGCCACCCATTCCCTTCTGCAATGACGGCGCACCCAGAAATCACTTGAAAAACTCTTTCGACTTGGAGCTTCAAAACAGAGACAATGGAGAAAAATGGCAAAAGGGGGTTGCCCTCCCTTTTATATATTAACGACCAAGCATCCGCACAGTCCACTTATCAGCTACCCATGCTGGGATGACCACACATGGCAGCCCGAGCGCCCATCACTTGAAGCGACGGAGCCTGCACTGATGCGACCTCTCGCATGTCGTTGACGTTAGATGCATTTAACATGCTGATTGTTCAGCTAATCAGTCATCGCCACGTCACACTGCCTCAACCACCCCAAAATTCAAACCTGGTGCCACAAATCTTTTTCAAACGCACCTTCCTCCGCCGGGAACTTGGGGGCTACACTACCAGACCCCTTTTGTGGTCGGCTTTATATGAAATAGGCTCGGCTCCTTGAGTTGAGAGTTGGGGGACTACTATTAATAGTTCGAATGGCCGAGCCTATTAGAAGACACCACGTGGCCAAGGTCGAGGTGCTAGTGTCCCAACCCGACCAGATTGACCGCCTTGGGTCCTGTTAATAGGTCTTAGATCCGAGCTTATCTGAGGACGCCACGTGGCCAAGGTCGGGATGCTTATGCACCGACCCAACCAAATTGACCGCCTTAGGTCCACTATGACGTCATAAGAACATAAAGGCAAAAGCACTAGTATACCGACCCGACCAGATCCCTGCGAGACCAAGTCACTTCACTCACCTAATACCAATATGATGGGAGAAAGGGCATTTAATGAGTCTCACATCCAAGTCAGGTGTCATTGTATTACTTGGTCCATGATAATCAACACAGTGATTGATGCCCGTAACCACTCTCTAATCCCAGCATGGGGAATGGCTGAAGATATCCCCTTTTGCTAGATTTAAGGAGATATGATCTCCCCTTCTCCCTTTATAAATACTCTTCACCTACATTGAGACAAAGGTAATAACTATTCTCACCCCAAAACTTTGTATCCTTCTCCTTACTCCAAACTAGCCACTAACTTAGCCATCAGAGGTGGTTCAATTGGTATCACGCTAGCTCCCCCTTGTTTGATTGTCTAGTTGCTTGAAGTGTGCAGGTTGTCCAAGAAAATCAAGTCAACCCAACAACCTAGGGTACATTCCGACCTTGGCTCGAATCGAGACCCCCGTCCAACAGAACCGGTCTCCCCTATCAACAAGGTCACATATCTCAATTCTGTTCAGTTTAATTACACGTGCTAAATGCGTGCAAGGGAAAAATTATATTTTCACTCTTTAAACAATTAATAAAAAAAAAGAAAAAAAAACAGCCACCCAATTATTTCTCCCACCCCCATCCACCATCCTTATCCCCAAATCCTTTCTCATTTCTCCTTTATCTCCAACCAACCACCCCATCATCATCTATAACCACCCAAACCCACCACCAGCCATACCCATCACGGCACCTGCTTCGAAAGAGGCTAATTGACTTGAGAGAGGAGATCAGAGGAGTGTTGGGGCAGAAGGGAGAGAAGGGCGGAGAGAGCCTTCTCAGTGTGCTTGGGGGACATTCTCCGCATCCATCCCATTGCTGCTTCCATTTTTGTTCCTTGGCTTTCTTTGTTTTTGTTTCTCAAGTGAGACTGGCTGGCTCTAAAACTATCTATGATTATTTTTATTTATTTTGTATTTTGACAAAAAGTATAGCTTATTGTTTTTATACTTAAAAGTAGGGCTAAGCATTCAAACCAGGAACCCGATCAAACTGCCCAAACCAAATCGATGGTTTGGGTTGGTTTGATTTTTTTTCAATCTTTTTTTGGTCATCGGTTTGAACCCAAGCCAAACTGAAATATATGGTTCGGTGTATGGTTCGCAATATTCAAAACCACGGTTTAACCAAACCAAATTGATGGCATTAAAAAATATTATACATAATATTATTATAAGAAATATATATTATATATAATACATAGTTTCAATCTTTTCTTTTTCTTCTCTCTCCATCTCTCCGTTTGTCTTGTCTCTATCAGTCCCTCTCTCTCTATTTTTTTTTTCTCTCCTTACGTTTGTCTTCACTCCCTCTCCTTGTCTCCCTTTTTTTTTTTTTCCTTCTTCTTCTCCATCTCTGCCTCTTTTTTTCTTCTCCTCCTCTCACATCCCTTTTATTTCTTCTTCTTCTCTCTCTCTCAGAAAGCCAAAATACCCAAACTGAACCAAACCAACCCACCAAGTTCGGATTAACCGAAGCGGTCGGTTTTCATCAATTATGATTTGGTTTCGATTTCCAAAATAGCCAAACTGAGGCCTACGGTTCATGTTCGGATTAAACCTAAAATCGAACCAATCCAGACCGAGCACACCCCTACTTAAATGGCCATGAACTCAGCAACCAAGTTGCTCAGTATGCTTGTCTTCACTTTCTTTCTCCCAGTCGACCCCACTTGCCAAATAAGTTTTGCTCTCATAGTCTCACTGTAATAACCAACGTCCCTTTTTGGCCCGGAAAAGTTTATGCTACTTTCAAGTTTTGCAAAGATTAACAGACCCACGAACTCAAAGCTCCAATCTTGAAAACCAAGATCCAGTTTAGAAAAGAAGAAAGGAAGAAATGCTCTCGAAAATCTCAGTTACCCACTTGAAACCATCACTATCTGCATTCACTTCTGGATTTATTAATTGTTTAAAGGGTGGAAATATAATTTTGCCCCTGCATTCATTTAGCACGTGCAATTAAACTGACAGAATTGAGAGATGTTGAGAGATTTGACTTGATTTGTTAACGACTACAAGTACAGTGACGAAATTGAGAAAATTGATTGAGAAAATTGAAATCACGGTGACTAACATTGCTTTCCAGACAAACTCTGCTTTCGAGACAAACTCCGGCAAAAGAAAAGTGAACTCACAAAAGTGAAATAACAGAATTACCATTAGCAGTAAAAGGACAACGTGCATAATGTAAGTGAAACTCTGTTTCTCAAACATCCTACAGATACAGTTCGCACCGCAATGTTGGTAAATTGAACAGCATAAGGTACAAGACTACTACAGCTGTCAAATTGGCTAATGAAAATCCATCAATCTTATCCCATTAACCCTTTTTGTTTTCTAGATATACTTGTTTGAGTAGGCACAAGGTCTCACTGAAATAAAACCATCAGAACAATAACATAATATCATTAGCTTTCTAATCTGCATCCATTTCTTCCAATGCTGCTCTAGCTGCTGCCTTTGCTTCCTCTAGAAGCTCATCTGGAACCTGAAAATTGAAAAATAAAATTATAAATATGCAAGACAGGCTTTCACATGGAACTACCCTACAAGGTAACACAAACAAAACACAGATGAAGACGAAAACATTATAATACCATGCAGTAGCGATAATGGAAAACGGAGGGGCAATGGAAAAATATTGGTTCAAAAGAATCATAATCTCCCTCCCATGTTAAATCATCAATTTGAATGTGGGGCTTAAAAAGCAGAATTCAAAAAGATATTAAGCATAGTGGAACATGAATAATAGATATCATTAAAGTTGGCACTTGTAGCTAGGAACCTCGCACAACTGAACACTATGGCACATCAAAGAACACAATCTCTAAATCCTACACCAGTCTAGATTTCTTGGTTTTCAGGGGGGAAGCGACTGAAACAGCTAAGCCTTCCGAAAGATGGGAATATTTTGTACCACATTTACTGATCACCTACCTCTATGGGAGAGGTGGTCAGCAAATGTAGTACAAATAGCAGCCATTGAAAGAGGATTGTATTCAAATTAACAGTCTTGGAACACGATGACAAGGTTTTTCTCAAATAAATTAAGATGGAAAATTAATCATACAGGTCAGGAACCATTGCTGCATATAAAGAGTTTCTGCTCAGGCTCCGGAAATATTCTCAATTTTTTGTTGAATACATTTGTGAGCCTACTATAGAAATGTACATTCTACATCTCAAAGTGAGATATAGGTTCTAGGTCATGTACCATTCACCACTAGGTCCCTCCCTAAGAAAATACGAAAAGCTATGGAATGTGGCCTAAAAGCCAATTAAAAGGAAATAGTAAAGGAAAGGAAAGATATATTTTTTAAAATTCTGATAAACTTTACATATTAATGACATGTTACTTTTAATCACAAAATGATGGTATGAAAAACAAATGAGGCAATTGGAAAAAATAAAAGCTGTATCTGAAATTAGTTTGAATTTTGCAAGGTTCTTGAACTCAAAAGCAAACTTTAGATACCTTCTGATGCTGACGGTTTGATTCATCACAGACCCAGCTCATTTCTAATTCAAAGTCCTTGTCCTTTGCCTCATCATGGATTCCATAAATGCTGTTTGGCATAATTGAAAATTACAGTTAGTAGAAATTTCAGATTGAGCATCATGAGACATGCATAAATACATAAATGCTTTGCTGCCTTCTACCATTACAATATTGTTCGGGAATGGGTGCGAAAGAAGCATGAAAAATATTATTATTGAGATCACTCTTTAGAACAAGCACATTATGCCATGATATATCTTATGGCAAACTCATGAAGCATATGAAACAATCTAGTGTTTGAGAAAAAGAACTACATACTCAAAGACACACAAGCTAATAATTATAACAATCACAGCTTCTTCTTTTTTCTCTTTTTTTTTTTTTAAGAGACAAATTTTATTGCTGAAAACAATAAAATTAAAAATGGAGTGGGTAAGATGGCCACAACATCAAAAGATCCATTTCCAAATATTGACGACTAAATGCAACTGTGAGTGAAGTGAGTGAGATGCATCTGGCTAATAAAAAATTATTATTGTTCTGGAAGATAAAATAAATTTCTGAGGGATAAAAAGGATTACTTGAGGTTTGTTCTGGAAGATAAAATGAGGGATAAAAAGGATTACTTGAGGAGTTGAGACAAGTGCATACCCCAGAAGAACATAGCTAAGCCAAAAACAAAAACAAGAGCCACAACAAAACCCACAATCAAGAATTGCAAAAACAAGGGCTACAAAACCCCCAAACCCAACTAAGAAAGAGGCCTAAAGGTTACAGAATTATTAACTTTTACAATAGACTTGTATGATTTACCTCTTACCCAACATATTACCTGCCGTACCCTTTTTATGATGTATCTCTTACCCAACATTATCTGCCATATGGGTAGCAAAATAAACTTATCCAAAATCTTCATGGTACAATGCAGGGAGACCAAGGGAAATTTGGCCCTTGCCCAGTTCTCATCTCTGCAACTCTATCTTTTTCTTACATGAACTCTAAAAATGCACAAAGGCAACTGCCTAGATTTCTGCCAGTTCACACTTTAGTACTCTTTCGTTTTCCCTTGTCTATTATAGTTTATACAGTAATTATTCCTCTATGAAGGCACAGTTCGATTTATCTCCCATACCCACTCTCATTTTCCACAAAGAACTATAAAAAGAAAAAGAAATGGACCCATAACTGTTTAGACCTATTAGTAGATAAAACAGTGCACCCACTGAAAAGAAAGGCTTTTGACCCTCTATCTTGTTCATAATGATATGACAACCAATATTATCAAATATGAAGCATCCTTGTTAGGTACGCTGAATTTTGAAGAATAAAATGGTCAAAAGAAAAGCTGTTTGTCTTGAATAGGTTACATTGAATTTTTAGGAAAAGTAAAAAGAAGAGTTATTTATATCAAAAAACAAAGGTCACATGTTTGATGTGGATATACATGCATACCTACACGCACACATATACACTAATAAGGTCCTTAAATGAGGGCCTGCAAATGCATCTTACCCAATGTACACCTCTTTGCATATTTATTGGCCACATCTCATGTAATAGTTGAGAAACAAACCTTATTTAAGGACCTTGCTACAAAATAACACTACACGTATATTAAAGATCTGTACCTAGATGCCACCATCATCAAATTACAACATGCCAACAAAGAATTCATGGAGGATGCCACTTACATCTTGGCTACTTCAATAACACCTTGCCGACAAGTCAATTCCGAAAGCTTCAACTTTTCAATCTCACTGCCATTACATGATATAGATATACCAGTATCATCTTTCAAATTTCTCAGCACAACAAAATATAATAAACAAAAGGAAAGAATTTCAAGTAAGAACAAATTTAACATTAATGCCCTAATCGAATTGTAAGACACATGTTCAAGATTCCTTTGCAAATTCTAATACTCAAGTCCACATTAATAAATCAGGAATTTCTCAACACGATAATGCTGCAATATCTTGTCACAAAAATTTAGAAAACAAACTCTCAACTTACGTCTTAGCAGCCTGCCTGCCCTTTCCAATTGCAGCACCAAAATACCTCTAGAAGAAATGCCAAGAGCAGTATTAGTACAAAACAAGTCAACAAAAAAAATACTATGCTAAAAAAAAAAGGAATAAATACAATTCTTACAGCAGAAAAATAACAAGATACAAAAATAAACTCACATAAGAAATGCCGGAAGGTTCAACCATGTACAGTTGTGGCCCATCTCTGTCATAACCTCCAAGGATTATCCCACATCCAAAAGGTCTGCATAAAAACTTTCATAGATAATAAGAGGGTGTAAACAGAACCTTTAAAATGATAACAAGGAATTGCGAGTTCTCATCAAACCTGAGCCACCAATATAGCGTACACAAATGCACATAACTAGCAACACGTTCGGCAAGTTCCTTAACAGGCATCTGTTCACCATACACACTGCAGAAAAATCATAAAAATGAGATAAACATGTAAAAACATGAATAGATAAAAGATACGCAGACCATTTGAATTTCGGGTGGACTCCAGAGGTCAATTTCAAGGGTCAATCTATGTATAATGAAGAGTCAATCATCACATAGCAAGTGGTAATCATTCCAAGACTGGGGAAGAAAAAAGAATAAAAGAGTAGTCACAATTATGCATGCATACAATTACAATAGAGAGTTTCAAAACTTGTTCACCAACCAGATTGTCTAGATAATTCAAAAGGATATTAACAAAAAGACCTGTCCATGTCCATTATTATTAACAGGCATCAAACAAACATCAAGCAAGTCCCGACTCCTGAAAACTCAAGCATAATGTGAAATAGATAGTAGCCACAAAGTGAGGGGACCAGCAACATATTTGCATTTTTCAAAAGGTATCAGCAGTGTTAAATTATTACAACATGCGGTGAGGGAGAGAGAGACGGAGAGAATTCACCAGAACAGGGAAATACTTAAGATATTATCATGAAAAATGTTCAATGGCAATGGTTGACAATTTACAACTGCATGTTTACACATCCATAACATGCAAGTGTAATCTGAACACGGGATTTGAGCCTGTCTATTGACTAACTAAATGAAAAGCCAAAGTATGGGTATACCAACCAAAACAAATTTTTTATTTACCCATTGATTAGACCAATCACAAGTTAATATTTGAATACAGGATTCCAGCCAAACAAATCTGTCCATTCAAATTATACTAGAGCAAAAAATTGATAAAGAAAAGGAAAGGAAAGTAAGGGGAGGATATATTAACACAAATCCACGAGAGAGAGAGAGAGAGAGAGAGAGAGAGAATGTTTAAATGTTCCAAAGAACAAGAAAACACTTTTTTTTTCTTCTTTTTTAATAGGTAAAACTCAAAGAGAAAGGCACACCTTTCATAGTTGTTAGCTTCAGACTTGGTCCTGGCAACAATTTGCCTTCCATCTGCGGCTAATCCAGCAACTGCCTGTAATTGGATAACATCATAAAATGCATCGAAAACTAAATTTAGAAGTCAGCTCTCTTGCTAAGATTGATAGGTTACAATTGAACCACCAAAATTATCTGACAAATCTCATGAGATATCAAAAAATCTAAAGCTGGCACAAAATATCATACAGTCTATGAATATCTCAATATCTTTCTATGATGTATCAAACTACAGTTAGCAACGGTTTATACAAATCCACATGCTGCTTAGAATATCATATCACCAGTTTGACCATAACCTACGAAAGAAATCATAAAGGAAGCACCCGGGGATATAAGAATCGGGCTAGCCCAGTCTTGCAGATTCCAACCACATCTAGTGACTTTTCAATTCCAGGCGGCATTTCAAATAAGCAGCAGTCTGTATGCTACTTTCTTTTATTTCAGAATCCTAGTGATAAGCATAGGAGTAGAGACTTAAGATACGGAGGCCACATCGAAGACATTCACAATGTTAGTAGCTCTTGTTTAGGGCCAAAAAAAAAAACAGTATCGATTTGTGAAAAGTAGTCAGACTCTCTGAGCACCAGGACTGCTATAAGTTTAAGATTTCATCTTATGCTTCTAAGCAGCAAGAGAAACACCTATTTTCTTCTCAAAAAGCAGCTAGAAGCCAGAGCAACAAACTTTCAGATAACCCAACAGCAAAAGTGAACTCCTTTCTCGCCAAGTACAAGCTATAGTGTAAGTTCTATATAAAAAACTTCGGTTCTAAGTAATATTGTTGATGCCTAAAGTGTATTTTTCAATGAGGAATATGGATTTCCCCACATTATAAGTGACAATCGAACATATTATCTATCTAAGCATGCCCACAACATAATCTTGGCATCCTTGATTAACAATGGTAGATAAATTAAGATCCTAAAGAAAAATGAACCATTACTGAGCTCAGTTAGTAGGACTGGGTAGAGCCCACTTTTGACAGTAAAACTGTAAGAGAATCCAAGTAAATACCATGCCGGAGTGACGATGAACAGAATGAATCCTTCTATTGGAACCTGGCAACATCATCTTCGACGCTATAAGCTTTTCAACACCCTGAAATTCAAAATAAATAAATAAAAATTACCCCATGTTTACCAGAGAGGATGAGAGCTAAAATTTTGAAAAACATTTATTTATTAAACTACAAAGAAAGAAAAAGAAAAAGAAAAAAAAGTTTACCATAACAACGCCGTCCTTACATTTGATCCCAATAACAGTCCTGCAACAATTAATGGACAATTACAAAAACCTCCAAAGTCCCAAATCAGATAGCGAAAACCATGTGGATTGAAAATTTGGACAAGTATTGCATTTTTCGGGGAACCAAAGTAGGGTTTCAGAGGGAAAAGGTACCCGGAGTTGTCAACGGCTTTGGCGGCGTACTCGATCTGGAAGACGCGGCCATCAGGAGAAAATGTGGTGACGGAGAGATCGTAACCTGTTCCAATGCTGCTCATCTTTCTTCTTTTGGGTTGAGTGTTGTTGAGAACTCGACTGAGAAAGCTACAAATAGGGAGACACTGGCTTTTCTCTCAAGAAATAAATAGACTAAAACAAACAGAGGAGGAGGACAGGGAATGTCGATGAATATTTTTCGATTTGGTTTTCGGATTGGGCTTGGGCTTTTGAGCTTGGGCCCCTCTTCAAATAAAAAAAATTGTAAAACCCACTTTGCTGGTGTCAAACGGGCCAGCATGGCCCATTTAGAGTCTGACCATTTAATAAATGGGTCTTTCCAGGCTCGTTCATTTATGAAAATGATCAATCCCGACACGAGCCTACAACACGAGCCTACAGCCCTAGCCCATATGGGCTCATGCCGTGCTCGTGGTGGACTATTACGGGCCGAGATGTGTCCACACCAAATTTAACTTATGTATTGCTTTTTTATATATATAATATTTTTTTACAACTTTATTTAAATCTTTTTTATAATTATGTATATACAAAAAAGATTTATTATTTGTTGAAAAAATGAGCGAATAACTTTATTAAAGTACATTTAAATAGAAAATGACTAGATTATTGTTTAGATTTTAAAATTGAAACTTAAAAAATAAAACATTAAATTTTAATATATATTATTAGAGAAAATAAATAGACTTGAAGTTAAGATATAAATGTAATAATATTATGTATTAATTTTCTCTAAAATAAATATAATTTAATAATGATTAGAAGGTTTGTCAATCACAAAAGCCCATTAATCTTAAATCCTCCAAATCATATTTGGACACAAATGCAAATGTCAATGGTCAAACCAAATTAGTGAGTTCATATAAAATGCGCATTAATCTTTCCTTTGACATTGACAATAAAAAATGGTACAAAACCATTTTTTCTCATGGGTTATCTACCCCATGCAAATTTATGTGAGGTTGAACCATTTCAAATCTCCAAAAAAGAAATTTCAGAATCAATATGAGGGCTCTAAACCCTCTCAAATCTCTCAAACACAAATTTTCAATTAGTGAATCATTCACTCATTAATTGCCAAATTTTGGAACTATGTCGGTTTGATCCCTTCATAGTAGGGCTGTCAATGGGTCGTGTCGTGTTCGGGTTCGTGTTCGTGTCAAACTTTTAAACGTGTCAAGAAACCCCAACCCAAACACGACCCATTTATTAATCGTGTCAGGAAATGCAAACCCAAACCCAACCTGTTTATAAACGGGTTGACACGACACGACCCATTTGTAACCCGTTTATTAAACAAGTCGTGTCATGGGTCGTGTCAACCCGTTTACTACCTGCCAACCCGCGAAAAAAATTAGAGAAATTGAACCTTCAGCACACCCAATGGGTTTCGAACCCCAGCCAATTCCACCTCTCTCCTTGCTCCTTATCCATCTTGGTGTTGATAACTTTGTGATTATATGTTACAACATTTGATATTTATAATGTCTTTACAAACTGATGAGCACTTAATTATTACATTTTTATCCATAAATTATATTTGTTAATTACCTTATTTAACAAATATATTTACCTTATTTGCCACATGTAAAATATATTTAACAAATAATAAATTACTTTATTTCCATCTCCAACATTTAAGTAAATATCTTTGTCCTTTTACTTTCATTTATTTTTATATTACTCAATTTACTTAAGTTTACAATGTAAATAAGGAAGTACCCCCCATTTGGATTCAAGAAAAAATACTAGAAAATCAAATTCTCACCAAATCAAAATATGAAAAATCTGTTTTAGTGCAATATATATTTCATACTAAAATATCATAAAATCAAGTTTTCTTATTTTATGTGTAAGGAATAAAAACCGCCAAAAATTATCTTGAGAAAATGATAATTCCGAAAAACCATTTTTCATACTTAGTCAATATTGCACCTCCGCTAAAAAAGTGACATGATACAAATTTTATAAGTTATACGAAATTTCTTTTGGGATTAGGGTTTTAGGGTTTAGGGTTTAGGGATTAGAATTTAGGGATTAGGGTTTAGGGTTTAGAGTTTAGGGATTAGGGTTTAGAGTTTAGGGTTTAGAGTTTAGGGTTAGGGTTTAGGATTAGGATTAGGGTTTAGGGATTAGAGTTTAGGGTTTAGGGTTTAGAGTTTAGGGTTAGAGTTTAGGGATTAGAGTTTAATGTTTAGAGTTTAGAGTTTAGAGTTTAGGGTTTAGGGTTTAGGGTTTAGGGTTTAGAGTTTAGAGTTTAGAGTTTAGAGTTTAGAGTTTAGGGTTTAGGGATTAAAACGTTAAACCATAAACCCTAGATACATAATTAATTCAAATAATAAGGAATAATTACTAACAAATATAATTTATGGATAAAAATGTAATAATTAAGTGCTCATCAGTTTGTAAAGACATTATAAATATCAAATGTTGTAACACATAATCACAAAGTGATCAACACCAAGATGGATAAGGAGCAAGGAGAGGGGTGAAATTGGCTGGGTTTCGAAACCCAGTGAGTGTGCTAAAGGTTCAATTTTCTTAATTTTTTTCGCGGGTTGGCAGGTAGTAAACGGGTTGACACGACCCATGACACAACCTGTTTAATAAACGGGTTAAAACATGTATTTAAACGGGTTGACGGGTTACCCCGAAACCCACCCGTTTATAAATGGGTCAGTGGTGGGTTGACCCGAAAATTACCCATTTATTAATGGGTCGTGTTTGGGTCGTGTTTTTCCCGTGCGGGTTTCGAGTCGTGTAACGGGTTCAGTCGGAAATTGCCACCCCTACTTCATAGGGTACGTAGGCAATCTAGGCTCAATCTATATGCAATCGCAAATCCATTTGAATCAATGGTTTCCGTCAACCAAATTTAGTCAAAAAATGATCTTCACAAATCAACTTCATTGAGGTTTCAAGTCAAATCTCAAATGAACTCAAGGGCTCTAAACCCTATCGAATGTCTCAAAGACGCAAATCCTAAATTAGTGGGCCATACTTACCCATTGATTCCGAAGTTATGAACTATGTTGGTTTGATCCCTGTTGTTAATATTATGTTAACTCGCAATTGTACGGGGCAATTAGTAGTATAGCAAGACAAGTACGAGGTCGTACCCACGAAAACTGAGAAGTTAAAACTAGTTATGTACTTAGATTACCAAATTCAAGAAAGTAGGAGGTTATGTCTAAAACAGAATTTAAAACAAGAGTGGTTGTGATTGTTGAACAAAATAAGCAAAATGAAATTGCAAACAAAAACAAGTAAACAAATGTAACAAAGAGTGGTTTTAAGAGACGGAAAAACAGATTTGGAGACTAGGGCATTCGAATCACCATAACAATTCAATTCTGGGTTATAAGAAGTCAAGTAACAAGTCTAATTCATATTCAAAGATTGATTCTAGCTAAAGTATGATTAGCCCATGATGTCTGGTTCTAACCTTGTGTTCCTAATTCCTTAATTTGATCATTTGTTGTCTAATCTAAATTAAGCATTAGGAACCCATTAAGCATAGAAGAACAATTTAAACAACCAAGCATGTATCTAATCCCTGTTGTCGAATGTCCATACATACCCTTCCTATTCATAGTTCAATTTGAATCAAAGCATGATGTCTACTCTTGATTCAAACCAAGATAGCTAACATACAAGTTCTAATGGTGATAAATCATTCAAACAAGCATATTAATTGATAAGCATAATGAATAAAAACATGAATCATGAATCAAACTTGAAACTCCAAACTTATAAACCCAGAATATTCATGTTAGGTTACATCGAAGCCCTAGTTATGAAATTAGCTGTTCATAATGAAAAATAAACTCAGATAGAAATGAGAAAACATAAGGAATGCAATAAGAATAGAAAAATCCCTTTTTGAAGTTCTTGTGGTGTCCAAGACTTCTTCAAGTGCTTCTCCACGTCTAATGCTTCTCCAAGAGCTTCCCCACGTCTAGAATGATGTATGACAGCTAGTAGGTGATTTGGGATGAGTTTGGGTGAGTGGTGATGGTTGAGAAAGAGGAAATTCGTAGGGAAATGGAAGGGAGGTTTTCTAGAGCTGTTTTGGTGATTTGGGGCAGTTTAGAGTATTGGGTTGCTTGCTAGAGTGTATGGGGTTGATGGGAGTGTATGAGGATGATTTCTAGATGTGTTGATGGAATGATGGAAGTGTGGAGGATGGCTGAAGTGAATTTTGTAGCTTGAAGACTTCTCTATTTATAGGGCTAAGAGGGAGGAACATTATGATGAAATTCAACACCACCATTCCTCTTTTAATACAACCCATAACTCCCACTTCATCTTGTCAATGTTAGTGTGGTTGGAATCAACTCCATCCCATACTTCTTTTGCTGCACCTCAAGCTTTCTTCACATGGGAATTCAAAGGTGTTCAATTGTGCCTGCCTTTTGCTGCCAACCCATGTGGGTTTTCTTTTGGTTGCTGGAAATAAAAGATTCTTCTGAACTAAGCTTGGTGTAGGAAGGCCTGAGGTTTCAATATGTATCCAATGGGGCTCAAATTTGGATATGTCATAATAGATACCGATTGGAACAACATGTATGAAGAATGTATTCCCAACTGAGCAATACACGTGTATGTTTTGGGCCTTGCAAGTTAACTGCCGAAAATAGACTGGAATTGACTTCATTGCAGTCCGCTTGTGGGCTTGTTTTGGGCTTGATCTTCCCTCCTATAAAATCTGGAAAAATCTGAATCTTCAAACCCTTTGAATTATCTTTCCAAGAATATGTAGCCCAGCTCAAGAAAAAATCGGAAAGCCCTTCAAATGTGATATTTGGCCCAGGAACGCAGATGCTGCCGAATTTGACCATAAGTTACCAAAACTTGTATAACTTTCTCTAGAAGATTCGGAATCATGAACCTTAAAATTCTCCAGAAACTAGACTTCCGCATCTTTCCAATGATATAGGGCTCATCATCTGGTTCTGCTTGAGCAAGTACATTCCAATTCGTGAAGTTGACTAATCTGGAGACACTGATGAGCTAACTTGTCTCCAAAATGCATTTAATGAGTCTCAAGCTTATTACACTGAAACAAACACAAAACTTATTAAAAGCACAAGTTTAACTAAAAAACATAACCAAATCATAAGTTAGAAGGATATAAAATGACATGTAATTATGCACCGATCAAATACCCCCAAACCTAGATTTTGCTAGTTCTCGAGCAAAACAACACAAAACAAAGTTAAAAACAAAACAAGAAGTTAACTAAACCACTTCCGCAGGTAACTCGATTGCATTGAGCATATGCAACAAGCCTTTAAACCTCTAGGAATCCCTAGTAGGAGGAGTTGTGTCTCCTGAGGGTTTAACAGAAACGATACCCACAAACGCTTTACTAACTCTACAAAACAAAGTGGTTAGTAAAACTTGAAATCAACTAATGAAAACGAAAGAAAATTTTAGTCATACCTCCAACACCATAAAGTTGCCAAGATAGGTGATCAATCAGTGTGTAATGTGGAAGCTATAGCTCAAAGGCACACGGTTTCAAAGCAAGCACACTCAAGCCTTGAAGAAAGAACATGCTTCGACTCTAATTCTCACAGATAACACTCAAACATTCAGAACCTAAGGTTTAATTCTCTCAAGAAAGCATAAGTGAGTGTATGAAATAGAAACACAAGTTTTGGTTAGATCTCAAGAGGGAATCAAATACTAAGAATAGAGATACACACATACTTACCAGCACCCATGAATACATCCTCAAAGATCAGCTAGGTCTTTCACAAGGGTGTAATGAAAGGCTAAGGTTAGGGGAAATGGAAGAATTGGAAGGAAAAACAAGTAACTTAAGAACATACCAAGGTTGCATTCTTCATTGATCTGTGTTAAGCTCATAAATTCATACATATACATGCCCTATTTACTTACTTCTTTTGCTTAGTTTCCTAGATTTCTAAGTTATTTGCCTCCCTTTGAGTGTTTTGTAGGACAATAGAGCAAGAGAGCATAATTCATGCAATTCAAGCATGTTAAGGCCTAATTTGGATGAATGGATGAAGAGCTTAAAGGCAAACTCATTTTGGCTAAGCCCCTTGCCAGTCCAGTTTCGTGGGTCACATTGCAAGATTTGTTTCAGAAACCTACACAGCTCGGATGAGGCCACATTCTTCATGAAAGTTGTTCCAATGAGTGTGTACTATAACATATCCAAAATCCAGCCCCATTGGATAAATCTGGAGTCCGTCACCTAGCAAACACAGAACCATGCTCAGGATGGATTTTGTCAGCGAGCAAAACGAGTTAGCAATTTGTTTCGGCCTTAACTTCTTCCTCCGACCTTGGATTGGCCCAAATAGCATATGGCTGGAAAGAAGACATTCTGAACTTCAAGTTTGAGTACTTAAAGTCGTCATTTGCTTAAGAGAAGCCCAATCTGTAAGCCCTTGAAGTTGCTGGTCATGCTGACCTCAGGATGAGCTGGTTGGAAGCTTGGTCATGCTGACATGATGATGAGTTAGGGTTGCTGGTGGGATTTATTGGTGAAGTGCAGCAACCAATTCAGAATTTATAATACAAGTGTTGTATGCATTAACCATACTTAATTCAGATTTTCAACTTCCTTAGGCCTATATATAGTGAGGTTTCCCAAGCTTGTAAACACACCCCAAGGGGGGAGCTCTCAAACACTTCTCTAGAGCTCCCTTCCCTTCTCTCCCTCAAATTCTCTTAGTTTCTCTTTCTAGTTTTCAATTGTTATAATGAAATCTTTGTGCTGAAATTCTCCTTAAGATTTTCCAAGTTCTACTTTAATTTTTATTGTTATGTAAATTCTTTTCTTTAGTTTCAAGTTTAATTAGTTTCCAAGTTTCAATTATGGTTTTTGTTCTTATTTATTATGCTTATAAGTTAATATGCTAGTTTGAATAATTGATCACCATTTAGGCTTCCATGTTAGCTCTCTTGGTTTGAATTAAGAGTATACACCATGCTTTAATTCGAATTGAACTATGAATAGGAAGAGTATGTATGGACATTCGACAATAGGGATTAGATACATGCTTGGTTGTTTAAATTGTTCTTCTATGCTTAATGGGTTCCTAATGCTTAATTTTAGGTTAGACAACAAATGATCAAATTAGGGAATTAGGAACACAAGGTTATGACCACACACCATGGCTTAATCATACTTTAGCTAGAATCAATCCATTAATCTAATTGAACTTGGGAACTTATTTGCTTGAGGTATTTCCTTTTTCTTGTTTTATTTATTTTCTTTTTTTCATTTCTGTTTTGTGTAGGAGAAATGAATTGGATCATTCAATCACCAATCCTCGTGGGATCGACCTCGCACTTACATATGCTATACTACCAAACAGCTCGTGCACTTGCGAGCATCACAAGTTGAGGATGCAACTGAATCCATTTTGGTGCAGCTGTATCTACACAACAAGTTTTTGGCGCCGTTGTCGGGATCGGTAACATTGTTTGATTCTATTTAGCTTTCCTACTTTTTTTTTTTTTTTTCTCTTAACTGAACAATTTCAAGTTTTAAAGTTAATGACGTTAATGGACAAGTTGTGTTTGTAGTCCAACAGAAAAGGACAATTGCCCAACAAGCAAGAGAACTGGGTTTAAGTCCCAGCTTACACAACCCATTGGTGCTTGTTGCTTTGAAGCATGGAATTGGATGTGTGTTGATTTTCCTTTTCATTTTAGTTTTTATTTCCTAATCCTTTTAATTCTATTTCAAGTTTCCTTGTCTTTCTTTAAGCATTTCTGAAGTAGCTCAATAAGAAAGAGGGAGAGAGAGGAGACAACCCAATCCATAGAAACATGGAGTATGGAGTAGCGGAGAAGTCGACCTCCAGCTGCTATGGCCAACCACGCTCCAGCTAATCACTTCAAAGGGAAGCATTCCAATCATATCTCTTTCATTTGTATAATAACTACTACTCATTCTTAGTTATGTCTTATATTCTGTTTTGTTTTTGTTAGGGTTTTCTTTTTCTTGATGTGGGAGAAACATGATGAGCAGCTGACCCAAATACTCAAAGAAGAACATGTGCTGCCATACTATGTGCATTACCCTCTCATTGTCTTCAAGGGGAAGTTCTAAACTCTCTTTCTTTTATTTCTTTCATTTCATTCCTTTACCCTGGATTTCATGTGCATTGTATGCTTTACATGGATTCAAACATTGAGGACAATGCTTCATTTAAGTTTGGGGGTGCTGGAAAGTTTTTTTTAGTTACTGGAAAGTTTTTTTAGTTTTTGTGTTTGTGTTTGAAAACGTAGGCTTCTTCATTGATACAATTTTTTTTTTCTGCTACTGTTTTGAAAGTTTGGTCCACGTTGTGTTCTTCATTGTTTCATGCTGAATCCAACGACATAAAGAACGTTAAATTTGACCAAGTGGTTTGAAAGTTACATGTCAAAACAGATTATATGTTGAAATTGAGCAAAACATCAAATTGAAACCTCACGTTTTTCTTTTCTGTTTCTTTTCTTTGAGTCATTTTCAGTTTTCCTTCCCACACCAATGATAAATCATGAGTCTAACTTCTAATATGGCTCATAGGAATTTGATAAGCATTGTGTTAGGCCTGAATCTTATTCTTTTGCTAGCTAAGTCTCACATAATTATTCTTGAACTTTCTATGCACCTAAGCCATGATTATACAACTCTTGCATGTCTTACCCAATTGTATGCATTTTTCCTTGTGTGATTCACTGGAATGTCAAGTTTATAACTAAGATATGATTTAGGCCATCTTTGTTAAGCCTCTTTCTTTTTCCTCCATCAACCCATACAATACATATTCCATTGTAAACTCTTTTGTGCCCAAACACTTAGCCATTTCTTTCTATCACCTTATCATGCATTAAACATCCTACCGTCTAGGGGACATGTAGAGTATGATTGTATTTGAGATTGTAATGTATTCAAGGCAATAAATGAGCTATTAAAAAAAATTCAAAAGAAAAAGAGAAAAGAAGTGTGGCCAATGTAGTCACGACCCTAGGGTGATATAAGGAGAAATCAAGGTGATCTAGGGTAAAGAGCCGCAAAATTGGGCCAAATATTATACAAAGTGTGTAAATGTCAAATTCAAATTGTGAAGTGATTCAATTGCAAAATCTGGTGTTGTGAGCTTTTCAATTTATGTGCCTTACATTTCAAATGTCAATGATCTTGTTTACATGATATGCTCTACTTTGTTCCTTAGACTTTGTGTTCCAATATCCATTCCTTTTCTAACCATTACATTACATCCATGAGTAAAGTCCTATTGATTTTGGTTTAGCTTGGCAAACTTGTGTTCATTCTTGCAGAAATTCATATCGTTGTTTGAGAAACATGAGTTGTATCTTCATGGCTATTTCACACACACACCTTGAGCATGATTTTTGTGAGATCGTGGTAGCACTTGAATAATGTTTAGAACTTCCTTAGTGCTTGTTTTGTTCCTTGTTGAGCCATGTCTATGAAGTTTAAAATTTCTGTCTAGTTGGAAGGTTAACGTTTTTGTATTTTGTTTTGTTTTGTTTGGCTTAAGGACTAACAAATCTATTAAGTTTTTTAACTATTTTGTTTTGTAGAGTTAGAAAAATGTTTGTGGGTATCGTATTGTTCAACCCTCAGGAGACACAACTCCTCCTACTAGGGATGCCTAGAGGATTAAAGGCTTGTTGCATACGCTCAATGCAATCGAGTTACCTACGAAAGTGGTCTAGTTAACTGATCGGTTCATAATTGTATATTATTTTGTACCCTTCTAGCTTATGATTTGGTTATGTTTTTGAGTTAAACTTGTGCTTTTAATCCTTTTTGTGTTTATCTTTTAGTTAATTGTGCTTTAGGTAACAATGATGGCTTTGGAGAACATAATTCATGCAATTCAAGCATGTTAAGGCCTAATTTGGATGAATTGATGAAGAGCTTAAAGACAAATTCATTATGGCTACAGCCCCCTGCCAGTCCAGTTCCGTAGGTCATATTGCAAGCTTTGTTTCAGCAACCTACATAGCTCGAATGAGGCCACATGCTTCATGAAAGTTGTTCCAATGGGTGTGTACTATAACATATCCCAAATTCAGCCCCATTGCATAAATCTGGAGTCTGTTACCGAGCAAACACAGAACCATGCTCAGGATGGATCTTATCAGCGCGGAAAATGAGTTAGCAATTTGTTTTGGCCTTAACTTCTTCCTCCGACTTTGGATTGGCCCAAATAACATATGGCTGGAAAGAAGACATTCTGAACTTCAATTTCGAGTGCATAAAGTCCTAATTTGATTAAGAGAAACCCAAGTTGTAAGCCCTTGAAGTTGCTGGTCATGCTGACCTCAGCATGTGCTGGTTGGATGCTTGGTCATGGTGAGCTAGGCATGAGCTATCATTTCTGGTTGGAAGCTTGGTCATGGTGACATGAAGATGAGCTATGGCTGCTGGTGGGATTTATTGGGGGAAATGCATCAACCATTCAAGATTTTCTAATACAAGTGCATCACCCAATTTAGATTTTCTAATACAAGTGCATCAACTATTTCAGATTTTATAAAACAAAGTGTTGTATGCATTAGCCATATTGAATTCAGATTTTTACTTCTCCTAGGTCTATAAATAGGGAGGTTCTCTAAGCTTGTAATAACCCCCCAAGGGGGGAGCTCTCAAGCACTTCTCTAGAGCTCCCTTCCCTTATCTCCCTCAAATTCTCTTAGTTTCCCTTTGTAGTTCTCAATTGTTGTAATAAGATCATTCTACTCAATTTTCTTTTTATTAAATCTCAAGCACTTCTCTATTCTCTTCCAAACACTCTCCAAACCCTAAACACATGTCTCTTCCCTTCCAAATTCCCCATGTTCTCCAAACACTTTCTCTTCCAAGATTCTCAAAGTTCCCAAACACTTCTCCCATTCCTTCATCAAATTCTCAAACACTTTCCAAACACTTTCTTCTCCCTTCTCAAAGCTCTCAAACACATGCTCTTCCAAAATCCACAAAGTTCTCAAACACCACTTTCCTTTCTTCTCCAAAAGTTTCCATATTCTCAAACATTTCCCAAACACTCCTCCCTTCTCTTTCTCAAACACATCTCTCCTCTCTTCCAAATTCCCAATGTTCTCAAACCTTCTCTTCCAAAATCCTCCAAGTTTCCAAACACTTTCTTCATCAAATTCTCCAAACACTTTCTCAAACAATTCTCTACTTCTACTTTCTTCTCCAAAAAGCCTCCATGTCCTCAAACACTTTTCCCAAACATTTCCTTTCTTCCTCAAAGTTCTTCTAGTTCACTTAATGTTTTCTTAGTTGTAATTTATTTTTCTTGTAATGTACATTCTTTCTTCTTGTTTTGTTTCTTTTGTTTTCATTTTTGTTTTGTGTAGGAAAACTGAATTGGATTATTCAATCACCAATCCCTGTGGAATCGACCTCGCACTTACATACGCTACACTACCAACGGTTCGTGCACTTGCGAGTATCACAAGTTGAGGATGCAGCTGAATCCATTTTGGTGCAGCTGAAATCCACACAACAAGTTTTTGGCGCCGTTGCCGGGATCGGTAACATTGTTTGATTCTATTTGGTTTTCATACTTTTTATTTATTTTTATCTTTTTTATAACTAGACAGTTTCATGTTTTAAAGTTAATGGCGTTAATTGACAAGTTGTGTTTGTAGTCCAACAGACAAGGACAATTGCCTGACAAGCAAGAGAACTGGGTTTGAGTCCCAGCTTACACAACACCCAAAAACAAAAAGGTTCAAGTAGCATGTTGATTATTGCTAGTTTCTGTTTTCATTCACTTGCTCTTAATCAATTATCTTGTTCAAGTTTACATAAACACCATATGACTCTTGGACTGATTAGTGAATGAATGGGTAGATATTGAAGACAAACACCATGTTTAAATTCTACTTGGTTCTTTATTGTTCTTCTTGTTCTTAATGGGTTCGGAATTTGTGTTTAGACTAAACACCATAGCTAAATGCTTTTTCTGAATACTTGATTAAAACCACACACCATATGGATAATCATATTTGAGAAAGAACGAACTTCATAAGCTAGTTTGATTACTTTGTTGCTTGTTACTTTGAAGCATGAAATTGGACGTGTGTTGATTTTCCTTTCCATTTTAGTTTTAATTTCCTAATCCTTTAATTCTGTTTCAAGTTTTTTGTGTTTGTTTTAGCAATTTATGATAGCTTAATAAAAATGGAGAGAGATGGCAACTTCAATCATAAGAATGGGGAGTGTGGAGTAGTGGGAGAAGTCGCGACCTCCAAATGCATCACGCTCGACCTAATCGCTTCAAGGGGGAGTATTCCAATCCTTTCTCTTTAGTTGTTTTGTTATTATTTCAGTAATTTTAATTTTCTATTTCTTTTATTAAAAAAAAATTAAAAAAGATTTTTTATATTAGCTGACTCGTGGTAACTCCAGTGAGCGTCTCCGTCAATAGAGTGTCTAGGAGTTCTTTAGGCGACACCTTCGGTGTCTAAGAAGTTTGGGTTTTAAGTGGGACCTTTGTGACCCCTCCAACCTTCCCGGATCCCCTGGCTGTATTTTCTGAGGCCCTTAACTGGTCATCCATGAGTTGCTTGTATATTTGTGTGTTTTTTTTAAAAAAGAAACTAAACTAAACTAAAAAAAAAAAAAATTTTAAAAATTATAAAAAAAAAAATTTTTTAAAAAAAATTGAACTTCTTTGTTTTTTTTTTTCTTTGTGTGGTTAGTTAGTTGTAAATAAGAATAAATTTTAAAAAAAATCAATTTGGAACTTCTTTGTTTTCTTTTTTGTTTTGTTAAGTTAGTTTATGTATTTATTTACGTGGTGTGGTTAGTTAGTTTATTTCTGAGGGTTAAAAACACATTTTTATTTCACTCAAACATTACAAACAAAGAAAAAAAAAGTAAAACAAAATTTAAAAAAAAAACAAACAAAATATTCAAGTAAATGAAAAAAAAAAAACAATTTCTTCATCTTCATGGCATGCCTCTATTTTCTCTTACTTGCAGAATCTGCAGCAGCTCCACATGGTCCTAATTTTTTCTCTCAGTGCTTCCACGTGCTGATTGGCAAGGAAAGCCGCTTCTGGAGTCCGCCACCATAGCCTTCAAGGAAGCTATTTCCTCGCTCATCGCGGCACACTCCCGTGTTCTCGCCAGGAATCGCATGCCCAAATTGGTAGCCGAGACCGCGTGGAGCACAGTTAAGTTGTGGGACTCCTCCACCGCTGCCTTGTCAGACCTCTGTGCCACATGCAGATGATCTGCGAGAGTGAGCTTGCTGCCAATCATGCCTCCCAGCGCGTTGCTCTGTTCGGCATTGCCTCAGAAAAATTCAGGATTATCTCAGCAGGAGTTTGAGGCTCTGACCGTGATGATATGTGGAGTTTGGGAAGACATGATTTGGAGGAGCCCTTATCCCGCGCATTCGGTGGCGCAAGGGACAATTCAAGGTTTAGATCATCAAGGTGAGTGCATGAAGATGCCATTGTTTTGTTTTTGGATTTTTTGATGTTTTTCTCTAATTTGGAGGAAGAAATGCGGGGTGATCTTCTACTTCACCAAAATGAGTTTAAATAGACTTATGCAGACGAGGGAGCCGAAAGCACTTCGGATCTCGAGGGTGCTATCCTGTGCTCTTTCTCTCGGATCCCTTCATTTCTGCCGCAAATTGCGAGCACGTTTTTTAAAAAAGGGAGCATGTTTACACTTTCACTTACTTTTGCCTCCCTGTTTTTTGATGTTTGTGTTTTTGCTTTTTTAGTTGTTATTTTATTTTTTATTATTATTATTATTATTTTTTCAATTGTTTTCTTCTTGTTTGTCAGGTTTCTCAAAAATTTAGTTGGAAGAAGAGACCAAATTAAAGATGCGTCTTGGACACCTGGTGCAAGAATCCCAACTCTTCTTTTAAATTCTTGTTTGAATTGTGTGTTTATTTCAGTTTTTATTTATTTATTTTGTTTTTATTTAATTATGTAGTATAATTTAAAACTCATAGGATATTCTTTGAAGGAGCTAAATTTTTGGTAACTCCAGTGAGCAACCACAGTCTATACAGTGTCTAGGAGTTCTTTATGCGGCACTTTCGGTGTCTAAGAAGTTTGGGTTTTAAGAGGGACCATTGTGACCCCTCCAACCTTCCCGGATCCCCTGGCTGTGTTTTCTGAGGCCCTTAACTGGTCATCCTTAAGTTTTTCTCTTAAAAGAAGAAGCAGTTATTTGTGTGTTTACTTAACTAATAATAAATACAAAATTTCATGGTTGGGTCTTCGTGTTTTTGTTTGATCGTCGTTCTTTAAAATTAGGGTCAACCGTTTCTTTGAGATAACATAACGTTTTTATTTCCCAATTTTTTTTTAAAAAACATACATTTTAAAATTAAATAATAAATAAAAACTAAAATCATTTCTTCTTGCCGCTTGGTGTCTCGACCATAGGAGCTTTTAGTTTGGCCCTCTGGCTGTCCTCTTCCGGGGCTTCACGCACAGCCTCTTGGGGCTCATCACTTGAGCTCCCAAAGATCGCAATCTTAGCTTCAGTATAACTTTTCTCGCGATCTGGTTTCTTGCGTTTACCCGGTCGGTCTAGGTCTTCCAGCTGTTTTCGCATGTCGCGAGAGTACAACTCTACAATCTTTGTTAGGTTTTTATTCTCGTCCCGCAACACTTCTAGCTGGTGTCGATTCACCTACACTATCCTTGACCTCTCCCTTTTCAAGCTTTTTATAGCAATCTGACACTCTTCAACCATACTTCGCTCCGCCGCCACTGAGCTTTCAGCACCTCTACCTCATGGGACTTCGCAAGTAAGCGATGACCCAAACTTGCGACACATGCTATACTCTCACGCTCAGTGCCAGGGCATCACTCGTGACCTGGTTGTCATCCCTTGTCCTGAACACATGTATATCTTTGGGAGTCACTAAATTTCTGCCAACTCCAATAGCAACATCGTTGTCCAGGAGTATTGAGTCATTGACAGTCACATGCCCCCGTGAGGAGGCAAAGTAGGGCATCCATACTGGTGCTACCTGCTTGGCCTCGTGTTTGAGTCGGTGGAGCTAGGTTGAGATCCAACGAAAAGGGGTAGGAAGAAGCCATAGATTTCTCACTTTTCTTTTTTCTTTTTCTTGCTTGTTTTCTCTTTTGTGTGTTTTTGCGTTTGTGTTTTTCCCCTTCTTTTTCTTTCTTATAGATGTAGTCTTTGATAAACCCTAGGCAGCGTCTTAGCATTTTCCTAATCTCCAGCATTCCTCCAGTCCCACAACCTTCTCTCTTTCCAACCATACCCAACTCATTTATCATGACATGTCTTTTCTGAACGGACGCGTTCAGGAAAGTTCTTCGCCTTTCCATAAGCCCGTAATTTCCGCTTGTGAAATCTGCGGCGCTTCTATCCGTTGACACGTGTCTCGCTCAGTCTGCCATGACTAACCATGAGACGACATCAGGGACCACGTTCCCTCTTTTCAGAAATCCCGCTTTGCGCTCATAATTCACGTTTTATCTTTTTAAATAAATAAAAAATTTGAAACATGTGGGCTTCGGAATTCATTTTGGGTCGGGTTTCACTTTAGTTTGGGTTTCAAAGTGGGTTAGATTAACCGTGGTTTGTGTTTCGAAATTGTGGGCTTTGGGCTTCAAAATATTTTTGGGTTTCAGAATTGTGTGATTAGGGTTTACTGTTTCATTTTTTTGGTTTGTTTGTTTGTTTTGTAATTATTTTATTTTATTTTTGTGTGTTTTGTAATTTTTATTTGCTTTAATACCTTTCATTTGTTGTTATGACATTGTTTGTGGCTAATTTTTAAACATTGAGGACAATGTTCATTTCTAGGTTTGGGGGTATTGGAGTTTAGCATGTATTATTATTTTTTCTTAAGCATGCATAAGGTTAGCTTGAAAGGCACAAACGATCCAAAAAGGGCCTTAATATCATTTCTTAAATGTCATGAAATCAAATTGCATAAGAATGAATAACCTTTAAGTGTTCAACCAAATCAAAGAATAATGAGATCAAACAACAACTTTGATGACAAGAATATAACACTCATGAAATGAAGCACAAGGCTCAAAAGCTCACATTATATGGTTATGTAAGTCTAATTTATGCTTGATACAATTCTTTGGGTCATGCAAATCCTTTAATTGGAAAATTAAGAAACAAATGACAAGTGCAAAAAATATTTCGAACATATTATGCTAGAACGAGCCAAATTAATTTTTTTTTTAATTAATTTTTTTTTTTACAATAAAAATTTACAAGAAAAAATAAAGAAATAAACTTTAATTTTAAGTCATGCAAACATTTATCACAATCTCATCATAAGTGTTCGGAAAGTGACTCAAAACAAAACAAGACTCAAAATATAGAAAAAAAGAAAAACAAGCAAGAAATTAATTTTTTTTTTTAATTTTAAGAAAAACCAAATTTACTTGCTAAACTTCAATACCCCCAAACCTAGAAATGAGCATTGTCCTCAATGTTTAAAAATTAGGAACAAGCAATGTCATAACAAGAAATGAAAGGTACTAAAGTAAATATAAAATCACAAAACACACAAGAATTAAAATACATAAATAAAATAATTACAAAATAAAAAAAAATACAAAACAAACAAATAAAAATAAAATAAAATAAACGAAATAGTAAAACACTCGAAAACAGAAAGCTCTAAACAAATAGTTTTACACAAACCAAAAACCCAAACGATTGAAAACCCAACCCAAAAGAGGTTAACACACTTTGAAACCTAACAACGGTGAAAACCCGACCCGCAAAGAAATCTGAAGCCCACACGTTTGTTATTATTATTTTTTTTAATTGAATGAAAAGTGAAGTGGGAGTGCAAATGCGGGATTTATGGAAAGAAAGAGTGTGGTCCCTGCTGCCTCGGTTCCTACGAAGTGACAGGCAAAAGGAGTGAGGGACGTGTCGGAGCGCAGAGGCCGCTTTCACATCCCCCAAGCATGAATTATTGGCCTCTTGGGTGAAGCGGGACGACTTTTCACTTTGAAGGTGGTGAAAGGTGAAAATGTAATTAAGGGGGCTTGGGAAACAGGTGGCCGTAAGGGCCGCACAGAACTCAGAACCGCAACGGCTAGGGTTTAGCAGACTAAGTCTATAAAAGGTAAAAAGAAAGGGTAAAAAAAAACATAAACTCAGAAACACACAAAAGAGAAAAGAACGAAAGAAGAAAAGCAAGTGAGAAATCAAATGGCCTCTAACTACCCATTTTCGTTGGATCTTAACCTAGCTCCACCGACTCAGACATGGGGTCAAGCAGCGGCACCAGGTATGGATGCCCTACTTTGCCTCCGCAAGGGGGCCTGTGGCAGTAACTGACTCATACTCCTGGACAACGATGTTGCCATTGGAGTGGGCAGAAATTTAGTGACTCCTAAAGATATACGTGTGTTCGGGACAAGGGATGACAACCGAATCACGAGTGATGCCCTGGCACTGAGCGTGCAAAGTCCAGCATGTGTCGCAAGTTTGGGACATCGCCTACTTGCGAAGTCCCATGAGGTAGAGGTGCTGAAAGGTCAGTTGGCGGCGGAGCGAAGTATGGTTGAAGAGTGTCAGACTGCTATAAAAATCTTGAAAAGGGAGTGGTCAAGGATAGTGGAGGTGAATCGACACCAGCTAGAGGTACCTGCGGGACGAGAATAGAAACCTATCAAAGATGGTAGAGTTGTATTCTCGCGACATGCGAAAACAGCTGGAGGACCTAGACCGACCGGGTAAACGCAAACAACCAAATCGCGAGAGTAGTTACGCTCAAGCTAAGATTGCGATCTTTGGGAGCTCAAGTGGTGAGCCCCAAGAGGCTGTGCAAGAAGCCCAGGAAGAGGACAGCCAGAGGGCCAAACTCAAAGCTCCAATGGTCGAGACACCAACCACCGAGAAGAAATGATTTCTACAGCTATCTGTTGTTTTTATTTTATTGGTTGTTTTTGTTTTTGGTTATTTTGTTTTGGAAATAAAAGTAAAGTTGCAGAAGGAAAAACAAAACGGAAAAGAAAGCACACTTCCCAAACAAAGACGACAAATGGAAAAGAAAGCACAGTTTCCTAACTAAAATAAAATAAAGATGATAGCCGAAAGGTGAAGGCAAAAAAAACACAAGGCTCTAGGAAATGAAAGTAGCGGGCAAAACAATAAAACACCAGAAAACACGAAAAAAAGAAAAGTAAAGTGAAAGTAAAGGTGCTCCCCCTTGAAGCGATTAGGTCGAGCATGCCCGGGAAATCCAAAGTGGTGTTGGCTCTCTCTCATCAGCATATGTCTATTTAAACCACGCCTCTGCAAACGGATGATACACTCAAAGAAAAACATCAAAAAATTCATAAGCAAAACAAATGGCATCCTCATGCACTCACCTTGATGATCTCAACCTCGAGCTGTCCCTTGCACCTCCGAATGCCCAGAAAGGGCTCCTCCAAACACTGTCTTCCCAAACTCTTCATATCATCACGGCACAGCCTCAAACTTTGTTGAGGCAATACCAAACCTTTCTGAGGCAATGCCGAACAGGGTCAGTGCTGCTGGGAACATTGATTGGCAGTAAACTCACTCCAGCGGGTCATCTGCATGTGGCACGTAGGTCTGGCAGGATGGCGGTGGATGAGTCCCACAATCTAACTGTGCTCTCAGGCGGTCTCGTCTACCAATCTGGGCATGCGACTACCTGGAGAGGACACGGGAGTGTGCCGCTCTGAGCGATGAAGTGGCTTCCTTGAAGGCTATGGTGGCGGACTTAGAGAAGCGGCTCTCCTTGCCACTCAGCATGTGGAAGCACTGCAAAGGAAAAATGATGACCATGTAGAACTGCTGGAGATTCTACAAGTGCGAGATAATAGAGGCAAGCCATGATGATGATGAAGATGAAGATGAAGAAGAAGAAGATGATGATGAATGATGATGTTGTTTTTATTTTTATTTTTTTAAACTTATGTATTTTTTTACTTTTTTTTTTTTCTTAATGCAACGTTTGAAATGAAATAAAATGTGTTTTTAACACTCAGAAATAAACTAACTAACCATATTACGTAGATAAACTAACTTAACAAAACAAAAACAAAAGCAAAGACTTAACAGAAAAGAAAACAAAGAAAATAAATAATAAAAAAAACTTAATTTAAAAAAAACACACGAATATACAAGCAACTCACGGCTGACCAGTTAAGGGCCTCAGAAAACACAGCCATGGAATCCGGGAAGGTTGGAGGGGTCACAATGGTCCCGCTTAAAACCCAAACTTCTTAGACACCGAAGGTGTCGCCTATAGAACTCCTAGACACTGTATTGACGGAAGTGCTCACTGGGGTTACCATAAGTTAGCTTATATGAAAAATCTGTTTTAAATTTTAAGATAAGAAACAAAAACAAATTAAGATAGAATGAAACAACAAACCAAAAACGAAAGTGAACTAAGTACTCTAAACAAATTCAAACAATCGACATAAAATGTTGTACTAAAAGAAACAAACCAAGAAACCAAAGAAAAACACAAACAGCACTTTCTATCACCCTTTTATCACCATTTTATCACCATTTGGACAGATTCGTTTCTCTGTTTTCCAGCTTCGACCTCTGTTCAGTTTTTAGCCTATAACTTTCAAACCGTAAGTCCAAATTTTACGTTCTTTATATGGTTGGATTCAGCACAGAAAAACAAAGAACTTAACGTGGACCAAAAGGTAAAAACAATGACGGAAATAAACAGAATTCAAAGAAGAGAAAGGATTAAAATGCTCCCTCTTGAAGCGATTAGGTCGAGCATGGATGCACTTGGAGGTCGCGACTTCTCCCACTACTCCACACTTCCCATTCATATGATTGAGGTTGCCATATCTCTCCATTTTTATTAAGCTATCCAAAATTGCTAAAACAACACACAAACTTGAAATGGAATTAAAAGGATTATGAAATAAAAACTAAAATGAAAAGGAAAAACTAAACTAAAACATCTAATTCCATGCTTCAAAGTAACAAACACCAATGGGTTGTGTAAGCTGGGACTTAAACCCAGTTCTCTTGCTTGTTAGGCAATTGTCCTATTCCGTTGGACTACAAACACAACTTGTCTATTAACGCCATTCACTCAGGAAACTGTCTAGAAAAAGATGAAACTGAAAAATAAAAATAAAACAAGTAGGGAAAAGAAATAGAACCAAACTATGTTGCCAATCCCCGGCAACGGCGCCAAAAACTTGTTGTGTCGGATTCACTTGCACCAAAATGGATTCAGCTGCATTCTCAACTTGTGATACTCGCAAGTGCACGAGCCGTTTGGTAGTATAGCATATGTAAGTGCGAGGTTCGATCCCACGAGGATTGGTGATTGAATGATCCAATTCATTTCCCCTACACAAAACAGAAATGAAAAAGAAAATAAATAAAACAAGAAAAAGGAAATAACTCAAGCAAATAAGTTCCCAAGCTCAATTAGATTAATGGATTGATTCTAGCTAAAGTATGATTAAGCCATGGTGTGTGGTCATAACCTTGTGTTCCTAATTCCCTAATTTGATCATTTGTTGTCTAACCTAAAATTAAGCATTATGAACCCATTAAGCATAGAAGAACAATTTAAACAACCAAGTATGTATCTAATCCCTGTTGTCGAATGTCCATACATACTCTTCCTATTCATAGTTCAATTCGAATTAAAGCATGGTGTATACTCTTAATTCAAACCAAGATAGCTAACATGCAAACTTAAATGGTGATCAATCATTCAAACTAGCATATTAACTTATAAGCATAATGAATAAGAACAAAAACCATAATTGAAACTTGGAAACTAATTAAACTTGAATACTTAAGAAAGAATGTACATTACAAATAAAATTAAAGTAAAACTTGAAAACATGAAGGAAAATTTAGCAAATTCATTTTGCTACAATAATTGACAACTTGAAAGGAAACTAATTGAACAACCTCTATGAAGAAAGTATTCCCATCGGAGCAGGAGAAGTGTGCGTTTTGGACCTTGAAAGTTGGTTGCCGAACAGAGACTGAAATTGACTTCATTTCATTTCATTTCTTTCTTTTTGCTTTACATGCATGCACATGCTTCTCTTTAATAGCTCAAAAGCTGATCTCCAGCTCCAAAGTGATCTGCCAATTTAATTCCCATGTTCAAAGGCCGAGCAAAAATGCCTCTCATCATTCCTCTTCTTCTCTCTCTCCTTTCTCTTTGCTTCACATGCACATGCTTTCTCTATAATAGCTCCAACATGTGCCAACTTGCTCCTTCAGAAATTCATAGCTGGAAAGCCTCCCAACTTCACTCATTATGTTGGGTACAAAGTCAGTTGCAGCTGGGGTGAGGTACATGGCTAAAAGGAGTCACATGGAAAAATGCTGGTAGCTACAAATCCTGCTGAGCAAGGTTGGGTGTTGGACGGGCTGAGCACTCCACAAATGTCCAATTGGTCTGAAATTTGGATATGTTGTATTCAACACCCATTGGAACAAGTTTCATGAAGAGCTTCACCTCATTCGAGCCCCATAGCATGCTGATCCAAGGCCAAGAAGTTGACCTACGAAACTGGGCTGGAAATGGGCTGTGTAGCCGAAATGTGTTTGTCTTTAAGCTCATATTCCTCATATGCCAATCAGCCCATAACATGCATGGATTGCATCAAATGTTATCTCTTGCTATCTTAATCTACAAAACACATAAACAAAGGTAAGTGACTCAAAATAAAGAGAAACTAAGCAAAATCACTAAGTAAAGAAGGCATGCAAGTGTATGAAATTATGGACTTATCAAAACAGAAAATGAATTAAAAGCACAAGTTTAACTCAATAACATAACCAAATCATAAGCTAGAAGGGTACAAAATGATATACAATTATGAACCGATCACTTCACTCATTATGTTGGGTACAAAGTCAGTTATAGTTGGGGTGAGGCACATGGCTATAAGGAGGCACATGGCAAAAAGCTGGCAGCTGCAAATCCTGCTGAGCAAGATTGAGTATTGGACGGGCTAAGCACTCCACATATGTCCAATTGGGCTGAAATTTGGATATGTTGTACTAGACACCCAATGGAACAAGTTTCATGAAGATCATCACCTCATTCGAGCCCCATAGCATGCTCATCCAAGGCCAAGAAGTTGACCTACGAAACTGGGCTGGCAAGGAGTTGTAGCCAAAATGAGTTTGTCTTTAAGCTCTTTTTCCATTCACCCAAATTAGGCCTTAACATGCATGGATTGCATCATTTCCTATCCAAAGTTATCATTGTTACCTAAAGCTCAATGAACTGAAACATAAACACAAAAAGGATTAAAAGCACAAGTTTAACTCAAAAACATAACCAAATCATAAGCTAGAAGGATACGAAATAATATACAATTATGAACCGATCATTCTTCTATGCTTAATGGGTTCATAATGCTTAATTTTAGGTTAGACAACAAATGATCAAATTAGGGAATTAGGAACACAAGGTTATGACCACACACCATGGCTTAATCATACTTTAGCTAGAATCAATCCATTAATCTAATTGAACTTGGGAACTTATTTGCTTGAGGTATTTTCTTGTTTTATTTATTTTCTTTTTTTCATTTCTGTTTTGTGTAGGAGAAATGAATTGGATCATTCAATCACCAATCCTCGTGGGATCGACCTCGCACTTACATATGCTATACTACCAAACGGCTCGTGCACTTGCGAGTATCACAAGTTGAGGATGCAACTGAATCCATTTTGGTGCAGTTGTATCTACACAACAAGTTTTTGCGCCGTTGCCGGGGTTCGGTAACATTGTTTGATTCTATTTAGCTTTCCTACTTTATTTATTTATTTTTTCTCTTAACTGAACAATTTCAAGTTTTAAAGTTAATGACGTTAATGGACAAGTTGTGTTTGTAGTCCAACAGAAAAGGACAATTGCCCAACAAGCAAGAGAACTGGGTTTAAGTCCCAGCTTACACAACCCATTGGTGCTTGTTGCTTTGAAGCATGGAATTGGATGTGTGTTGATTTTCCTTTTCATTTTAGTTTTTATTTCCTAATCCTTTTAATTCTATTTCAAGTTTCCTTGTCTTTCTTTAAGCATTTCTGAAGTAGCTCAATAAGAAAGAGGGAGAGAGAGGAGACAACCCAATCCTTAGAAACATGGAGTATGGAGTAGCGGAGAAGTCGACCTCCAGCTGCTATGGCCAACCACGCTCCAGCTAATCACTTCATCTTTGCTGATTTTTTTTTTACACTTAGATCATATCGAAACACTTTCATCTTTGCTGATTTGATCTGCAACTTCATTAACTTCATTGCACGGATTCACACCAATTTTTAGTTAGGTACATAGCAGCAACTTCCTTACTTCAAACTTTATCTTGGCACACCTTGGTATTGTTAAGCTCATAATTTCATACATATACATGCCCAATTTACTTACTTCTTTTGCTTAGTTTCCTATAATTCTGAGTTATTTGCCTATATTTGTGTGTTTTGTAGGCCAATAGAGCAAGAGAGCATAATTCATGCAATTCAAGCATGTTAAGGCCTAATTTGGATGAATGGAAGAAAAACTTAAAGACAAACTCATTTTTCCTACAGTCCAGTTTCGTGGGTCACATTGCAAGATCTGTTTCAGCAATCTACACCGCTCGGATGAGGCCGCATTCTTCATGACAGTTGTTCCAATGGGTGTGTACTATAACATATCCAAATTTCAGCCCCATTGGATAACTCTGGAGTCCGTAACCTAGCAAACACTGAACCATGCTCAGGATGGATTTTTGTCAGCGAGCAAAACGAGTTAGCAATTTGTTTCGGCCTTAACTTCCTCCTCCGAGTTTGGATTGGGCCAATACTTGTGTGGTTGGATCATACACATTCTGAACTTCACAATGGATATCTTAAAATCTTCATTTGATTCAGCCTAGCCCAATTTGTAAGCCCAAGAAGTTGCTGGTCATGCTGACATGAGGATGAGCTGGTTGGAAGCTTGGTCATGGTGAGCTAGGCATGAGCTATTGTAGTTGGTTGGAAGCTTGGTCATGGTGACATGAAGATGAGCTAGGGCTGCTGGTGGAGAAGCATTAGTGAAGTGCATCAACCAATTCATCTTTTATAATGCAAGTGTTGTATGCATTAGTGAAGTGCATCAACCAATTCATCTTTTATAATGCAAGTGTTGTATGCATTAGCCATATTGAATTCAGATTTATCACTCCCCTCTCCCTATAAATACCACATCCATTCCACATTCAAGACACAACAAATCCTGAGATTCACAACCCCCACAATTCACTCCAACCATCCTCAAACACTCTCACAATCCCAAACACTCCAACAATCACCAAAACAACTCCAGCAAACTTCTCTTCCATTTCCCTACGAATTTCATCTTCCTTAGCCATCACCACTCACTCAAACTCATCCCAAATCACCTCCATATCCTTCATACATCTTTCTAGAAGTGGGGAAGCTCTTGGAGAAGCATTAGAAGTGGAGAAGCACTTGGAGAAGCCTTGGACACCACAAGAACTTCAGAAAAATGGTTTTTTTTACTCTTATTGCGTTCATTATGTTTTCTCATTTCTGTTCAAGTCTCTTTTCCATTATGAGTAGCTAAATCCATAACTAGGGCTTCGATGTAACCTAACATGAATATTCTGGGTTTATAAGTTTGGAGTTTCAAGTTTGATTCATGATTCATGTTCTTATTCATTATGCTTATAAGTTAACATGCTTGTTTGAATGATTGATCACCATTAGAACTTGTTTGTTAACTATCTTGGTTTGAATTAAGAGTATACACCATGCTTTAATTCGAATTGAACTATGAATAGGAAGAGTATGTATGGACATTCGACAATAGGGATTAGATACATACTTGGTTGTTTAACATGTTCTTCTATGCTTAATGGGTTCCTAATGCTTAATTTTAGGTTAGACAACAAATGATCAAATTAGGGAATTAGGAACACAAGGTTATGACCACACACCATGGCTTAATCATACTTTAGCTAGAATCAATCTTTGAATCTGAATTAGACTTGTTACTTGAATCTTTATAACCCAGAATTGAATTGTTATGGTGAATCGAATGCCCTAGTCTCCAAACCTGTGTTTTAACCTTCAAAACCACCCTTTGTTACTTTTGTTTACTTGCTTTCCGTTGCAATTTCAGTTTGTTCATTTCTTTCTATAATCACAAGCATTCTCACTTCAAAGTTCATTTTAATCTTGCTGCATTTGTTTTCAAACTCACTCTTGCTTTAAATTCTGTTTTAGATTTAACTTCCTAACTTCTTGAATTTGGTAATCTAAAATACATAACTAATTTGAACTTCTCAGTCTTCGTGGGTACGACCTCATACTTGTCTTGCTATACTACTAATTGCCCCGTACAATTGCGAGTTAACATATTATTAACAACAAATTTTGGCGCCGTTGCCGGGGGACTGAATGAAAGTTCTTCCCTGGTTATGTGCCCAAGGTTACCCTATTCTTTTTAGTGTTTCTAATTAATCTAATTTTCCGTTTCAGGTAGTTTATGTCTAACAGGCCATTCCTTGAACAAGTGAGGTCTTCGTTCCAACGTTCCAGATCTTTGAAACGAGGACCATCATTGCAACCGAATCGTGTGACCTCTGAAATTCAGAATCGTCTAGAAAGGGAGTTGTCAACTGCAAAAGAGCAAGCTCTTGCTACATTTACAAGTCTTGCTCTCCACACTGAACTTCCTGGTTCTTCACCTTCAAATTCGGAAGCAAGTTCAGACCAAGAAGAAGAAGAAATGATGGCTGCCATTGAGTTCATGGGAGACCTTGATATCCCAACAATTCCAGCATCCCCTTCAAGCATTTCGCTGCCCACTGTAGCTCGAAACTATGAGCTTAAATCTTCTCATCTTAATATGTTACCTTCCTTTTATGGTTTACCTAATGAAGATCCATTAACTCATATAAAGGATATTTTTAATGTTTTGAGTTCTTTTCCCTTGACAGGTGTGACAGAAGATCAACTTCGAATGAGAGTGTTTCCATACACTTTAAAGGATAAGGCGAAGTATTGGTTGAATTCTTTGAAGCCTGGTTCACTCACTACATGGGCTGCCATTCAAAAGAAGTTCCTGGAAAAATACTTCTCCACGCAAAAGACCGACATGCTTAGGGACAAAATCTTGTTATTTGCACAGCAAGATGATGAATCGTTTTGTGAAGCATGGGAGAGATTCAATGGGCTGCTAAATCAATGTCCTCATCATGGGATTCCATTGAAGCTTCAAATGCGTATGTTTTATAAAGGACTAACCCCTTCTAGTCATAATATTGTCACAAATTTTGCAGGTGGTTCTTATAAGACCAAGACTCCCGAAGAAACGTATGAACTCTTTGAGGAGATAGCAATGGAGACCCAACATACGGATACAAGAGGTAAACATGTTGTTAGTGGTTCTAATGACTCTTCTAGTGTGCAGATTTCAAAACTTGAACAAAAGCTGGATACTCTTCTTGCATTGAACTCAAGAAACCCTCCGAAGGAAGTGTGTAGCATTTGGGAAACTCATGACCATGCTACCACAGCTTGTCCACTTGGGGCTGGATATCCAGAATTTGTGCAAGAACAAGCTAAGTTGGTAAATTCCTACAACCAAGGTCCAAGAAATGATCCATACTCTCAAAGTTATAATCCAAGTTGGAGGAATCATCCAAACTTTTCATGGAGAAATACCCAGAATCAAGCAAATCCCCCTTCATTCCAAAGACCACAACAATCATCATCATCATTGGAAGATATAGTGAAGCAAATGGCAATCAACCAATCCAATTTTCAGCAAACTACACAAGCTGCCATCTCCAAATTGGAAGTCCAATTAGGCCAAATAGCTGCTGAAATAACTCAAAGAGTGCCTGGGAAATGGCCAAGCCAAACTGAGATCAATCCAAAGAACCCAGAAGCCAAGGCCATTCATGTGCTCAGATCAGGTAAGATCATTGATAATAAAGATGATTCTAAACTTTCAAATGATGTTGTGATTGTAGAAAATGAAGAGGAGGAGACCATGGCCACGGAAGGAGAACAACTCAAAACTTCTCAATCTGCTCCTAAGGCCAAATCAGATTCTCAGAAATCCGATCAATTCCAATTGCATAAAAGGGATGACAAATTTGTGCCACCACATCTTCAAGAAGATAGATACGTGCCACACGCTCCATATGTTCCACAGATTCCATTTCCAGGCCGTCTTAAGAAAGCAAAGCAAGATAAGACTTTTAAAGAGATTTATGATATTTTGAGTAAAGTTAATATCAATTTGCCTTTGCTTGATCTTATTGAACAGATTCCTGCATATGGAAAATTCATCAAGGACTTGAAAACTCACAAGCTCAATTTCGGTCCAAATGAAGGAGTAAAGCTCGACCAGAATGTAAGTGCTGGATTGCAAAGGAAGCTTCCACCAAAACTAGATGATCCTGGCAGCTTTGACATTCCCATTAACATTGGAGGCAAGAAGGTTGGAAGAGCCATGTTGGACTTGGGAGCAAGCATCAATCTAATGCCATATTCAGTATATAAAAAGCTTGGCTTAGAAGGGATGAAGAAGACTTCAATGCGACTTGAACTAGCTGATCATTCTATAAAATATCCAGAAGGTACCTGTAGAAGATATTCTAGTTCAAGTTAATACACTAATTCTCCCTGCTGATTTTGTAGTGATGGACATGGAAGACAATCCAAATGGAGATCGTGTTGATCCCATTCTCCTAGGCAGGCCATTCATGGCCACTCAGACACAATCATCAAAGTGAAAGATAGCACCCTCTCCATGACTGTTTTGGGTGAAACTGTTGAATTTAAAATGCTTAATGCTCTATCTCAACCTTCTATCTCTCTTGATTCTTGCTTTTCAATTGATGTTGTGGATCATGAGGTTTCTTCCAAAATTTTGCAGAGAAAGTCTAATGATGCTCTAGAAGCTGTCTTAACACAAGAAGAGGAAGATCTTTGTGAACTGGAGTTCCAAGAAGTGGTGGCTGCCTTAGAAGTGTTTCCGCCATACCCACCATCCTTTAGGCCACCAATTGAGCCTCTTGGACCATCATCCACGAAATTGGAGCCATCCATTGTCATCCCACCAAAGCTAGAACTTAAACCTCTTCCCAATCATCTCAAATATACATATTTGGGTGCTAACAAATCTCTCCCTGTTATAATTGCTGCAGGTCTCTCCTCACATGAAGAAGAGAGCTTAATTAAAGTTCTAAAAGAGCATAAAACAGCCATTGGGTGGACCATAGCAGACATCAAAGGAATTAGTCCAAGCATGTGCATGCACCGAATTTTAATGGAAGAAGACAGCAAACCATCCCATGATGCCCAAAGGAGGCTAAATCCCAACATGAAAGAGGTGGTTAGAGCTGAAGTTTTAAAGCTACTCGATGTAGGAATCATCTACCCAATTTCAGATTCTAAGTGGGTGAGCCCTGTGCAAGTTGTTCCAAAGAAGTCCGGAATCACTGTTGTGAAGAATGAGAAGAATGAGCTAGTTCCTACACGAACTGTCACTGGTTGGAGAGTTTGCATTGATTACAGGAAGTTGAACACATCCACTAGAAAAGATTATTTCCCCTTGCCTTTTATTGATCAAATGCTTGAACGTTTATCTGGCCATGCTTACTATTGTTTTCTTGATGGTTTTTCAGGTTATAATCAAATTCCCATTGCTCCGGAAGACCAAGAGAAAACCACATTCACATGCCCATTTGGTACGTTTGCTTATAGAAGGATGCCATTCGGTTTGTGCAATGCCCCAGCAACTTTCCAAAGATGCATGATGTCAATCTTTTCAGATATGGTGGAACGATTCATTGAGGTATTTATGGATGATTTTTCAGTTTTTGGTTCCTATTTTGATAATTGTCTTCACCACTTGTCTCTAGTGCTTAAAAGATGCCAGGAAACAAATCTGATTTTGAATTGGGAGAAGTGTCACTTCATGGTGAGACAAGGCATTGTACTAGGCCATGTGATTTCAAGCAAGGGAATTAGAAGCTTTCTAGGTCATGCTGGATTCTATAGAAGGTTCATCAAAAATTTCTCAAGCATTACAAGGCCATTGTGTAATCTCCTTGCTAAGGATGCTGATTTTGAGTTTAATGAAGCTTGCATGGAAGCTTTTTCTACCTTGAAGAGGGAGCTAACTTTAGCCCCTATTATCATAGCTCCGGATTGGTCTTTACCATTTGAAATAATGTGTGATGCCTCTGACTTTGCTATTGGTGCAGTTTTAGGTCAAAAGAAGAACAAGCTGCCCCATGTGATTCATTATGCTAGCCGGACCTTGAATGATGCTCAAATCAACTACTCCACAACAGAGAAGGAGTTGCTTGCTGTGGTTTTTGCTTTAGAAAAATTTTGTTCTTACCTTGTTGGTTCTAAAGTAATTGTTTATTCTGACCATGCAGCTCTTAGATACTTGCTCACTAAGAAGGATGCCAAACCACGCATGATTAGATGGATTCTCTTGCTGCAAGAATTCGATTTGGAGATTCGAGATAAGAAGAGATGTGAGAATGTGGTAGCTGATCATTTGAGCAGAATTGTGGTTGAAGAAAAAGGAGGAGCTATGCTACCCTTGAATGAGACTTTCCCTGATGAACAACTATATGCTGCCCAAGTCAAAGAGCCATGGTATGCTGATTTTGTTAATTATTTTGCTTGTGGTGTTCTTAGAAATGATCTAACTTCTCAGGATAAGAAGAAGTTCTTTTCCATGGTGAAACATTATGTCTGGGATGAACCTTTCTTATTCAAGCATTGCCCGGATCAACTCATCAGAAGATGTGTTCCAGAAGAAGAGCAAGAAAGCATACTTAGGCATAGCCACGAATTGGCCTGTGGAGGTCACTTTGGAGCTAAGAAAACAGCACTTAAAATTCTGCAATCTGGTTTCTTTTGGCCCACTCTATTTAAAGATGCATTTAATTTTTGTGTTAAGTGTGATAGGTGCCAAAGGATGGGGAACATAAGTCGCAGGAATGAAATGCCATTGAATAACATACTTGTTGTGGAGCTCTTCGATGTTTGGGGTATTGATTTCATGGGACCATTCCCATCTTCCTTTGGTTATACTTACATACTTGTTGTTGTTGATTATGTGTCTAAATGGGTGGAAGCCAAAGCCACCAAAACCAATGATCATAAGGTGGTGCAAAAGTTCTTGAAGAATAATATTTTCACAAGGTTTGGTACTCCAAGGGCTGTCATTAGTGATGGAGGCAGCCACTTCTGTAACAAGCCATTCGAAGCACTCATGAAAAAGTACAACATCACCCATCGAGTCTCTACACCATATCATCCTCAAACTTCTGGTCAAGTGGAAATAAGCAATAGAGAAATTAAGCACATCCTGGAGAAGGTGGTGAACAATACAAGGAAAGATTGGGCAGCCAAGCTCAATGATGCATTATGGGCTTATAGGACAGCATATAAGACTCCCATTGGAATGAGCCCTTATCGTCTTGTGTTTGGGAAAGCTTGTCACCTACCAATGGAGCTTGAACACAATGCCTTTTGGGCCATCAAGAAGTTGAATTTTGATCTGGACAAGGCTGGCCATGTTAGAAAATTTCAGCTCAATGAATTGGAAGAAATTAGACATGAGTCTTATGAGAATGCAAAGCTTTACAAAGAACGAACCAAGAGTTACCATGACAGAAACATTCAACGGAAAGAGTTCTCCAAAGGTATGTTAGTTGTTTTGTTTAACTCACGTTTGCGTCTCTTTCCAGGAAAATTGAAGTCTAGGTGGCTTGGGCCATTCACCGTGGTCAATGTTTCTTCCTATGGAGCTGTGGAAATTCAAAACCCTAAAGATGGTTCAACTTTCAAAGTAAATGGACAACGTTTAAAGCCATTCTATGAGGGAATTTCAGCTGGCATTCAAGCAGGCCATGTGGTGGATCAACTTCCCTTTGTACCATCAACTTAGCTGATTACATAATGTCTTGCCAAGACATTAACTAAGGCGCTTCTTGGGAGGCAACCCATGTGTTCAAGAAGAAGGTGCTTGGTAGCAATCGACCTAATCGCATCAAGGGGGAGCATTTCAATCTTTTCTCTTTACTTGTTTTGTTTTTATTTTAGTCCTTTTAAGTTTCTGTTTCTTTTTATAAATAAATAAATAAAAAAAAAATTTAAAAAAAGATTTTTTTTTTTTTTCATATAAGCTAACTCTTGGTAACCCCAGCTGAGCACTTCCGTCAACACAGTGTCTAGGAGTTCTTTAGGCGACACCTTCGGTGTCTAAGAAGTTTGGGTTTTAAGCGGGACCATTGTGACCCCTCCAACCTTCCCGGATCCCCTGGCTGTGTTTTTCTGAGGCCCTTAACTGGTCATCCGTGAGTTGCTTATATATTCATTTTTTTTATTTTTTATTTTTCCTAAACCTTCTTCTAAACTTTTCCCTTTATCATTTGTTTGTTCTCAATCATCTTTTATATGCTTTCACATTGAGGACAATGTTCAATTCAGGTCTGGGGAAAGGTTTTCAATTTCAATTTTCATATCCATTTGTGTTTTCAATTTTCGTTCTCTTGTCACTATTTTTTTTTTTTTTTTTTTTTTTTAAAATTTTATTTTAAGAATGTCATACAATCAATGCTATGGAGCTGCTATTTGAGGTTTTCATATCAGAATTTTGCACTTCACAAAGCTTTTGCTCTTAGAATTCTGGTGGCTGTTGCGTAGATACAGCTGCACCAAAATGGATTCAGTTGCATCCTCAACTTGTGATACTCACAAGTGCACGAGCCGTTCGGTAGTATAGCATATGTAAGTGCGAGGTCGATCCCACGAGGATTGGTGATTGAATGATCCAATTTAGTTTCCCTACACAAAATAGAAATGAAAAAGAAAGGAAATAAATAAAACAAGGAAGAAAGAAATAAGTAACTCAAGCAAATAAGTTCCCAAGTTCAATTTAGATTAATGGATTGATTCTAGCTAAAGTATGATTAAGCCATGGTGTGTGGTCATAACCTTGTGTTCCTAATTCCCTAATTTGATCATTTGTTGTCTAACCTAAAATTAAGCATTAGGAACCCATTAAGCATAGAAGAACAATTTAAACAACCAAGCATGTATCTAATCCCTGTTGTCGAATGTCCATACATACTCTTCTTATTCATAGTTCAATTCGAATTAAAGCATGGTGTATACTCTTAATTCAAACCAAGATAGCTAACATGGAAGCCTAAATGGTGATCAATCATTCAAACTAGCATATTAACTTATAAGCATAATGAATAAGAACAAAAATCATAATTGAAACTTGGAAACTAATCAAACTTGAATACTTAAGATAGAATATACATTACAAGAAAAATAAATTACAACTAAACAATTGAGATCATTAAGGAAAAGCTTAGAGAATTTCAGCACAAAGATTTCATTATAACAATTGAAAACTAGAAAGAGAAACTAAGAGAATTTGAGGGAGAGAAGGGAAGGGAGCTCTAGAGAAGTGTTTGAGAGCTCCCCCCCTTGGGGTGTTATTACAAGCTTAGAGAACTTCCCTATTTATAGGCCTAGGGGAAGTGAAAATCTGAATTATACAATTGAATTTTATAAACACACTAACTTCACTAACTTACAACACTTAAATCACTTAACCCACTATTGCATTTGAAAACAATTCCTCTTGTCTTTAGGCTTAGTGTTGCAACTCCCACTTCATCATCTTTTGGCATTAAGCTTAGTGTTGCATCATCCACTTCACCATCTTTTGGCTGCTGCAAAATTCCACTCAAAAATAGGAATTGAATATGCTTCCACAAACTTTCCCACAATCAACAACAATTCATCATGCATATGTCATGCATGACAATGCATTGCAGCCAGCTTGTGGGCTCGTTTTGGGCTTGTTCATCCATTCTGAAAAATCTGCAAAAATATTTATCTTCAAGCTATGTGTCTTATCTATCCAAGCATATGCAGCCCAGCTCAAGGAAAAATCGGAAAGGCCTTCAAATGTGATTTTTGGCCCAGTAATGCAGATGCTGCCGAATTTGACCTTAAGTTGCCAAAACATGTATAACTTTCTCTAGAAGACTCGGAATCATGAACCGTAAAATTCTACAGAAACTAGACTTCTGTATCTTTCCAATGATATATGGCTCATCATCTGGTTCTTCTTGAATAAGTACAGTCCAATCCGTGAAGTTAACTGATCTGCAGACACTGTTTTGAGCTAATTTGTCTCCAAAATGCATTTATTGAGTCTCAAACTTAAAACACTGAAACAAACACAAAACAAATTAAAAGCACAAGTTTAACTCAAAAACATAACCAAATCATAAGCTAAAAGGGTACAAAATGATATGTAATTTATGCACCGATCAAATACCCCCAAACCTAGATTTTGCTAGTCCTCGAGCAAAACAACACAAAACAAAGTTAAAAACAAAACTAGAAGTTAACTAAACCACTTTCGTAGGTAACTCGATTGCATTTAGCATATGCAACAAGCCTTTAAACCTCTAGGCATCCCTAGTAGGAGGAGTTGTGTCTCCTGAGGGTTTAACAGATACCATACCCACAAACATTTTTCTAACTCTACAAAACAAAATGGTTAGAAAACTTAAACGATTGTTAGTCCTTAAGAAAAACCAAAAACAAAAACAAACATAAATACAAAAACAAAACAAAAACAAAAACAAAAATAAAAAGAACTCAAAACAATCTTTCCGAACATGTTCTGAAGAGAAATGACTCATGCACATGACTTAAACGTTTTAACAATAAAACCTCAATTTTAGACATTATTTACAAAGCGGCAAAGTTCAAAACATAATATGCTCAAAGTGTAGTAGTGTGATAGCCAAATGCAACAAATTCTCCAATCTTAGTTTTCACACAAGTTCAAAAATCATACAAAGCACAAATTCAACTTCAAATCTCACCAAAGTTGTCCTCTCACAAATGAATCACTCAGAAGAGGACTATAATGCAACACTCAGTTATAAACATGAGATTAGAGTTAAACCATAAGGACTTAACTCGAAATAGAAAGATGAAGAACTTGCATTAATATGATCTCAAGAAGGATGCCAAATACTTAAAAGTAAGAAAATGGATGCAATTCAACCACATGACATTTAAGATCAACTTAGGTCTTTATTATAGGTTGTAATGGGGCCAAGGGTGTAAGGTGAGTGAGAAATGAAAGGTATGGATAAAACAAAGTCCAAGGAACTCAAAATATAAGAGCATATAACAATTGTTTACAAGACTTCGAATCATCACAATGAGAATTTTTCTTTTACATGATCAAAACTCCTTATACCTTCATTTACAATGATTTAAACTCCTTTCCAAACACCAATGAAACCCAAAAAACGAAATTTCATTCAACTACCATTTACTCATAACATTTTTTTTTTCTTTTCATTTCACCAATTGTGTGAATTTCTTCTTCTTCTTTTTTTTTTTTTTTTTTTTTTAAAGTAATATCCATTCCCAAACTTAGCATGAAAAACACATCCGAATTAGAGCTCATGAATTCCTTAGAAAGGTAAATATTTGTTTTTCAGGGTAAGGCGAGGAAATATAATTGGTAAATGAAAGAAAAAGGTTTACATGTAGGCTCAAAATGGTTAACAATGGAAAATCATGCTTAAGCATGCATAAGGTTAGCTTGAAAGGCACAAACGATCCAAAGAAGGCCTTAATATCATTTCTTTAAATGTCATGAAATCAAATTGCATAAGAATGAATGACTTTTAAGTGTTCAACCAAATCAATGAATAATGAGATCAAACAACAACTTAGATAACAAGAAATTAGGAGTATGTGTATAACACTCATGAATTGAAGTACAAGGCTCAAAAACTCACTTTATATGGTTGGTTATATAAGTCTAATTTATGCTTCATACAATTCTTTAGATCATGCAAATCCTTTAATTGGAAAATTATGAAACAAATGGCAAGTGTAAAGAATGTTTCAAACATATCATGATAGAACAATGCCAAAAATTTTATTTTTATTAATTTAAAATTTTAAGTTTTTTTTTTACAATAAAAATTTACAAAAAAGAAATAATAAATAATAAATAAATAAAATTCAATTTTCATTTAAGTCATGCAAACATTTATCACAATCTCATCAAATGTGTTCGGAAAGTGAATAAAATCAAAATAAAAATAAAATAAAAATAAAAACAAGCAAATAAAAAAAAATTAAATTAAGGAAAAACCAAATTTACATGCTAAACTCCAATACCCCCAAACCTAGAAATGAACATTGTCCTCAATGTTTAAAAATTAGGAACAAGCAATGTCATAACAAGAAATGAAAAGTACTAAAGTAAATATAAATCACAAACCACACAAGAATAAAATAATTACAAAATAAAAATTACAAAACAAACAAACAAACAAACAAACAAACGAAATGAAACAGTAAACCCTAATCACACAATTCTGAAACCCAATTTTTTTTTTTTTTTGAAGCCCAAAGCCCACAATTTCAAAACCCAAACCACGGTGAATTTAACCCATTTTGAAACCCAAACAAGGTGAAAAATCCAACCCAAAATGAATTCCGAAGCCCACACATTTTAATTTTAATTTTAATTTTTTTTTTAAATTTCAAACGTGAATTGGATTCTGAAACATGGGTCCTAATTTTGTCTCGGTTCAGTGTGAGGGACCAACAGACAGGGCGAGACACGTGTCGATGCATAAAGGCGCCGCAGACTACACAAACAGAAATTACGGGGCCATGGAAAGGCGCGACGACTTTGCTCAACGCGTCCGTTCAGACAAAGCAAGTCGTGACAAATGAGTTGGAAACGGTTGGAAAGTGAGATGGTTGTGGGACTCGAGGAACGCTTGGGGATTCAGAAAATGCTTAGACGCTGCAATGGTTAGGGTTTGTCAAAGACTATGTCTATAAGAAAGAAAACGAAGCGGAAAAAAAACAAAAAAACACAAACTCAGAAACACAAAAGAGAAAAGAGGCAAGATAAACTGAGAAATCAAATGGCTTCTTCCTACCCCTTTTCCTTGGATCTCAACCTAGCTCCACCGACTCAAACACGAGGCCAAGCAGGAGCACCAGGTATGGATGCCCTACTTTGCCTCCTCACGGGGGCATGTGACTGTCAATGACTCAATACTCCTGGACAACGATGTTGCCATTGGAGTTGGCAGAAATTTAGTGACTCCCAAAGATATACATGTGTTCAGGACAAGGGATGACAACCAGGTCACGAGTGATGCCCTGGCACTGAGCGTAGAGAGTACAGCATGTGTCGCAAGTTTGGGTCATCGCCTACTTGCGAAGTCCCATGAGGTAGAGGTGCTGAAATGTCAGTTAGCGGCGGAGCACAGGATGGTTGAAGAGTGTCAAAGTGCTATAAAAAGCTTGAAGAGGGAGCGGTCAAGGATAGTGGAGGTGAATCGACACCAGCTAGAAGTGTTGCGGGACGAGAATAAAAACCTATCAAAGATGGTAGAGTTGTACTCTCGTGACATGCGAAAGCAGCTGGAGGACCTAGACCGACCGGGTAAACGCAAGAAACCAGATCGCGAGAAAAGTTATACTGAAGCTAAGATTGCGATCTTTAGGAGCTCAAGTGATGAGCCCCAAGAGGCTGTGCGTGAAGCCCCGAAGAGGACAGCCAGAGGGCCAAACTAAAAGCTCCTATGGTCGAGACACCAAGCGGCAAGAAGAAATGATTTCAGTTTTTATTTATTTAATTTAAAAGTGTATGTGGTTTTTTTTTTTTTTTAAAATGGGAAATAAAAAATAAAAATGTTATGCTATCTCAAAGAGACGATTGACCCTAAATTTAATGAACAACGACCAAACAAAAACATGAAAACCCAAACATGCATTTTTATTTTTAGTTAAGTAAACAAATACAAGTAACTGCTTCTTCTTTTAAGAGAAAAACTTAAGGATGACCAGTTAAGGGCCTCAGAAAAACACAGCCAGTGGGATATCCGGAAGGTTGGAGGGGTCACAATGGTCCCTCTTAAAACCCAAACTTCTTAGACACCGAAGGTGTCGCCTAAAGAACTCCTAGACACTGGATAGACTGCGGTTGCTCACTGGAGTTACCAAAAGTTTAGCTCCTTCAAAGAATATCCTATGAGTTTTAAATTATACTACATAATTAAATAAAAATAAAATAAATAAATAAATAAATAAAAACTGAAATAAACACGCAATTCAAACAAGAATTTAAAAGAAGAGATGAGATTCTTGCACCAGGTGTCCAAGACGCATCTTTAATTTTGTTTCTTCTTCCAATTAATTTTTTAAGAAACCTGTCAAACAAGAAGAAAACAAGTTATTTTTAAATTAAAAAGAAAAACAATGAATAAAATAAAATAAAATAAAAAGAAAAAGGAAAATACACTTCCCCAAACTTAAATCAAACAAAGACGACAAACGGAAAAGAAATCACAGTTCCCTAACTAAAATAAACTAAAGATGATAGCCGAAAGGGAAAAGCAAAAACACAAAGCTCTAGAAAATGAAAGTAACGGGCAAAAATATTAAACACCAGAAAAACACGGAGAAAATAAAAAAAAAATAAAAAAAAAAGTAAAGTAAAGGTGCTCCCCCTTGAAGCAATTAGGTTCGAGCGTGCCCTGGGAAATCCGAAATGGTGTTGGCTCTCTCTCATCAACATATGTCTATTTAAACCACGCCTCTGCAAGCGGATGATACCCAGCATTTCTTCCTGCAAACTCAAGGAAAAACATCAAAAAATCCAAAAACAAAAAAAAATGGCATCCTCATGCATTCACCTTGATGATCTCGACCTTGAGCTGTCCCTTGCACATCCGAATGCCCAGAAAAGGGCTCCTCCAAACACTGTCTTTCCAAACTCTTCATACCATCACGGCACGGCCTCAAACTTTGCTGAGGCAATACCGAACTTTTCTGAGGCAATGCCGAACAGAGCAGTGCTCCTGGGAGGCATGATTAGCAGCAGGCTCACATCGACAGATCATCTGCATGTGGCAAAGAGGTCTGACAAGGCAGCAGTGGAGGAGTCCCACAATTTAACGGTGCTCCACGCTGTTTCTGCTACCAATTTGGGCATGCGATTGCTGGCAAGAACACGGGAGTGTGCCGCGCTGAGCGAGGAAGTAGCTTCCTTGAAGGCTATGGTGGCGGACTCCAGAAGCGGCTTCCTTGCCAATCAGCACGTGGAAGCACTTGGAGAGAAAAAATGAGGACCATGTGGAGCTGCTGCAAATTCTGCAAGTTAGAGAAGATAACAGAGGCATGCCATGAAGATGAAGATGAAAATGAAGAAGAAGAAGAAGAAGTTGTTGTTGTTTTTTTTTTTTTAAATTTTACGTGAATGATTTTTATTTATTAATTTTTACTTTTTTTTTCTTTGTTTGTAACGTTTGAAATGAAATAAAAATGTGTTTTTAACACTCAGAAATAAACTAACTAACCACACCACGTAAATAAATACATAAACTAACTTAACAAAACAAAAGAAAGAAAACAAAGAAGTTCCAAATTGATTTTTTTTTAATTTTAAATTTATTTACAACTAACTGACCACACAAAGAAAAAAAAAAAAGAAGTTCCAAATTGCAATTTACAAGGATAAATAAATAAAAACTCAAATTTCAATTTTTTAAAATTTTGTTTTTTTTTTTTTTTTTTTTTTTGTTTTTGTTTTTTTAAAACACACAAATATATAAGCAACTCATGGATGACGAGTTAAGGGCCTCAGAAAAACACAGCCAGGGGATCCGGGAAGGTTGGAGGGGTCTCATAGGTCCCACTTAAAATCCAAACTTCTTAGACACCGAAGGTGTCGCCTAAAGAACTCCTAGACTGTTAATGTATGAATTTTGATTATTTCTTTTGGCTTCCCTTGACATTTTTGTAATAGGACTTTTATATGTATTTATCAAGCTCAAGGATAGATTAAGATTAGCATCTCTAAGTGTTCTTAAATCTCATCTATCCTATTGTGGTTCGTGCTACTTGACAAAGGTAAAATCATGCATTGCATATCATGCATTAAAACTGTTTTCATAAAAGTTGACTAGTCATCTTTGTTCAGTACAATTTCCAGCTGATTAAATATCTGTTTTGTCCTATTCACTTTGCTCTCCCAGCTGCCATGTGTCAAGTCTGACCTAAGGGAATCTTTGGTCTGTAAAAGGCAAGTGCCTTCCAAATTTGGAGGCCGTCTCTTTTGTAGGAAAGTTTTTGGAAAGATTGGCTTGCCATCTTTCTCTTCTTCTTCCTCAAGAGTAAACCATTTATTTCATCTATGAGTTTTTCTAATTGATTTCTTTTTGAAAAACTGCTTTTGAAATATGAATCTGCATCTAGCCTTTTTAAATCATTCTCTCATATAGATCTAGATCGGATTTGTGACTGATTTCTTCAAGAGTATGGTTTCTTGAAGAAGTTGGTCTTTTCTCCCTTGAATCCAAAGTTTGGTTTCGGTTTGAGTTGGAGCTTGTAAGCTAGTGCCATGGGATGAACGAGCTGAAGAAGGAGCTGCCATTGCCATGAAGAACTGAGCTTCGAGCTTTGCTAAGTTGGAGAAGAAGATTGCACAAAGGAGGTAAAGCTCATCTTCCTAAATAGATCTAGGTTTTGCTTGAGCTTGCTTGTATTCCTTTGTAAGAATCTTTTTCTACTTAGTGGATTGCCTAGTCGGTTGATGACTCCATTTTTTCCCAATGGTGGGTTTCTGGGTAAACAAAACCTGTTTTGCATATCTGTAAATTTATCTGGGTTTCTGTTCTTGGTGGTTGACTAGTCATCTATATCTGCTGTTTGCTGTTTAATTGATATTGATGACTTCACTCACTTTCACCATAGTTGTTGCTAGCACAGGGGATGCCTAGATTGATGGGTCCTTCTGAGTGCCTAGGTTGTCACTAGTAATCTTCTAGGACTGCAGGTACTCTGTGGCATACTCTGTGTGTTCTCTTGATTGTTGAGTTGTTGTGTCTTGTTTGTTTAGTTAAAATTACCCCTCGTCACCTAAGTATCAATTTCAATTGGTATCAGAGCAAGCTCTTAACACAAATAGAGAGATCCTAGGATTTGTTTTGGTGTTTAGGTGTACTCACTATGGAAAGGGATCGAGTTGCTGGATCTTGCAACTCACCACCTTATTTTGACGGAAATAACTATGTTGCATGGAGTGAAAAATTTGAGATATTTCTTGATGCTCTTGATGAGTATGCAAGTGTTTATCTTACAAAAGAGTGGATTGCTCCAGTCAAGACTGTTGAGAGTAAAGTTGTGCCCAAGCCTAGGTCTGAATGGACTGAAGCAGAGGTATTTGCTGCATATGCAAACAAGAAGGCCAGAAATGCCTTAGTTACTGCCTTGTCTAGCACACAGTTTGCACATATACAACACATCCCTAATGCTAAACAGGCTTGGGATAAACTAAGGGTGGTTCATGAAGGGGATGACCAAGTTAGAACTGTAAAACTTCGAATGGTGCTTGCACAATTTGAAGAACTTAGGATGTCTGAAACTGAGTCTATTTCTGAGTTCTATGGGAGGGTGGAAATGATCACAAATGAAGCCATGAGTCTTGGTCAATCTATTCAAGAGCTTCTTGTTGTTCAGAAAATTCTTCGTGTTCTACCATCTAGATTTAGAGCAAAGAAAACCGCAATCATGGAGGTCCAAAACTTAAATGAAATTAAGCTTGGCAAGCTTATAGGAAAATTAAAAACCTATGAGATGGAGTTGAATATGGAAGAAAATGACACTAAAAAGTCAAAAAGTGTTGCACTTCAAGGAGTGCATGTTTCCTCTCTGAAAGGTGGTGAAAAATCCTCAGATTTTGAGGATGAAATGGCTGTGTTTGTCAAAAAATTTAGGAGAATTCTTAAGGATAAGGGAAAGTTTGCTAGAGAGGGTAGCTTTGGTAGTGAGAGACAGTTTAGACCATCAACTGATCGGTCTAATGAGAGGAACAAGGATGTCAAACCTTTCACTAAAGACTTTAGAAAGTCTGTCAAATGCTTCACATGCGGAGGCATTGGTCACTACGCTGCTGACTGTGCAAACAATCAGAAAAAATACTCCAATGGAAAGGACAAGGCCATGAAAGTGAGTTGGAGTGAGAGTGAAAGTGAAGTGTCTCAAGAGGATTCATCTTCCTCTGATAATGAAGACCAACAGGTTGCCTTTGTTGCCTCTGTGCAGCCTGTGTTCTATGATTCTGATTTTGAGTCTGATGACCTGTCATACGAGTCATTAGGAAGAAAATATGATTGCTTGTTCAAAGAGACTTTTTCCTTGAAAGAAGAGAGTCTTAAACTTGAGGCCAATAACCAAGAACTTCAACATGACCTTCTCATCTTAAAAGAAACCAAAAAGGAGTTGAGTGACAAATTTGAGTCTCTTGAAAAAGAAATTGTTGTACTTGTGTCTATTAGGAGTAATCTTGAAAATCAAGTTAATGTGCTCAAGGAGAGTAACATTGGGTTCCAGAACTCAAACAAGCAGCTCCTAGGTGAATTGAATGAATCAAAAAGTAAGATTATATCTATGACCATTGGTGCCACAAAAATTGACAAAATGTTGAATATGGGAAAACTTCATGGGGACAAAGGTGGTCTTGGATTTAATCATTTTGATTCTAAGTTTTCCAGCTCTACCACTAAGTTTGTCAAGTCAAAATCTCCAACCATTGCATCTCTTGATGTTCAGCAGGTAGTCAAAAAACCTAAGTTTGTTCCAACTTGTCACAGGTGTGGGTTGACTGGTCATATTAGACCAGTCTGTCATATGTACAGAAAGGATAAGACCAGAAAATTGTCTTCAAAATCTAAAAGGAATCCCAGATCTTTGCAAGATCAGGTTGATCATTTGCTAAATGAAGTCACTAAGATTGCCAAACTTGTCTCCCTTAAAATAAGTTCACCCATTGTTCCTAGATCTACTTGGATTACAAAAGGTCATGACAAATGTCTTGTTGTGCTAAATGCTTTTGCTGCTTCAAATATCAATTCTTGGTACTTTGATAGTGGCTGTTCCAAACACATGTCTGGTGATAGGAGTGTTTTCTCATCTCTCAGCCCTTTTGATGGAGGCACTGTGACTTTTGGTGGAGGCCACAAGTCTCAAGTTGTGGGGAAAGGTACCTGTTTGTATCCCTGGTTTACCCAAGCTTAAGAATGTTAGATTTGTTGAGGGTCTCACATCCAATCTCATTAGTGTAAGTCAGCTGTGTGATGATGGAATAGTAGAAGTTAGATACTCCAAGCATGGCTGCAAAATCATTGGAAAGGGTGGCAATGAGATTGTGAGTGTGTCTAGGTCTAGGGATAATTGTTATTGCATTGATGGTGTCAATGATGCAAAAGAAGTAGTTTGCAACAAGGTTGTGAATGAAACAAGTGTCTTGTGGCATCAAAGACTTGGACATGTGAATTTTAGAGACTTGCATAAATTGTCCAAGAGAGAGTTAGTGAGTGGTCTACCAAAGCTTGACAAATCTGATCAGCATGTTTGTGAAGGATGTCAAATGGGTAAGCAAGTTAGAGTGTCACACAAAAAGGGTCTTCAAATCAAACAAAGCCATGATGGGATCTTTATTTCTCAATCTACATATGCAAAAAATCTTATGAAAAAATTTGGTTTGGAGGGTGCAAAATCTGCAAGAACTCCAATGAGCACTAGTGCTAAAATTCATAGGGACTTGCTTCGTAAAAATGTGGATCAAACTCTCTATAGAAGCATGATAGGAAGTCTTCTATACTTGACTGCTAGTAGACCAGACATTTCTTTTAGTGTTGGTGTGTGTGCTAGATTTCAAAGTGATCCAAAGGAGTCTCACTTGTTTGCTGTTAAGAGAATCATCAAATATGTGAGTGGGACTGTTGAGTTTGGGTTGTGGTATACCTATGACACTTGTGTCAATCTTGTTGGGTATAGTGATGCCGATTGGGCAGGTTGTAGTGATGATAGGAAAAGTACTTCCGGGGGGGTCTTTTATGTAGGCAATAACCTGGTTGCTTGGCATAGCAAGAAACAAAACTCTCTCTCACTATCCACTGCCTGAAGCAGAGTAGTTGCAGCTGGGAGTTGCTGCACTCAACTTCTTTGGATGAGACAAATGTTGGATGACTATGGTCTTGCTCAATCTTGCTTTCTAATCTATTGTGACAACATGAGTGCCATAGATATCTCTAAAAATCCTGTTCAACACTCTAGAACAAAGCATATAGACATAAGGCATCATTTTATTAGAGAGCTTGTGGAAGACAAAATTTTAACCTTAGAGTTTGTTCCTTTTGAAAAACAACTTGCAGATATACTCACCAAGGCCTTGGACTTTCAGAAACATGTCACCCTCAGCCAGTCCATTGGCCTTTGCTCAATTGGTTGATTAGCATGTCTGTTTCCTTGTCTTCAGCACATTTCAATTTACCAAACAACATGTGTTTTATTGAATATGTCATGGTTTCATATCTCACCTCTCTGATAGTGTGGAGTTTGACTGCTGCTTGTGCTTTTCAGATTTGTGCACAACACCTTTTTCTTGTTTAGAGCTTTTTGTTGAGACTTACCTTGTGCTCTCTTATCCTCTTGGTGAGTCAAGTGTCTATGATTATCTTTTGGACTATCATTGTTATTGTCTCTTAGCTTGTCTCACTCTCTTAGTCACTCTATTCAGATATTTCACATAAAAATAAATTAAAAAAAAAAAAAGGGAAGTGTGACCAATGTAGTCACGGCTCTAGGAAGGTATAAGGTGTTATGTTTGAAGCATCTAGAGCAAAGAGCCGTAAAATTGGGCCATTCAAGCACTTATGTCTGGGATGTGCAAGTGAATCACAATAAATCTTACAATATTTTGTCTTTAGAGAGTGATGTTACTTGCTGTTTGAGTCTACTCTTGATTATGTCTTCAATTTTCATTGTATACTTGTCTCTCCAAGAGAGATTTGACATCATCTTGTGTATCCCTTGGCTCTGAACCCCCTATTCCAAAATGTGCCATGTCTCTAAGCATTAGTTGCATTTCATCCTCTCCCTCTCAGCGCTGTTTGCTTATGTTCCTTGCATATGATTTTTATTATTTTTTTTAAACTCTTCATGTGCTTGAAGACTTGGTCTAGGATATTTGCTGATGCATCTTTGATCACTTGGGTTATTTGCTAGTTCATTCTTGTGTTTTTCGACCACAAAACTTGTCTTTCACAGGGTTGATTCTAAAGTATGGTGCCTGTCATGCTATTGTTTTAGTTGACTAGTCATCTATTGTGTTGGGTTGGCCACATTTCCTGATAATACTTTCGTTGACTCTTTTCTCATGCTTGTTGTTGACCAGTCAACCGTTTTTATTTGTTTTTTCTCTACCTGGTACGACTTTCTTGTTTTTAGCGGTTTTATTTTTTTTGTTTTAGCGGTTTCTTCCTTCTTTTGGGTCAGTTTTCTTTTTGTCTTTTCCTTTTTAGGTCTTTTTCCCTCTCGTGTGTCTGTCTTCTTTTTTTCAGTTTCTCTTTCCGCCGCTTCAATCCCTTTCGAAACCCTTGTCTCAGTCTTCTTCGTCTTTCTGTTGGCTGTTCCCTCTTCCGCCCTTCTTTCTTCGTTTTTGTCTTGGCTTTGCACCTCTCTCTTCTGTCGCTTTCTCTCTGCCTCTTCTAATTTGGGTTTTCATTTTTTTTCCCCTTTCTTCTCTGTTTTTGGTCCTTCAATCCCGGCGAGCCATGTCTTCTTCGAATTCTCCATCTTCCTCCAAGCGTCGCTCCAGGTTGTCCTCCTCTCTTTCCTAGGGTTCCTAGGCATCAATCTTCTTCCTCTACTACTGTTGAGGAGTTTTCTCCATTTGTGTCACAAGAGGCTGCCTATTTCTTTGAGGATGTTGTCTCTAAGAGGAATTTCGTGCCTGAGAGATCGTACCAGTTTGAGGCTCTCCCTCTGGCTGCTCAAGAATCTGCTACTCAGATTTTTGAGCATTATCGTCTTCACTCCCTCAATGCTCTCTCTGGTAAGTTTAACTCTTCTGTAGTTAGGGAGTTTTACTCTAATTTTCCTGCTGATCCTAAGGGGTCTGACTTTCAGGTTATGGTTAGGTCTGTCCCAATTATTCTGACACCTTCTGTCATAAATCGATTGTTGGGATTTAGGTCTTTCCCTGGTTTTACTCCTGAGAAATTTGCTGCTATCTCTGCTGAATATTCAATTGACTTGTTTAAAGCCATGGCTTATCCTAATGAATCTATGCCTCTGACTTCTAAGGGTCTTCCTATTAAGTCATATTTGTCTCCTTTCTACAAGTTTCTTTGGGATTTTGTTAGGCATAATGTTCTCCCTCCTGGGAACAATTCGAATCCCACTTTGGCTGCTTGTCAACTTATGATATCCTTAGTGAATCATGATAAAATTCCCCTTGGGGATATTATTTATCATGCTATTCTTGGAAAGACTATCAGTCATGGAAAGAAACACAAGGGAACTCTTGTCTTTCCTTGTCTTATTCAGCGTTTATGTGAGCGTCATAAGGTGCCTTTTCTTGACTCGGTACAGTGGACTCCTCCCATTGCTCCTTTTGGCAAGGCCTCCCTTGCTCTTAGTCAGAAAGTTTCAAGCTCCTTTCTCTCCTCTGTGTCATCCGCTTCCGCAAATGACTCTCTTAGAGCTGAGCTTGCTGCCAAGGAGAGGCACATTCAGCACCTTATGAGCCTTATTCCATCCTCTCCTGCTGCCGCCTGCTCAAGTGGATCCTCAACCGGCTCCTGCCTCTGATGCCTCTGACACCTCTGATGCCTCTGATGCGTCTGCTGACTCTTTAGCTTTTTAGCTAGAGTTTTTGTTAGGTTGCGTGCTAGATAGGGGGAGTCCTTTTGGACTGTTTGGCTGGTTTCCATTTGTTATCAAATTGTGGTGATCTTGTGATCTTGCAGGAAGTCTATTTTTGGACAGATTGGAAGTCTATGTTTGTACTTTGTTTATGTTTCCCCTGTTTCTGTTTTGGACAGTCTGTGCATCTTATTGCGGGAGTTGTTCTTGTCTTGTTTTTTGAACAGCTGTAATGTGATTTGTAATCAATCTATGCTATGTGTTCAAATCTGGTTTTTCTGCCCCTTGTTTATTTCCTCTATTTGTTGTTTTATTTCCTTGCCTTTTTGCTCTTTCCTTATCAACAAGGGGGAGAACAATCTCAACCCCCTTATTGCACATATTGCATATGGATTAAACTTTTAAATTCTGAGATATAATATGCTTGTCTTGTGCTGGAAGGTTGGTTTCTGTTTTTGCAGGTACTTCATTTAAATCATCTTCTTAGTTTTGGTTTTGGGTTGAGTGTTCATGAGAGAAGAGTGTTGTCAAGGAAAGCCAAAAAGGGGGAGATTGTTAATGTATGAATTTTGATTATTTCTTTTGGCTTCCCTTGACATTTTTGTAATAGGACTTTTATATGTATTTATCAAGCTCAAGGATAGATTAAGATTAGCATCTCTAAGTGTTCTTAAATCTCATCTATCCTATTGTGGTTCGTGCTACTTGACAAAGGTAAAATCATGCATTGCATATCATGCATTAAAACTGTTTTCATAAAAGTTGACTAGTCATCTTTGTTCAGTACAATTTCCAGCTGATTAAATATCTGTTTTGTCCTATTCACTTTGCTCTCCCAGCTGCCATGTGTCAAGTCTGACCTAAGGGAATCTTTGGTCTGTAAAAGGCAAGTGCCTTCCAAATTTGGAGGCCGTCTCTTTTGTAGGAAAGTTTTTGGAAAGATTGGCTTGCCATCTTTCTCTTCTTCTTCCTCAAGAGTAAACCATTTATTTCATCTATGAGTTTTTCTAATTGATTTCTTTTTGAAAAACTGCTTTTGAAATATGAATCTGCATCTAGCCTTTTTAAATCATTCTCTCATATAGATCTAGATCGGATTTGTGACTGATTTCTTCAAGAGTATGGTTTCTTGAAGAAGTTGGTCTTTTCTCCCTTGAATCCAAAGTTTGGTTTCGGTTTGAGTTGGAGCTTGTAAGCTAGTGCCATGGGATGAACGAGCTGAAGAAGGAGCTGCCATTGCCATGAAGAACTGAGCTTCGAGCTTTGCTAAGTTGGAGAAGAAGATTGCACAAAGGAGGTAAAGCTCATCTTCCTAAATAGATCTAGGTTTTGCTTGAGCTTGCTTGTATTCCTTTGTAAGAATCTTTTTCTACTTAGTGGATTGCCTAGTCGGTTGATGACTCCGAGTTTTTTCCCAATGGTGGGTTTCTGGGTAAACAAAACCTGTTTTGCATATCTGTAAATTTATCTGGGTTTCTGTTCTTGGTGGTTGACTAGTCATCTATATCTGCTGTTTGCTGTTTAATTGATATTGATGACTTCACTCACTTTCACCATAGTTGTTGCTAGCACAGGGGATGCCTAGATTGATGGGTCCTTCTGAGTGCCTAGGTTGTCACTAGTAATCTTCTAGGACTGCAGGTACTCTGTGGCATACTCTGTGTGTTCTCTTGATTGTTGAGTTGTTGTGTCTTGTTTGTTTAATTAAAATTACCCCTCGTCACCTAAGTATCAATTTCATAGACACTGTATTGACGGAGACGCTCATGGAGTTACCACGAGTCAGCTAATATAAAAAATCTTTTTAATTTTTTTTAATAAAAGAAATAGAAAATTAAAATTACTGAAATAATAACAAAACAACTAAAGAGAAAGGATTGGACTACTCCCCCTTGAAGCGATTAGGTCGAGCATGATGCATTTGGAGGTCGCGACTTCTCCCACTACTCCACACTCCCTATTCTTATGATTGAGGTTGCCATCTCTCTCCATTTTTATTAAGCTGTCATAAATTGCTAAAACAAACACACAAACTTGAAATGGAATTAAAAGGATTAGGAAATAAAAACTAAAATGAAAAGGAAAATTAACACACCTCCAATTTCATGCTTCAAAGTAATAAGCAGCAAAGTAAATCAAACTAGCTTATGAAGTTCGTTCTTTCTCAAATATGATTATCCATATGGTGTGTGGTTTTAATCAAGTATTCAGAAAAAGCATTTAGCTATGGTGTTTAGTCTAAACACAAATTCCGAACCCATTAAGAACAAGAAGAACAATAGAGAACCAAGTAGAATTTAAACATGGTGTTTGTCTTCAATATCTACCCTTTCATTCACTAATCAGACCAAGAGTCATATGGTGTTTATGTAAACTTGAACAAGATATTTAATTAAGAGCAAGTGAATGAAACCATAAACTAGAAATAATCAACATGCTACTTGAACCCTTTTTTTTGGGTGTTGTGTAAGCTGGGACTCAAACCCAGTTCTCTTGCTTGTCAGGCAATTGTCCTTGTCCGTTGGACTACAAACACAACTTGTCAATTAACGTCATTAATTTTAAAACATGAAACTGTCTAGTTATAAAAAAAGATAAAAATAAATAAAAAGTAGGAAAAACCAAATAGAATCAAACAATGTTACCGATCCCGGCAACGGCGCCAAAAACTTGTTGCGTAGATACAGCTGCACCAAAATGGATTCAGTTGCATCCTCAACTTGTGATACTCGCAAGTGCACGAGCCGTTCGGTAGTATAGCATATGTAAGTGCGAGGTCGATCCCACGAGGATTAGTGATTGAATGATCCAATTTAGTTTCCCTACACAAAATAGAAATGAAAAAGAAAGGAAATAAATAAAATAAGGAAGAAAGAAATAAGTAACTCAAGCAAATAAGTTCCCAAGTTCAATTTAGATTAATGGATTGATTCTAGCTAAAGTATGATTAAGCCATGGTGTGTGGTCATAACCTTGTGTTCCTAATTCCCTAATTTGATCATTTGTTGTCTAACCTAAAATTAAGCATTAGGAACCCATTAAGCATAGAAGAACAATTTAAACAACCAAGCATGTATCTAATCCCTGTTGTCGAATGTCCATACATACTCTTCTTATTCATAGTTCAATTCGAATTAAAGCATGGTGTATACTCTTAATTCAAACCAAGATAGCTAACATGGAAGCCTAAATGGTGATCAATCATTCAAACTAGCATATTAACTTATAAGCATAATGAATAAGAACAAAAATCATAATTGAAACTTGGAAACTAATCAAACTTGAATACTTAAGATAGAATATACATTACAAGAAAAATAAATTACAACTAAACAATTGAGATCATTAAGGAAAAGCTTAGAAAATTTCAGCACAAAGATTTCATTATAACAATTGAAAACTAGAAAGAGAAACTAAGAGAATTTGAGGGAGAGAAGGGAAGGGAGCTCTAGAGAAGTGTTTGAGAGCTCCCCCCTTGGGGTGTTATTACAAGCTTAGAGAACTTCCCTATTTATAGGCCTAGGGGAAGTGAAAATCTGACTTATACTATTGAATTTTATAAACACACTAACTTCACTAACTTACAACACTTAAATCACTTAACCCACTATTGCATTTGAAAACAATTCCTCTTGTCTTTAGGCTTAGTGTTGCAACTCCCACTTCATCATCTTTTGGCATTAAGCTTAGTGTTGCATCATCCACTTCACCATCTTTTGGCTGCTGCAAAATTCCACTCAAAAATAAGAATTCAATATGCTTCCACAAACTTTCCCACAATCAACAACAATTCATCATGCATATGTCATGCATGACAATGCATTGCAGCCAGCTTGTGGGCTCGTTTTGGGCTTGTTCATCCATTCTGAAAAATCTGCAAAAATATGTATCTTCAAGATATGTGTCTTATCTTTCCAAGCATATGCAGCCCAGCTCAAGGAAAAATCGGAAAGACCTTCAAATGTGATTTTTGGCCCAGTAATGCAGATGCTGCCGAATTTGACCTTAAGTTGCCAAAACATGTATAACTTTCTCTAGAAGACTCGGAATCATGAACCGTAAAATTCTACAGAAACTAGACTTCCGTATCTTTCCAATGATATATGGCTCATCATCTGGTTCTTCTTGAGTAAGTACAGTCCAATCCGTGAAATTAACTGATCTGCAGACACTGTTTTGAGCTAATTTGTCTCCAAAATCCATTTATTGAGTCTCAAACTTAAAACACTGAAACAAACACAAAACAAATTAAAAGCACAAGTTTAACTCAAAAACATAACCAAATCATAAGCTAAAAGGGTACAAAATGATATGTAATTTATGCACCGATCAGTGGCTAAAGTACCATGCTCAAATTCTTGAAGGAGAATAGTGGAGACTACCCTAGTGAGCCATATCGAGCCTAATTGCTTTCTTGAGAGGGTTTAAAGTGTTCTATTTCTCATCCATACTTATTTTCTTCAATTCACTCTAATTGATCTCATTGTTCCATTTTGATTGAATACTAAGGATGATTCTCTTTTGCAGATATCATATGCTTGCTCTCATTCATGAATGAACTCATTGAGGTGATGCTAGGCTATGTGTGTATAACCATTCTATATGCTTTCTTTTCACCCTACCCATATGTGTGTTCCATTAGCCCTCTTGAAGCCAAACACTTAAAGCCTTTTTCTTCTATCACCCTCATCATTTCCCTACCTTTGTATCTCAATCTGAGATACTTGACCTATTGTAGCCATACCCTAGTAACTTAGAAATATACCAAGGTTTGCCAACATAAAGTTTGAAGCAAGGAAGTTGCAGCCATGTACCTAAATAAGAATTTTGTGTGAATCTGTGCAATAAAGTAAAGAAGATGCAGATCAAATCAACAAAGATGAAAGTGTTTCAATATGATCTAAGTGTGAGAAATAAAGTCTATGCCAGGTGATACCATGAAGTTTGCTGCCATGCCAATCTAAATCAATGATGCCTTGCAGATTAATGAAGCATGCAACCTTGGTATGTTCTTAAGTTATTTGTTTTTCCTTCCAATTCTTCCATTTCCCCTAACCTTAGCCTTTCATTACAACCTTGTCAAAGACCTAGCTGATCTTTGAGGATGTATTCATGGGTGCTGGTATGTATATGTGTATCTATTTTCTTAGTATTTGATTCCTTTCATGAGATATAACCAAATTTGTGCTTCTATTTCATACACTCACTTATGCTTTCTTGAGAGGATTAAACCTTAGGTTCTGAGTGATTGAGTGTTTTCTGTGAGAATTAGAGTCGAAGCATGTTCTCTATTCAAGGTTTGAGTGTGCTTGCTTTGAAACCGTGTGCCTTTGAGCTATAGCTTCCACTTGTACACACTGATTGATCACATATCTTGGCAACTCTATGGTGTTGGAGGTATGACTAAAGTTTTCTTTCATTTTCATTAGTTGATTTCAAAGTTTATTTTTCTAACCACTTTGTTTTGTAGACTCAGGAAAGCGTTTGTGGGTATCTGATCTGTTAAACCCTCAGGAGACACAACTCCTCCTACTAGGGATGCCTAGAGGTTTAAAGGCTTGTTGCATACGCTCAATGCAATCGAGTTACCTACGAAAGTGGTCTAGTTAACTTCTTGTTTTGTTTTTACCTTTGTTTTTCTTTTGTTTTGCTCGAGGACTAGCAAAATCTAGGTTTGGGGGTGTGTTAAGCTCATAATTTCATACATATACATGCTCAATTTACTTACTTCTTTTGCTTAGTTTCCTATAATTCTGAGTTATTTGCCTATATTTGTGTGTTTTGTAGGCCAATAGAGCAAGAGAGCATAATTCATGCAATTCAAGCATGTTAAGGCCTAATTTGGATGAATGGAAGAAAAGCTTAAAGACAAACTCATTTTTCCTACAGTCCAGTTTCGTGGGTCACATTGCAAGATCTGTTTCAGCAACCTACACCGCTCGGATGAGGCCGCATTCTTCATGACGGTTGTTCCAATGGGTGTGTACTATAACATATCCAAATTTCAGCCCTATTGGATAACTCTGGAGTCCGTAACCTAGCAAGCACTGAACCATGCTCAGGATGGATTTTTGTCAGCGAGCAAAACGAGTTAGAAATTTGTTTCGGCCTTAACTTCCTCCTCCGAGCTTGGATTGGGCCAATACTTGTGTGGTTGGATCATACACATTCTGAAATTCACAATGGACATCTTAAAATCTTCATTTGATTCAGCCTAGCCCAATTTGTAAGCCCAAGAAGTTGCTGGTCATGCTGACATGAGGATGAGCTGGTTGGAAGCTTGGTCATGGTGAGCTAGGCATGAGCCATTGTAGTTGGTTGGAAGCTTGGTCATGGTGACATGAAGATGAGCTAGGGCTGCTGGTGGAGAAGCATTAGTGAAGTGCATCAACCAATTCATCTTTTATAATGCAAGTGTTGTATGCATTTGTGAAGTGCATCAACCAATTCATCTTTTATAATGCAAGTGTTGTATGCATTAGCCATATTGAATTCAGATTTATCACTCCCCTCTCCCTATAAATACCACATCCATTCCACATTCAAGACACAACAAATCCTGAGATTCACAACCCCCACAATTCACTCCAACCATCCTCAAACACTCTCACAATCCCAAACACTCCAACAATCACCAAAACAACTCCAACAAACTTCTCTTCCATTTCCCTACGAATTTCATCTTCCTTAGCCATCACCACTCACTCAAACTCATCCCAAATCACCTCCATATCCTTCATACATCTTTCTAGAAGTGGGGAAGCTCTTGGAGAAGCATTAGAAGTGGAGAAGCACTTGGAGAAGCCTTGGACACCACAAGAACTTCAGAAAAAGGGTTTTTTTTACTCTTATTGCATTCATTATGTTTTCTCATTTCTGTTCAAGTCTCTTTTCCATTATGAGTAGCTAAATCCATAACTAGGGCTTCGATGTAACCTAACATGAATATTCTGGGTTTATAAGTTTGGAGTTTCAAGTTTGATTCATGATTCATGTTCTTATTCATTATGCTTATAAGTTAACATGCTTGTTTGAATGATTGATCACCATTAGAACTTGTTTGTTAACTATCTTGGTTTGAATTAAGAGTATACACCATGCTTTAATTCGAATTGAACTATGAATAGGAAGAGTATGTATGGACATTCGACAATAGGGATTAGATACATACTTGGTTGTTTAAAATGTTCTTCTATGCTTAATGGGTTCCTAATGCTTAATTTTAGGTTAGACAACAAATGATCAAATTAGGGAATTAGGAACACAAGGTTATGACCACACACCATGGCTTAATCATACTTTAGCTAGAATCAATCTTTGAATCTGAATTAGACTTGTTACTTGAATCTTTATAACCCAGAATTGAATTGTTATGGTGAATCGAATGCCCTAGTCTCCAAACCTGTGTTTTAACCTTCAAAACCACCCTTTGTTACTTTTGTTTACTTGCTTTCCGTTGCAATTTCAGTTTGTTCATTTCTTTCTATAATCACAAGCATTCTCACTTCAAAGTTCATTTTAATCTTGCTGCATTTGTTTTCAAACTCACTCTTGCTTTAAATTCTGTTTTAGATTTAACTTCCTAACTTCTTGAATTTGGTAATCTAAAGTACATAACTAATTTGAACTTCTCAGTCTTCGTGGGTATGACCTCGTACTTGTCTTGCTATACTACTAATTGCCCCGTACAATTGCGAGTTAACATATTATTAACAACAGGTATATTTCTAAACTATAGGGTATGGCTACAATAGGTCAAGTATCTCAAGATTGAGATACAAATGTAGGAAAATGATGAGGGTGATAGAAGAAAAGGCTTTAAGTGTTTGGCTTCAAGAGGGCTGATGGAACACACATATAGGTAGGGTGAAAAGAATGCACACAGAAAGGTTATACACACATAGCCTAGCATCACTTCAATGAGTTCATTCATGAATGAGAGTAAGCACATGATATCTGCAAAAGAGAATCATCCTTAGTATTCAATCAAAATGGAATAATGAGATCATTTAGAGTGAATTGAAGAAAATAAATTGGGATGAGAAATAGGAACACATTAAACCCTCTCAAGAAAGCAATTAGGCTCAATATAGCTCACTAGGGTAGTCTCCACTATTCTCCTTCGAGAATTTAAGCATGGTACTTTAGCCACCAGAATTCTAAGAGCCAAAGCTTTGTGAAGTGCAAAATTCTGATATGAAAACCTCAATGGCAGCTCCATAGCATCGATTGTATGACATTCTAAAAAAAAAAAAAAATTAGTGACAAATGAACGAAAATTGAAAACACAAATGAATGAAATTTGAAAACCTTCCCCCCAGACCTGAATTGAACATTGTCCTCAATGTTAAAGCAAAGTAAAGATGATTGAGAACATGTAAATGATAAAGGGAAGAGTTAAGAAAAAGGTTTAGAAAAAAACACACAAATATACAAGCAACTCACGGATGACCAGTTAAGGGCCTCAGAAAAACACAGCCAGGGGATCTGGGAAGGTTGGAGGGGTCACAATGGTCCCGCTTAAAACCCAAACTTCTTAGACACCGAAGGTGTCGCCTAAAGAACTCCTAGACACTGTATTGACGGAGGTGCTCACTGGGATTACCAAAAGTTAGCTTATATGAAAAAAAACTCTATTTTTTTTTAAATTTTATTTATTTATTTATTTATAAAAAGGAACATAAACTTAAAATGACTAAAATAACAACAAAACCAGTAAAGAGAAAGGAATGAAATGCTCCCCCTTGATGCAATTAGGTCGATTTCTACCAAGCACCTTCTTCTTGAACACATGGGTTGCCTCCCAAGAAGCGCCTTAGTTCCTGTCTTGGCAAGACATTGTGCAATCAGCTAAGTTGATGGTACGAAGGGAAGTTGATCTACCACATGGCCAGTTTGGATGCCAGCTGAAATTCCCTCATAGAATGGCTTTAAACGTTGTCCATTTACTTTGAAAGTCGAGCCATCTTTAGGGTTTTGAATCTCCACAGCTCCATAGGGAGAAACATTGACCACGGTGAATGGGCCATGCCATCTAGACTTCAATTTTCCTGGAAAGAGACGCAAACGTGAGTTAAACAAAAGAACTGACATACCTTTGGAGAACTCTTTCCGTTGAATGTTTCTGTCATGGTAACTCTTGGTTCGTTCTTTGTAAAGCTTTGCATTCTCATAAGACTCATGTCTAATTTCTTCCAATTCATTGAGCTGAAACTTTCTAACATGGCCGGCCTTGTCCAGATCAAAATTCAATTTCTTGATGGCCTAAAAAGCATTGTGTTCAAGCTCCATTGGCAGGTGGCAGGCTTTCCCAAACACAATACGATAAGGGCTCATTCCGATGGGAGTCTTATATGCAGTCCTATAAGCCCATAATGCATCATTGAGCTTGGCAGCCCAATCCTTCCTTGTCCTGTTCACAACCTTCTCTAGGATGTGTTTAATTTCTCTATTGCTTATTTCCACTTGACCAGAAGTTTGAGGATGATATGGTGTAGAGACTCGATGGGTGATGTTGTACTTCTTCATGAGTGCTTCGAATGGCTTGTTAGGAAATGACTGCCTCCATCACTAATGACAGCCCTTGGAGTACCAAACCTTGTGAAAATATTATCCTTCAAGAACTTTTGCACCACCTTATGATCATTGGTTTTGGTGGCTATGGCTTCCACCCATTTAGACACATAATCAACAGCAACAAGTATGTAAGTACAACCAAAAGAAGATGGGAATGGTCCCATGAAATCAATACCCCACACATCGAAGAGCTCCACAACGAGTATGCTATTCAATGGCATTTCGTTCCTGCAACTTATGTTCCCCATCCTTTGACACCTATCACACTTAACACAAAAATTAAACGCATCTTTGAATAGAGTGGGCCAAAAGAAACCAGATTGCAGAATTTTAAGTGCTGTTTTCTTAGCTCCAAAGTGACCTCCACAAGCCAATTCGTGGCTATGCCTAAGTATGCTTTTTTGCTCTTCTTCTGGATCACATCTTCTGATGAGTTGATCTGGGCAATGCTTGAATAAGAAAGGTTCATCCCAAACATAATGTTTCACCATGGAAAAGAACTTCTTTTTGTCCTGAGAAGTTAGATCATTTCTAAGAACACCACAAGCAAGATAATTAACAAAATCAGCATACCATGGCTCTTTGACTTGGGCAACATATAGTTGTTCATCAGGGAAAGTCTCATTCAAGGGTAGCACAGCTTCTCCTTGTTCTTCAACCACAATTCTGCTCAAATGATCAGCTACCACATTCTCACATCCCTTCTTGTCTCGAATCTCCAAATCGAACTCTTGCAGCAAGAGAATCCATCTAATCAAGCGTGGTTTGACATCTTTCTTAGTGAGCAAGTATCTAAGAGCTGCATGGTCAGAATAACCTATTACTTTAGAACCAACAAGGTAAGAACGAAATTTTTCTAAAGCAAAAACCACCGCAAGCAACTCCTCCAACCTGGATTATAACTTTGAGAGTATGGATCATTTCTTGGACCTTGGTTGTAGGAATTTACCACATTAGCTTGCTCTTGCACAAATTCTGGATATGCAGCCCCAAGTGGACAAGCTATGGTAGCATGGTCATGAGTTTCACAAATGCTACACACTTCCTTCGGAGGGTTTCTTGAGTTCAATGCAAGAATAGCATCTAGCTTTTGTTCTAATTTTGAAATTTGCACACTAGAAGCATCATTAGTACCACTAACAACACGCTTACCTCTTGTATCCGTATATTGGGTCTCCATTGCTATTCCCTCAAAGAGTTCGTACGTTTCTTCCGGAGTCTTGGTTTTATAAGAACCACCTGCAAAATTCGTGACAATATTATGACTCGAAGGGGTTAGTCCTTTATAAAACATACGCATTTGAAGTTTCAAAGGAATCCCATGATGAGGACATTGATTGAGCAGCCCATTGAATCTCTCCCACGCTTCACAAAACGACTCATCATCTTGCTGTGCAAATAACAAGATCTTGTCCCTAAGCATGTCGGTTTTTTGTGTGGAAAAGTATTTATCTAAGAACTTCTTTTGAATGGCAGCCCATGTAGTGAGTGAACCAGGCTTCAAAGAATTCAACCAATATTTCACCTTATCCTTCAAAGTGTATGGAAACACTCTCATTCGAAGTTGATCTTCCGTCACACCTGTCAAGGGAAAAGAACTCACAACATTAAAAATATCCTTTATATGAGTCAATGGATCTTCATTAGGTAAACCATAAAAGGAATGTAACATATTAAGATGAGAAGATTTAAGCTCATAGTTTCGAGCTACAATGGGTAGTAAAATGCTTGAAGGGGATGTTGGAATTGTTAAGATATCAAGGTCTCCCATGAACTCATTGGCAGCCATCATTTCTTCTTCTTGGTCTGAACTTGCTTCTGAATTTGAAAGTGAAGAACCAGGAAGTTCAGTGTGGAGAGCACGACTTGTAAATGTGGCCAGAGCTTGCTCTTTTGCAGTTGACAACTCTCTTTCTAGACGATTCTGAATTTCAGAGATCACTCGATTGGGTTGCAACGATGGTCTTGCGTTCAAAGATCTGGAATGTAGAAACGAAGACCTCACTTGTTCAAGGAATGGCCTTTTAGACATAAACTACCTGAAACAGAAAATTACAATAATTAGAAACACTAAAAAGAATAGGGTAACCTTGGGCACATAACCAGGGAAGAACTTTCGCTCAGTCCCCGGCAACGGCGCCAAAATTTGTTGTTAATATTATGTGAACTCGCAATTGTACGGGGCAATTAGTAGTATAGCAAGACAAGTACGAGGTCGTACCCACGAAGACTGAGAAGTTAAAACTAGTTATGTACTTAGATTACCAAATTCAAGAAAGTAGGAGGTTATGTCTAAAACAGAATTTAAAACAAGAGTGGCTGTGATTGTTGAACAAAATAAGCAAAATGAAATTGCAAACAAAAACAAGTAAACAAATGTAACAAAGAGTGGTTTTAAGAGACGGAAAAACAGATTTGGAGACTAGGGCATTCGAATCACCATAACAATTCAGTTCTGGGTTATAAGAAGTCAAGTAACAAGTCTAATTCATATTCAAAGATTGATTCTAGCTAAAGTATGATTAGGCCATGATGTCTGGTTCTAACCTTGTGTTCCTAATTCCTTAATTTGATCATTTGTTGTCTAACCTAAATTAAGCATTAGGAACCCATTAAGCATAGAAGAACAATTTAAACAACCAAGCATGTATCTAATCCCTGTTGTCGAATGTCCATACATACCCTTCCTATTCATAGTTCAATTTGAATCAAAGCATGATGTCTACTCTTGATTCAAACCAAGATAGCTAACATACAAGTTCTAATGGTGATAAATCATTCAAACAAGCATATTAATTGATAAGCACAATGAATAAAAACATGAATCATGAATCAAACTTGAAACTCCAAACTTATAAACCCATAATATTCATGTTAGGTTACATCGAAGCCCTAGTTATGAAATTAGCTGCTCATAATGAAAAATAAACTCAGATAGAAATGAGAAAACATAAGGAATGCAATAAGAATAGAAAAACCCCTTTTTCTGAAGTTCTTGTGGTGTCCAAGACTTCTTCAAGTGCTTCTCCACGTCTAATGCTTCTCCAAGAGCTTCCCCACGTCTAGAATGATGTATGATAGCTAGTAGGTGACTTGGGATGAGTTTGGGTGAGTGGTGATAGTTGAGAAAGAGGAAATTCGTAGGGAAATGGAAGGGAGGTTTTCTGGAGCTGTTTTGGTGATTTGGGGCAGTTTAGAGTATTGGGTTGCTTGCTAGAGTGTATGGGGTTGATGGGAGTGTATGATGATGATTTCTAGATGTGTTGATGGAATGATGGAAGTGTGGAGGATGGCTGAAGTGAATTTTGTAGCTTGAAGACTTCTCTATTTATAGGGCTAAGAGGGAGGAACATCATGATGAAATTCAACACCACCATTCCTCTTTTAATACAATCCATAACTCCCACTTCATCTTGTCAATGTTAGTGTGGTTGGAATCAACTCCATCCCATGCTTCTTTTGCTGCACCTCAAGCTTTATTCACATGGGAATTCAAAGGTGTTCAATTGTGGCTGCCTTTTGCTGCCAACCCATGTGGGTTTTCTTTTCGTTGCTGGAAATAAAAGATTCTTCTGAACTAGGCTTGGTGTAGGAAGGCCTGAGGTTTCAATATGTATCCAATGGGGCTCAAATTTGGATATGTCATAATAGATACCCATTGGAACAACATGTATGAAGAATGTATTCCCAACTGAGCAATACACGTGTATGTTTTGGGCCTTGCAAGTTGACTGCCGAAAATAGACTGGAATTGACTTCATTGCAGTCTGGAAAAATCGGAATCTTCAAACCCTTTGAATTATCTTTCCAAGCATATGCAGCCCAGCTCAAGGAAAAATCGGAAAGCCCTTCAAATGTGATATTTGGCCCAGGAACGCAGATGCTGCCGAATTTGACCATAAGTTACCAAAACTTGTATAACTTTCTCTAGAAGATTCGGAATCATGAACCACAAAATTCTCCAGAAACTAGACTTCCGCATCTTTCCAATGATATAGGGCTCATCATCTGGTTCTTCTTGAGCAAGTACAGTCCAATTCGTGAAGTTGACTGATCTGCAACACCGATGAGCTAACTTGTCTCCAAAACGCATTTAATGAGTCTCAAGCTTATTACACTGAAACAAACACAAAACTTATTAAAAGCACAAGTTTAACTCAAAAACATAACCAAATCATAAGTTAGAAGGATACAAAATGACATGTAATTATGCACCGATCAATCCCTTAATAAGGTACGTATGCAATTCTGGCCTCAATCTAGATGCAACCGCCACCAAATTCAACCCAAACAGAAACCATGGTTTCTTAACCATATTCGCCCCAAACACAATTCCAAATAGAATCCTAGGTTTATTCAGCTAAATTCACTTAAACTTTTTTCAATCAAATCCAATTCAAAATTCCTTTGCAATGAGTCATGTATTCATTACAATTTTCAGAACTACGAGTGGCTTAATTCCCGTAAAGGATATGTAGCCAACCTAAGGTTCGATTTAGGAGCAGCCGCAAAACAAAACACATACTTTCTGAGAACATTTAGGTGTGGGTTACAGGAAAATGTCTCACCACATCTAACCTCTTTATATCACTTTTCTTAGCTCAAAGACCATGGACTCGTCAATAAGTGAACAATTACGATTTAGACTACTACTTGAATTTACGTACTTGCCCTTATGTGTTAACCTAAATGATTTGCTAAACGAAATATCCATAAAAGGTAGGGCATATATACTTATGTTGAGGAATGCATGATTTGGATTGAGTTTAAAATATGAATAGAAACATATCATTACAATGAATATCTTATGGAGGATGTATATTGTAGTTTATGGCTAAGATAATGATAATGAATCTCCTTATCTTGAATTAGATGAAAATGGTGTTGCATTAGTGTATCAAACTTTGCAATCATTTCAAGTATGCCTAAAAAGTTACCATTACTATCTTCATAAAAAAATTTCATTTGTTCCACGAAATGCCAAATTATGTATAGCAAGACATATTTCACAACGGCAATGATTCTGAGTATAACATTCACTACAACAAAATGTTGCTTTAGCGACGATTTTTTCAGCGAGGAATTATATTTTCTCGTAGAAGCAGCCTTTCAGCGAGGAAAATGTTAAATGCTCGCAAAATGTGACCTAAATTTCGTTTCCAAATTGGACCAAGCTATAGCGACGACATGTTGGGTGTAGCGACGAACAATGTGGTCGCTGTAGATTTTCATAGCGACAAAATATGTTTTTCCTCGCGGAAAGTGTAGCTGGAATTTTTCATAATTCCCTCCAAACCTATAGCGACAAACATTATATAATCCTCGCAATAGAAGCCTTGTAACGAGGAATTAATTTCCTCGTAGTATGTCTCCCACATTATTTTCACTATTTATTTACGAGGAAATAGTTTTGTCCTCGCAGAAAGTGTAGCAGGAATTTTTCACAATTCCCTTCAAACCTATAGCGACAAATATTATATGATCCTCGCAATAGAATCCTTTTAACAAGGAACTAATTGCCTCGCAATATGTGTTCCACATATTTTTCACGTTTTTTATTAGTGAGGAAATTATATTTGCCTCCCTGAAAGCGTAGCAGGAATTTTTTACAATTCCCTCCAAACCTATAGCGACAAACAATATAATCCCTGCAATAGAAGTCTTTCAACGAGGAATTAATTTCCTTGCAGTATGTCTCCCATATTATTTTTACCATTTATGACATGTGGCCGTATATAGGATGACGACACATGTCTTTTCCTTTGTATTTATTATGTTTTAATCTTAAACAATTCATAAGAAATGAAATAAAAATAAAAAAATACACCAAAAATTGCTACATACTCCTTACGACATAGCTTTTGATTATGGAGATCTAAATCATGATTTCAATATTTGAATTCATGAGAATCATTGGATGAAAGAAACAAGAGTGTATTCTCTAAGATTATTTGGATTATAGTAGCACAACACACAGTAGTAGGCATATTCACATAACCATAATACGAAAATTATTAAGAGTGGTAGGACGCAGTGGGAGCCTTTTGCTTTTGATTATTTTTGTAAGTGGGTCATCCATTTTTCCATTATATGGATCATGACATCTACTGATTATAAATATGGGCCTCCCTCACTATCTTTGTCTCTCCCTCACTGTCCTTATTTTGAAATTACAATTTTGCCCTCAGGCATAGGGCATTTTAGTCACTCTTTACTTGGGATTAGTTTTGGGATTTTGAATTGTGTCATTTAGTAGAGCTCAACGACACGAGTTCGTAGACAGGCGGCACGCTTAAGTCCGAATTTTAAAGAAGGGGTTTTGGTCTAAAAACGCAATGGACGTAATGGTAATTTTCAAAGTCGTTATTGTACACCGCAGCGCTCCAGTAACTATGCTACAGTACCGGATCATTCCTTTTTTATCTCTCTCTCTCTCTCTCTCTCTCTCTCTCTCCTTTTTTTAAAACCTTAGGCATATTTTAGGAAATAAAAACTCAATGGCTCTAAAAGGAAACGCCCACTTAGAAATTCTTTACCTACAAAGATTATAATTTACTTAAAAAGATGGTAAGCATGATTGGTGACTAACAAATTAGGAGGATGAACTCCATGCAACTCCTGCAACTAACAAAATGTTGCTTTACCGACGATTCTTTAAACGAGGAACTACCTTTTCTCGTAGTAGCAGCCTTTCAGCAAGGACAATGTTATTTTCTCGCAGAATGTGACTTGATTTCATTTCCAAATTGGACCAAGCTACAACGACAACATGTTGGATTCAGCGACAAACCATTACGTTGCTGTAGTTTTTCAAGCGATGCAATAGTTTTTTCCTCGCGCAAAGTGTAGCGGGAATTTTTGACAATTCCTTCCAAACCTATAGCGACCAACAATATATAATCCTCACGAGGAAACCTATTTCCTCGCTGTATGTCTCCCACATATTTTCACGCTTTTTATTGGCGAGGAATAATGTTTTCCTTGTTGAAAAAGTAAAGGGAATTTTTTACCCCCTCCAAACCTATAACGACAAACAATATATAATCCTCACAATAGATGTCTTTTAACGAGGAACTAATTGCCTCGCAATATGTGTTCCACATACTTTTCACGTTTTTAATTAGTGAGGAAATTATATGTTCCTCTCTGAAAGCGTAGCAGGAATTTTTTACAAATCCCTCCTAACATACAGCGACAAACAATATATAATCCTCACAATAGAAGTCTTTTAACAAGGCATTAATTTCCTCTCAGTATGTCTCCCGCATATCTTTACTTTTTTATTAACGAGGAAATAATGTTTTTCTCGCGGAAAGTGTAGCGGGAATTTTTTACAATTCCCTCCACACCTATAGCGACAAACAATATATAATCCCCGGAATATAACTCTTTTAACAAGGAATTAATTTCCTCGCAGTATTTTCCTCGCTGACAATAATATGTTATAATCATCGCAATAGAAGCCTTTTAACGAGGAAAGTGTAGCAGGAATTTTTGACAATTTACTCCAAACTTATAACGACAGACAATATAATCCTCTCAATATAAGCATTTTAATGAGGAATTAAATCCTTGCAGTATGTCTCTACATTATTTTCACTTTTTTTTTTAAAGTACCACCATTTTGGTGAAAATGAAAATGTAGGAAAACAATATGAAATATAATAGATTGACACGTGACAACTTTGTACAAGTACTCCTTGAGCATGTCTGATGTGTGGCCATATAATTAAGATGGCGGCATTAAATGATATTAAATTTATGAGATTGGGTTTGCTCTATTTTGGTTTCTATCTCCATTCTTTTTTGGTTTTTTTATTTTGTTTTGGTTTATATTAATTTGGTTTATGTTCTGGTGATGGTTGCTTGATAGGCTTGAGATGAGGCATGAATTGAGATGAAAGAGGTATTAAGGTACAACTCGGGCCTCCAAGATTATTTGGATTATAATAGCACAACACACATGCATATTCAGATAACAATAATAAGAAAAGCATTAAGAGAATGATTATGCTTGTCAATGTAATTGGTAGTTAACTTAAGTTGCACTTAATAGGGTGGTAGGAAGCAATTGGAGCATATTGTTTTGATTATTTTCTTAAGTGGATCATCCATTTCTCCACCATATTTAAATATCAGGACTAATAAATATTCCATAAGCAGTTGAAGATTCAATCCCTCTTTTTTTAACATCCACAACTTCATATATAGACACTTTATCTTTGGTTTCTTGTGGCGGGTGACGGAGGAGGACTAGGATCATAACAAGATTTCGATATAAAAAATAGAAAGAATTACACCATCTAGAATGATATAGCGAGGAAATCTTGCTAAAAAATGGAACCAACACTATGATTATAACAAAATTTCTATATCAAAACCAGGAAGAGAAAACAAACCCAATACAAAGTCAAAGAAAATTAGGCCCAAGAAATTCCATCTTGTAAACCGTTCAAAGATATTTATATACAATATGCTTATGTTTTTCAACCACTTGGGTTGTACTTTGTTATAACTAGTACATACTATTCAAGTTATCAAATAAACATTCAAGAGCAGCCCAAAAATTGAGATTTTAACAATCTCTTCTAGTTACTATTGAGAGTTTGTATGGTGGTTGTGCTCTTTGTTGACCTCTGCTTGTGGGTAGAGGTTTGACTCCCCTCTCCTTTTACTTACTAACAATCATTCACTACTGCCTTTGAATACTTCCAATTACAGCTTCCTCTTTTGGTGAGGGTTTCTCGTCCTCAGATTTAGCCGAAAACACGGGCTTCTTGAACTGCACTATTATCAGGGTAATGTTATTACACCCTTTACCACCAGCAGTTGACGACAAACACCTATCAAGGACTCTCTCGCACACCAGACAACTTGCTTTCCTGCATACTTTACATGTAATGATGCGTGTCAATGAGACAATACTAGGCATCATTCTTACCCTTAATCAAGCAACATGTAAGTGTATAAGAAACAACTTCAATTGTATTACGAGACTGATGGGCTTGCTTTCAAACCAAAAGAACAAAATAACAAAAGAAAAGGGTGAGAAATGCACTCGCCAAACTCAGTTGTTCATGTAAATAATCTACCACTTGCTGGATAGACATGCAATTCCTGTAAAGAAATAAACAAAAACATTAACTTAGATTTAGAATATATTATAAGACTTTGGGAAGCAAATCAAATAATCAATAATATATTTTACAATACAATTCTTCAACAGATAAAATATTTATTATTTACCATCAACTATTATATTTTAATTTTGGATGTAAGTACAATATAGTGACTATAGTCCATCAATAAAGCTAATAGAGACTTCAAGGCAAAACTGGGGCAAATTCTTCCTTACAAGACATGAAAGTCATCAAAGCTAAAATGAAACAAAAAGTTCAGCTTAAGACATACCAGATTCCACCAGATGCTAGGACGATAAATTCGTCATCATCACAAAGCTCAACCTAATTTCAAAACAGTAAAAATTAAAATGGAAGACAAAATTAACATGTAATTTTATCTTGTTTCTATATTATTTTGTTTGAAAAAAAATAGGTACCAAAACGATTTTGTGAAACTTGAAAATGTAGATAGCCCAAAAACCACCATTTTATCCACCCATAAAGTAGATATATATACATTGTTTATATCTAGAGTAGCAGTTACAATTTGCTTTTCAGCTGGCAAAAATTTGTTTTGCTTGAATTCCATGTCACCTGCAGTATATGCAAAACTTATATGAGTATGGGAACCACAAAACGAAAAATCTCTTTCGCTCCCCTCCACAACCATGCATACATGTCAACAGATTTTTGTGTGTTTATATGCATGTTCATACCGCTTTTAATTTGGTAACAAGATAGGAGTAGACATGTTTTCATCGGTTCTCATCAGTACAAATGTATTTGAAATTGAAAAGACTAATATATGAAAAGTTCTCACACACTAAAACTACCTATAGCTCTTGAAACATTCAACATGCCATTGACTCGTCCTGCATGGACAAAACCACCAGCTTTTAAAATCCTCTCCTTCTCAAGCTCAAGATCAGGTTTGTGATCTCTTGAGAGATGATATACCTGAAAAAAAAAGAAGTGAAATCAAAACAAAAATCAAAGAGAACCAAGAATGTATAATGATATTTAAGTAACTAAACTAAAATAACAAATTACCTGACCCTTCCTAGATATTACATAATGAGAATCACCAACATTTGCAACAAGAAGTTGGTTGTTTCTAAAAATTGCAACACAGGCTGTGCTCCCAGAACTTGGGCCAGTAAAATTAGAATGAGGACCCTGAAAACATATTTTATTTTTATACACAATGAGGTGAGACCAAGCAGTTCAATATATGCTTCATATAAAGATATAATAACTTCAATCCACTTTATGATTGCTGCACATATCTCCTCAAAACCCCAATCATCAGCTTGATCATTACCATTTGTCATGCTAGTACACTTGTTTATCTTTCCCCCCAAAATATTTAACTCTGCCCAACCCCTTTGTCCGCACATCATTTCATCCATTCTGCAGAAATCAACTAACAACATCTTCAAGCTCAAAAACAAAGAACATAATAAGACCACAACTATAAAGGTACGCAATAAAAGCATATTATTATTATTATTTCTTAATAGAATAAAAGCCAATTATTCTTATTGTTACCATCTCATAAGGATGCATGAAAAATAGGCATAAACTATATATATATGGGGCTGGGAAAATTGTTAAGTGTTGGAGGTTTAGGCATTGTGGACGAATTTTGGCATTACATTTATTTGGATTTTGGATGAATTTGGTTCAAGGTAACTCATGTATCTATTTTGATGCTTCAATGGCATCACAACATGAAATGAATACTTTTATGAACATAACTACCCATGTTATCCTAAGTTTTACATATTTTCCGTATCGCCGTTTTCGTTTTCGTAATTCGTATCCGTGCTACATAGGTTTTTAATCTTGTTGAGCTATATGGGTAGGTTATTATGTAGTCTTGTTTGGTTCCACTCTCTCCTTTTTTTCTTCCCTCTTCTCACTCTACCACCGAAATCCTAGTCATAATCAAAATAATCAAATCATTTCTAAGCAGCCCACTTTTCGTCCTATGTTCTCACATTAGAATATTGAAATGTTATATGTCGAAAGATTGGATTATTATATATGTTTGCCAGTAACTAGGCCCTCACACCTATGAAGTTGAAGTTGTTAGACACGTTAGATAAAATCCTAGATTATTTGAAATTTTGTATGTCAAATTATGTGATTAAATGGTACTCTAGGTAAGGGGATTATTTTCAAATATTCTAACCATCAATATTTTGGTTAAATGGAAAAAGAAAGACACAAAGTGCCGTGACGAAATCAGGTGGAGGACCTGAGTATAGAGCTATGGTTCTGTTATGATTTGGGTGAAGACACTTTATTGCAGAAATGGGTATTCTCTCTTGAAAACCTATCAGAATGCTTTGTGACAATCAAGTAGCTATACATGTTGCCTCTACTCCAGTTTTTCATGAGAGAACTAAGCATATAGAAGTAGATTTCCATTTCTTAAGAAACATGAGCAGTAAACAAATTTCTAATGTGTACTGTAGGGATAAGTTGGGGCTTACTAAAGCCATAGGGAAATCCTTTGAGTTATTGAACAAGTTGGCATGATAGATATCTATGGCAGGCTTCATTGAGAGAGTTCAGCTAATTAGAGGGTTGTGTATATGATCTTTTTTTATATATGTATTTGACATGATGATGTCTCTTCAATATTTTATGATAGAAACTAAGTAAAATGTGAAATGGCTACATTACTAGTTGGATGTCATAAGAAGCATCAACGTAATTTAAACCAATGAAAATGAAGTCATGTGCATTCAAGGTGTAACCTAGAAAAAGATTTTTGAACAGCAGTTCCTATATCTCCAGCCACATATGCTTCATTCTTGAGGACTTGTCGGTGAAGATACTTTGCACAAAACTTAGCAACTATATTGCCTAAACAATGATTGGAAATAGGTAAGTATTAAGTAATAACACAAAAAATATAAATTTATGTTAATATACCTCGCAAACTGCATATGTATAGGTCTGATAATCATAAAAAGGCATGCGTTCTTGTACTAAAAAGGTCTTGTATATATGTAGATATTGGAAATTGCCCATTATTACCTCCATGCCCATCATAAACACCAAAGAATGAGGTAGATGCATCCACATCAGGATATGCTGCATGCTAATAAAACAAATCAACATGGTAACAAACAACATATTAATGACGTGACAAAATGTTTGAAAAACAAAGTAAATAATCATAGCATCTATGTGTACCACATTTTGCATCCTTTATAAAGGTCATTGTTCATAATAAGAAACCATTATTTAAAATCAAAATTTTTTCTCACTGTTTTCAGTATATTTTACAAGATTTCATTGTGATAAATGTTTTCATTGTGTAGTCCATAGACACCATGGTGATGAAGATGGCAACAATAATTGTGGTAGTAGTGTTGCGTAGATTTAGCTGCACCAAAATGGATTAAGCTGCATCTTCAACTTGTGATACTCGCAAGTGCACGAACTGTTGGTAATTTAGCGTATGTAAGTGCGAGGTTCGATTCCACAGGGATTGGTGATTGAATGATCCAATTTAGTTTTCCTACACAAAACAGAAATGAAAACAAAAGAACATAAAACAAGGAAGAAAGAAAATAAGTAACTCAAGCAAATAAGTTCCCAAGTTCAATTAGATTAATGGATTGATTCTAGCTAAAGTATGATTAAGCCATGGTGTGTGGTCATAACCTTGTGTTCCTAATTCCCTAATTTGATCATTTGTTGTCTAACCTAAAATTAAGCATTAGGAACCCATTAAGCATAGAAGAACAATTTAAACAACCAAGCATGTATCTAATCCCTGTTGTCGAATGTCCATACATACTCTTCCTATTCATAGTTCAATTCGAATTAAAGCATGGTGTATACTCTTAATTCAAACCAAGATAGCTAACATGCAAGCCTAAATGGTGATCAATCATTCAAACTAGCATATTAACTTATAAGCATAATGAATAAGAACAAAAACCATAATTGAAACTTGGAAACTAATTAAACTTGAATACTTAAGAAAGAATGTACATAAGGAAAAGTAAAGTAGAACTAAGAAATACTTAAGGAGAATTTCAGCACAAATATTTCATTACTACAATTGAAAACTAGAAAATGAAACTAAGAGAATTTGAGGGAGAGAAGGGAAGGGAGCTCTAGAGAAGTGTTTGAGAGCTCCCCCCCTTGGGGTGTGTTTACAAGCTTAGAGAACTTCCCTATTTATAGGCCTAGGGGAAGTGAAAATCTGAATTCAATATGGCTAATGCATACAACACTTGTTTTATAAAATCTGAAATGGTTGATGCACTTGTATTAGAAAATCTAAATTGGGTGATGCACTTGTATTAGAAAATCTTGAATGGTTGATGCACTTCCCCAATAAATCCCACCAGCAGCCCTAGCTCATCTTCATGTCACCATGACCAAACTTCCAACCAGAAATGATAGCTCATGCCTAGCTCACCATGACCAAGCATCCAACCAGGCACATGCTGAGGTCAGCATGACCAGCAACTTCAAGGGCTTACAACTTGGGCTTCTCTTAATCAAATTAGGACTTTAAGCACTCTAACTTGAAGTTCAGAATGTCTTCTTTCCAGCCATATGTTATTTGGGCCAATCCAAGGTCGGAGGAAGAAGTTAAGGCCGAAACAAATTGCTAACTCATTTTCCGCGCTGATAAGATCCATCCTGAGCATGGTTCTATGTTTGCTAGGTAACGGACTCCGGATTTATCCAATGGGGCTGTAGCCATAATGAATTTTTCTTTAACCCCCAAACCTAGATTTTGCTAGTCCTCGAGCAAAACAAAAGAAAAAAATAAAAATAAAAATAAAAACAAAATAAGAAGTTAACTAGACCACTTTCGTAGGTAACTCGATTGCATTGAGCGTATGCAACAAGCCTTTAAACCTGTAGGCATCCCTAGTAGGAGGAGTTGTGTCTCCTGAGGGTTTAACAAATTTACGATACCCACAAACGTTTTTCTAACTCTACAAAACAAAATGGTTAGAAAACTTAATAGATTTGTTAGTTCTTAAGCAAAACAAAAAAAAAAAGTGTTAAACTTCATAGACATGGCTCAACAAGGAACAAAACAAGCACTAAAGAAGTTCTAAACATTATTCAAGTGCTACCACAATCTCACAAAAATCATGCTCAAGGTGTGTGTGTGAAATAGCCATGAAGATACAACTCATGCTTCTCAAACAACGATATGAATTCCTGCAAGAATGAACACAAGTTTGCCAAGCTAAACCAAGATCAATAGGACTTTACTTATGGATGTAATGGGGTTATGATAATGGTTAGACAAAGAATGGTTATGGAAACACAAGGTCTAAAGAACAAAGTAGAGCATGACATGTAAACAAGATTATTGACATTTGAAATGTAAGGCACAAAAATTGAAAAGCTCACAACACCAGATTTTGCAATTGAATCACTTCACAATTTGATTTTGACATTTACACACTTTGTATAATATTTGGCCCAATTTTGCGGCTCTTTGCCCTAGATCACCTTTATTTCTCCTTATATCACCCTAGGGTCGTGACTACATTGGCCACACTTCTTTTCTCTTTTTCTTTTGATTTTTTTTTTCTTTAGCTCATTTATTGCCTTGAATACAATCTGAAATACAATCATACTCTACATGTCCCCTAGATGGTAGGATATTTAATGGATGATAAGGTGATAGAAAGAAATGGCTAAGTGTTTGGGCACAAAAGGGTTTACAATGGAATATGTATTGTATGGGTTGATGGAGGAAAAAGAAAGAGGCTTAACAAAGATGGCCTAAATCATATCTTAGTTATAACTTAACATTCCAGTGAATCACACAAGCAAAAATGCATACAATTGGGTAAGACATGCAAGAGTTGTATAATCATGGCTAAAGTGCATAGAAAGCTCAAGCATAATTATGTGAGACTTAGCTAGCAAAAGAATAAGATTCAACATAATGCTTATCAAATTCCTAAGAGCCATATTAGAAGTTAGACTCATGATTTATCATTGGTGTGGGAAGGAAAACTGAAAATGACTCAAAGAAAAGAAACAGAAAAAAAAAAACGTGAGGTTTCCAATTGCTGTTTTGCTCCATTTCAACATATAATCTGTTTTGACATGTAACTTTCAAACCACTTGGTCAAATTTAACGTTCTTTATGTCGTTGGATTCAGCATGAAAAAATGAAGAACACAATGTGGACCAAACTTTCAAAACAGTAGCCGAAAATAAAAAATTTAGCAATGAAGAAGCCTACGTTTTCAGACACAAACACAAAAGCTAAAAACTTTCCAGCACCCCCAAACTTAAATGAAGCATTGTCCTCAATGTTAAAGCAAAGTAAAGATGATTTAGAACATGTAAATGATAAGGGGAAAAGTTAAGAAGAAGGTTTAGAAAGCTCTTCATCAATTCATCCAAATTAGGCCTTAACATGCTTGAATTGCATGAATTATGCTCTCTAATGCCATCATTATTACCTAAAGCTCAATGAACTGAAAGATAAACACAAAAAGGATTAAAAGCACAAGTTTAACTCAAAAACATAACCAAATCATAAGCTAGAAGGGTACAAAATGATATACAATTATGAACCGATCAAGTAGTCCAGAAGGCACACCCAAAAATGAAGAACCCATAGTTCACAAGAGAAATAAAATCGAACATACAAAAATACAAGTAATGCTCATAGATAGTACACAGTAAAGACAAAGAAATTGGAAAGTCAATGAGGGAGCGGCAGCAGAGGGAACCAAGTGAAAGAAAAGAAATGAAAACGAAGGTGATGTGGGCTTCAAATAAAAAAGGAATGGAGGGATGCAGGAATGTGAGGAGCACATACGAGAGCACAACAAGTGTTTGATAAAACAAAGGGAAGTTCAAGAAAAGAAAAAGTGAGGATGCACGTGAGAGAGTTGTGGGCAGTCAGAAGAAGTGGTGTGAGGTGAGAGAAAACAATTTTAAAAATATAAAGAGAAATGCAACCCATTTATAAAAGGCCAGAGAGAGACGTGCACAATTACCTTTGCAAAAGAAAGGGGAATGGGGAAGATTATTTTAGAATCTGATTGCAAGGTGGTAGTTGATGCTTTGCGTGGAAGGTTTGGCAACAACTCTTGGGTCATCGCGCCAATGATTGATGAAATTCATAATCTATCTTTGTGTTTGGATGATGTGGCCTGGAATTGGGTGCCTATATGTGCAAATCGAGCAGCTCATGCAGCAGCTTCGAATTGGTTTGAGAGCTATGGAACTGAAAAGTTGGGTCACCAGACCACCATTGTCTCTTGTTGGAGTTTTAAATTCTGATGGTCTGCCACAGGATGGCAATACTAGTAGTTAATTTCAGTTTTTTATTTGGTGGGGGTTAAGACTACAATACTAGGCTCCGATGGAGCTTTACACTTGTCTGACTTCTCTGTTGTTGGTTTCCTTTCCTCTCTGGCTTTTGCCTTTTGTATCTTTTTACCCTTTTGGGTTTTGAATACAACAAGCATTATAACCACACAAAAAAAAGAGACGTGCACAAAGAGAGAGAAAAGCAATTTGAAGAGACAGTACAAAAGAAATAAAAGAAGAATATAATAAAGGATGAGAGAAGAAAAACCATGTGGGAAAAGAGAAAGTTAAATACGAATTTTTTTTTAAAATTTATTTATAAAAAGGAATCATTTTGAAAGAAAAGATGGGAGAGGGAAGGACCCAATGGGTCAGAAGGTTGTATGCATGTGTGGAGAGAGAGAAGAGGGAATGAAGAGAAAGATTGTATTTACTCACAGCTGGGGACAAATAAAATCAGTAACTACTAACTAGTGTGAGGTTTTTATAGTAGTGACTTGTAATAGGAAGAGCAAGGTTGTATTTACTCACATCATCCTACATAGTGTTACGCCATCCTTGCATTGATGACAAACCATATCTGACCACATCATTCTGACCATCTTCAGAGAACTTTTCAGTTTTGGGAGTAGCTAGATATATACCCATTCCAATCTAAAATTCAATAAGAACTCAATCAGAAACATTGATCCCACAATTTCACACTGAAAAAAATAATTTATCCAAAAACCAAAGGGCTTTAGTGATAACTTGTATGAATATTAAGAAAATACAGGTAAGAAAACACAATGGGATTTCTAGAAACTCAAAATTATGGTATAGTTTTCATTTAAAAAGGCAGACATTGGCAATTTGGCATGACCCTCAAGCACTTAATTTATCTACCACGAAAGGGACTTTATGATTGTTTTCATATCTGTCATGGACTAGCTTGCAAGATTAAGCATGAAAACTGCCTGGTTATGGAATTTGATTATTTGAAGAAGGAATTAATCCATTTATCACACCTTTTTCCGAACTCTAATAATATTCAAACAAATTATATATTTTTATGCCCAACTGGGAAACATAAATGAGTTTTGATTGGCGTAAAGTGTTGTTTAGTCAACCCTTAAATAATATTACTCATTAATTAGGCGTTCATGAAACTCCAAACTCAACTTTTTGCGCTCAAATTTCCTCATAACTGTCTAACATAAGCAAAAACTGAGATAATAACCTTTTTAATTAAGTAAAAAGCACTATGATTAGAGTCGCCATGAAAATTATGAATCCATCCACCTAAATTCTAATATCAACCCAACAATAACCAATTAAGCACTCAGTCTCTCTAATTTGAGTCTTCTAATTTGTGCTGGTTTTAGTGGTTATGGTTTTCATCACTCCCTCTCTCTCTCTCTCTCTCTCTCAGTCAATGACTCAAAATTTTATGAGAATTTGGAGCTTCTGAAAGAACGGAATTACAAGCCTGATAGTCAATTGCCCACAAACCAAAACTCACAAAAGAGGCAAACCAAAACTCACAAAAGAGCAGTTAAAATACACATAATAATATAATTATAAAAAGCTAATTAAATTAATAATATCAAATATTAATATTAATCATCCTATGACAATTTGGTGACTTAAAAGACCAAAGGCCTGGCCAACTGCGGCAGAGAATTTGGAAAGCCCCTATCTTTTTGGAAAGCCAACAATTTTAGTACAAATCGAATACTTGACCCCAAAAACAATTCGAATAAAAGTACAAGATCAACAGTGATTAAAGGAATATATGTATATATAACTAGTTTAATCTTCTTCAAAAGATTCTGCAAGGAAGTTAATTATGTTGATGGCATGGGTGATTTTCAAGATCAGTTGTTTATTTCAAATGAGCTTATATATTTAATCATTTGAAAACTGAAACTGCCTGCAGCTATTTGGGACCAATATGGAGGAAATGCCACTATCCTTCCTAGCTTCAATTTTTATTTTTTTTGCTTAGGTGTATCATGCCTCAATTAACGATGATGATTGATTAGCTAATCTCAGTCATCCTTCCTATGTATTTAAAGTTACTAAATGAAACATAAACAAATAAAAAGTTTGAATATATTAAAGTAAATAACAAACATGTAAGAACATGGGAAGCATCATAGGAGATCGTAAGGGCTGAGCCATATTCTAACTTTTAAATAAACAAATAAAGGACTCCACTTCCACACCCTTCATAAAATAATCTTAAATAAACAAATAAAGATAGAGCTTATAACTTACTTGAATTGGGACGGCAGCAGCAGAAAATGGGGTTGAGATGTAATTAGTCATTCACGTTAATATTTAATAATTTATATATACAAATATGATATCTTGGTTTGGGCTGTGATAATGTAGGTGCAAACAAAAGAGTCAGATCAAAAACACGAGGAGTTAATTCTGATAAAGTGAAAATCCAACTTGGTACCAAAATACCAATCACTATAACTAAATCGGATGGTGCTCCAACGGGTCCATATTCATCCATGTTTGGGAACGATCTTGGCTTCACAATTCGCACATATGCACCACTGAATGTGGAGCAATGGAAGGACATTAACGAGAAGGATGTGGAGAAGCTGGTTGAAAGAGTAACAGTAAGATATAACATGGTTTTCATTTACTGAATTTGATACTTATATAATACAAATAGAAAATAACATTTATAAACTGAAATTGGTTCATGCAGAGTAAGTACGACATTGATATGTCTCTGCCTCATGTTCATAGATTTGTTATGACGAAGTTTAAGAAAAGGTATTGTGGTTTTCGACACAAGCTGAAAGAGTATTTCAATAAGTACTCAACTATGGAAGAGGCACAAAAAAACAAACCTCCTGAAGTATCTACACAAGAGGAATGGAATTTCCTTTGTAAACATTTTTCTACCTGCCAAGTTCCAGGTATTGCTTCAATTGGCTTTATGATTTTGTGGTGGCTGCTATATTGCTTGAACTTTATGAAAGTTGGAGAGTAGTAGAAATCACAAATAACATAGAATGGATAAATCCTACATTTCCATTAGTATGCTAACTGAAAATAGACGTCAATATTATTTTAAGATTTTGTTTGTTTCAGTTTTAGAAATTTTTGTGAGGTACTGATGTGAAGGATTCAGCAACTAGGTTGGAAGTAACCTCTCAATCTCACTTTCATACCACATATAATGCTTAGAATTTCTAGCTTAATATAATTATCTTACCCGTGATTAAAATTGATGCAACGCAATCCATATTTTATTTTAGTTCATGTTTTCTTATTTATTTTCAGGAACGTTCGCAACAGAATGCTAAGAATAGGTCAGGTTTGACGTATAATCATAAAGGAGGATCAAAGTCATTCGTGGCTCATCAACATGAGATTGTAAGATACATATCTTCATTACTTTAGGCTTAATTTATACAAATACTAACTTTTTTGTCAATGTGTTAGGCTACAAAAATTGGGGAGAAGTTAGGTCCAATTGAACAGTTTGCAGAGTTGCATAAAAAGGAGAAAAATGGTTGGGACATTGGAGCAAAATCTAAATGGGTAAGCTGATGCTTTTAATCATTGTTTTATAATGAAAAGCTGCTGCTTCTATAGCCTTGTCTTGCTTCTTTTTTCTGTTCTCTCTGATGTGTTTGTTTCTGCTTCCTGTAAGTGGATTTCTTATCCACTTTTCTGTGAGTTACTATTCTTTTATATTAAGTCATGTTGAAATAACAAGAGTTTTTATTGTGCTGCAAATATTTGTAGCCATATAAAAGAAAGACTATCTACTATGACAATTAGTAGCATTGTCATATTTGTAGTCTTCAAACATTTGGGAATTAGTATCATGGTTGGAGCTATTGAATTGACATACCATTGACTTAGCTTTCAACATTCATTTCCTTTATCATTAGCTCTTATTTCATTTCTTAATATTTGACACATATATAAATATACATGTGATTTATAATGTTCATTCTATTTGTAGGAGGAGATGATTGCTATACGAGTTGAAACTTCAACATGTGATACTAAAACAATAACTGATGATGAAATTGTTGCCAAAGTTCTTGGTGTAAAATCAGGGTATATTAAGGGATGTGGATTTGGACCTCGACCCTCAGGATCTTTATTAAAAGCACATGTCTCTCAGCATAACAAAGAGCTCGAACAAATTGTTCAGAGCCAACAAGAAGACCTTGATCGTCAACGTGAACTTATCAAAGTAATGGAGGAGAAGCAAAAAAAATTTGAGTTCATGGAGAAAATGAGCTCAGGCTCCACTTGATATATCAGTTCAGTCATCTTTATCACGATGTTGTTTTGAATTATGATGACTAATGTTTTGAAGTATGACAGGCTAATGTTGTTTTGAATTATGGAGACTATAATGCTGTTTTCAATTATGATGCCAAATCTTTTGAATTCATGTTATGTTATGACATTGTTATAACGCATTTTATTGAAACGTGAACATTCCTCTCTATAAGCTTCTGCAACGGGGCTTCACGAGGAAACCTATTTCCTTGCAGTATATATTCAACGACAACTTATGATATTCGTCGCAATAAACTCATCACTATTACCGACAATTGTTTATCTTTAGCGACGCAATATTTTCCTCGTTGCAAGATGTACAAGAAAAATATTTTCCTCGTTCATCACTTATCGCGATAAATGAAATGACCTTTAGCGATGATAAAGTTCCTCACTATAGAGGTTTGGCGAGGAAACAGTTAAGTTGTCGCAGAAATGATTCAGCGAGGAAACGTAAACATTCCTCTCTCCAGGTTTCTATGCCGAGGCTTCAGCGTCCATTCTACGAGGAAGCCTATTCCCTCGCTGTTTATATTCTGCGACAACTTGTGGTATTCGTCGCAATAAATTATCACTATTACCAACGATATTTTATCTTTAGGGACGAAATAGTTTCCTCGTTGTAGGATGTACAGGAAAATATTTTCCTCGTTCATCACTTACCTGCGAGAAATTAAATGACCTTCAGCGATGATAGAGTTCCTCGCTATAGAGGTTTGGCGAGGAAATAGTTAAGTTGTCGCAGAAAGGATTCAGTGAGGAAACATGAACATTCCTCTCTACAGGCTTCTATGACGGGGCTTCACCGTCGACCGGGCGAGGAACACGTTTTCCTCGCTGGAGAGATATAGCGAGGAACTTGTGGTATTCGTCGCAATAAAATACAACTATTACCGACGATATTTTATCTTTAGGGACGAAATAGTTTCCTCGTTGTAGGATGTACAGGAAAATATGTTCCTCGTTTATCACTTATCGCGAGAAATTAAATAACCTTTAGTGATGATAGAGTTCCTCGCTATAGAGGTTTGGCGAGGAAATAATTAAGTTGTCGCAGAAAGGATTCAGCGAGGAAACGTGAACATTCCTCTCCACAGGCTTCTACAACGGGGCTTCACCGTCGACCGAGCGAGGAACACATTTTCCTCGCTGTAGAGATATAGCGAGGAACTTGTGGTATTCGTCGCAATAAAATACAACTATTACCGACGATATTTTATCTTTAGGGACGAAATAGTTTCCTCGTTGTAGTGTATCTTTCTTGATAAGCTCTTGTAATTCTTTATCAATTGTTTGATTTGTTATCAATCTAATTTGCAATTCAACACAATACCTCAAGTTAGTGAGGTGTTCAACACTCCTTTCATATTGTTTAAGCTTCTCACCAAGATGTTTCCAATCTCAAATTCCTTCACTTGCTAACTGACTTCTAGTATACATTGGTTTAAACAACTTACCACAGAAGCAAAACACCTTATCCAATTCCTTTGAGTACATTAGCCATTTTCGATCATGAGTTTCCCCATTTGATAATGTTCGAAGATAATAATTTGAAGAAAAATGTCTTTTGTATTCATCAATAGGGAATTTGAGATTAGTTTCTCTTGTGGGACCCTTTTCTACAAGTAAATCCCTCATTTTTGCATCAAGGTTATCCCAAACTCTTGGATCATAAAAAAATAAAATAAAAAATCTTGTTTTGGACATTCAGGTTCATTGACTGTATGTTCATCATGGCAAAGTTCATCAATATTTTCATTTTCATCTAGATCACCACTTCTTCATTCACGTCGTTCTCATTTTCTGCTAATTCTTCCAATTGAATTGGTTGTTCAGATTCATCGGGTAAATTTTCAAGTGAAGCATTATTTTTTTTTAGCAAAATATTTATTCAAAGACCCTCTTAGACTTTGAGAAATTTCTTCTTCCTTTTTCTTTCTTTGTCTTTTGACACTACCAAAAATCGAATTATTAGCGGCGCTCTAACTGGGGCGGAAATTTGGATACGCAATCTATTAATGATGAATTAGGGGCGGAAAAACTATGCGCCCCTATTAGCAATATTTGAGGCAAACAGAAGCGCCCCTACTAAGTGCGCAGCTATAGCTGGCACATGGAATCAATAAGGACCCCAACAAGCGCCCCTAGTAGTTATATTATATTTATTATTTTTTGATTCCGCCCCTAATATTAATATATTATTACTATTTTCACTACCTAATACCAATTCTCTCTCTTTCCTCTCTTTAGTAGGCATTCTTCTCCCCCTTTCCCCTTCACCCCACCTTTTTTTTTCCAAGTTCTATTTTCACTCGTGCGCGGAAAATTAAAATGAGAGGTTGGGATATTTTAAATTTTCCCCAAACCCGAACCCTAAAAACAATCTCTCGCTCAATCTTCTCTCCCCAAACCAAAAAACAAAAATCTTCTATCCCCCTTGCCCACCGTTCTCTTCTCTCTCACTTGTCTCACTCCTCCCTTCGGCGAGAATCTCTCTTCCTCTCACCACTGAAGCTCTCTATTCTCTCCAATGGCTCCATCACCACTGACCACGATGACAGGTAAGTCCATTTCTTCTTGCCATGCTTTTAATCAATTTATAGTTTTGTCATGTGTAAAGTGTTGCGTAGATACAGCTGCACCAAAATGGATTCAGTTGCATCCTCAACTTGTGATACTCGCAAGTGCACGAACCGTTGGTAGTTTAGCGTATGTAAGTGCGAGGTCGATTCCACAGGGATTGGTGATTGAATGATCCAATTCGGTTTTCCTACACAAAACAAAAATGAAAACAAAAGAACATAAAACAAGGATTTTGTACAACACTTGAGAACATGGAGAGTTTTTGGAGAGAAAGAGAGAGGTGTTTGAGAGCTTGAGAATTTGGAGGAAGGTGTTTGGGAACTTTGAGAATCTTGGAAGAGATGGGAATTGTATTTGGGAAATGTTTTAGAGCATGGAGAACTTTGAAAGAGAATAGAGAAGTGTTTGGAGAATTTATAGAAGAAGAGAAAGGAAAAATGCTTGAGATTTATAGTACTAGGATCTTATTACAACAATTGAGAACTACAAAGGGAAACTAAGAGAATTTGAGGGAGAGAAGGGAAGGGAGCTCTAGAGAAGTGCTTGAGAGCTCCCCCCCTTGGGGTGTTATTACAAGCTTAGAGAACCTCCCTATTTATAGGCCTAGGAGAAGTAAAAATCTGAATTCAATATGGCTAATGCATACAACACTTGTTTTATAAAATCTGAAATGGTTGATGCACTTGTATTAGAAAATCTAAACTGGGTGATGCACTTGTATTAGAAAATCTTGAATGGTTGATGCACTTCCCCAATAAATCCCACCAGCAGCCCTAGCTCATCTTCATGTCACCATGACCAAGCTTCCAACCAGAAATAATAGCTCATGCCTAGCTCACCATGACCAAGCATCCAACCAGCACATGCTGAGCTCAGCATGACCAGCAACTTCAAGGGCTTACAACTTGGGCTTCTCTTAATAAAATTAGGACTTTAAGCACTCGAAATTGAAGTTCAGAATGTCTTCTTTCCATCCATATGTTATTTGGGCCAATCCAAGGTCGGGGGAAGAAGTTAAGGCCAAAACAAATTGCTAACTCATTTTCCGCGCTGAAAACAATCAATCCTGAGCATGGCTCTGTGTTTGCTAGGTAACGGACTCCATATTTATCCAATGGGGCTGAAGTTTGGATATGTTATAGTACACACCCATTGGAACAACGTTCATGAAGAATGCGGCCTCATCCGAGCTATGTAGGTTGCTGAAACAAAGCTTGCAATATGACCTACGGAACTGGACTGGCAGGGGGCTGTAGCCATAATGAATTTGTCTTTAAGCTCTTCATCAATTCATCCAAATTAGGCCTTAACATGCTTGAATTGCATGAATTATGTTCTCCAAAGCCATCATTGTTACCTAAAGCTCAATTAACTGAAAGATAAACACAAAAAGGATTAAAAGCACAAGTTTAACTCAAAAACATAACCAAATCATAAGCTAGAATGGTAAGAAATAATATACAATTATGAACCGATCATAAAGAAATCTAGGGTTTGGTGTCTATCTTGGATTATGGTAAATAGTTTTGAGCAAATCAATTGAAGTTTCTTCAATTTTATTTTAGGGTTAAATTTGGGAACTTGTCGCCGATATTCTCATTGTTTACTGTCTCTTCTGAGATCTCTAGACTACTAATTCGTTTGGGTTTTGGTTTTATTTGCAGGGGTTGTGTCTTATTGACCTTTGAAATTGACGATGTTATAATTTAAGTTGAGCGTAATTGACAGCTGAAAGTACGAGAAATTTGTCTTTTTGATTCTCTTGTTCGTATATGGATTGTTAAAAATGGTTAGGTTATTAAAATCTGATAACTTCGTTTTCTGTTTTTGGTGTACTTGAAAATTGGTTTTGTATAGACCAAAGAATTTTTTATTATTTAGTGTTTGAGTTTTTCTAATTTATATTTTCAATTTTAGGTTTCAATTTGGGGTTGTGATCTGTGCAGGTTTTCAACTTTTCAATTTCTTTTGGGATTATGAATATGTAGATAGGTGAGGATTTCATATATTTTTGGACTAGCTATAGATTTGTGTATGTTTTAGTTTAATTTGAGTTTACTGCAGCATTCAGTGGGTTAGCCTTCATCAACCTTACCGGCCAATGCCTTATCCTGAGGGATGCTCCATGAAGACATCTTGCAGAATTCCATGTCTTCAAATCAGAGGGCTCATCGTCCTGCTCTTATCTTAGAACTTTTTGGGATGGGTTTAGATGTCGGGTACTTATTTGATGTACTATTGTTTGGTGGCTTTAGACGCCTGTGGTACTTGGATATTTGGTTATATTGTTTGGCTTAAGCCTCCTTATTGTTTGACATATCTATGAAAATATATTTAATGTTCTACACAAGTATTTAATTTTCTACAATTAATTAGTTAGAATGTATTTGAATCACCAATTAAATGTCGATTATAACAAATTAAAAAATTTCCAGTAAAAAAAATGAACGAATGGATATGCTCCTGGATTATATGGATTAGAGGTAGATGTAAATTTGTTTATAAATTTTAAATACATTAGGGGTATATATGTGCTCCAATAATTAATAATAATTTATTGTCAATCAACAGTAGGAGCGTTAATAGGCGCCTCTATTGTCTTTTCGAGGATGAATTGCCAACGTGGCATATACAACATTAGGGGCGGTTTTAATGACCTTTCCGCCTCTATTTATTTTTAGTGGCGCTAGTTATAGGGGCATTTACCACTTCCGGCCCTCCTTTAGGGGCAGCTTTATTGACTTTTCTGCCCTATTTGAACTAATAGGGGCTGATGTACTCGCCCAAAATTCCTTGTTTTTTCGTAGTGTGAGATTTCCAGAAAGTTGTTTCTTAGGAAATATTTTTTAAGTTTTATAATAAACACAACACAAACAATAAAAATAAAACTAATGAACACAAAACAATAAAACCTGGATTTTGAGCATCTTTTCTTGAACTTGAAACTTGCAATTTCCAATTATAAAGAACAACAATCTTTGCTAAGTTTTTTGCTAAATCAAATTAAAAAAATAGAAAGAAGTTAATAAAGATGTCTGTTACAAAAATCATATTATGTATGCATCTATCTATAAAAAAAATGACAAAAAGAAAGAACTTTCAAATTGTTGCTGTTGGTTCCGACGTGTGTTACTACTCAGTTTAAAACTATCAATTTCTTGCTAAGGACTCTTTATTTTTCCATATTTTTTATTTTTTAGAATATTATATTGCATAATATATCATTTATTATTTACATCTTTTCTTATTGGACATTGCTTCAAATCCTTGAATTCAACATCCATTTGGTTAACAACCTTGTATTGCATCTTCTCATATTAAATTTTTTTCTTTATCCATTAGATCAAAATTGCTTGGAGGGATGCAAAATATACTAAAGTACATGAGAACCTTCGGGAGGAGTATGAGGTTACACAACGCTTCGGAAACTTAGATTTCAAGTTAAATTTTGTAAAGGTAGTTTTTCCCTTGTAATCATTACAAGTTCATCTTGGTTCTTAAATAAGGAAGACATAATTACTTCAAATTGTTATATTGTGTCATAAGAAGTTGGCTGGAAAAATGATATAATACTTGAAAAAGCGTATGAATGGACAATCTATAAAAAATTGAAACATTCATTTCTTACAAGAAAGTTAGATCTTCCTGGAATGGTGCATCATTTTCCAGTTGAGTATAGAGAACATTATATCACTATACGAGATTGTTCATGTTCGTGATGTGGGAAGCAGATGATAAAAGTTGCAGCAATCAAGTCAGTATAGAAAATTTGTTAGACAAAGAAAAGTATTTTTATGAACATTATTTCAAAGTGTTAAAAATTCTCTGATTTCATCCTTAATTGAATTGCAAGTTTCAGTATAAAATTGAGTTGTATTTTATAATATGACTGAGACACAATGCACATCAAACACAAAAAAAAAAACCAATTTCATTATCCATCCTAATAGTATTTGTCCAATAGCCAGATTGTGAGATAACAACATACAATGCTTTATATTTGAGGGAGCCAAAAAAGAACCAACTATATAATGCCAATCTCTACTAAGTGAAAAGCAAGAAACAATTCAGGTCATCTCCATTTAATACCAAAAATCAAAAGCAGATTGTGACATAACTACATATAGTGCTCTCCATCCTAATCATATTTATCTAACAATTATATTGTGAGATAACTACATACAAGTGCTTTACATTTAAGGCAGTAAAAAATGAAGTAACCACATAATGCCAATCTCTACTAAGTGAAAAGCTAGCAAGAATTCAGGTTGTCTGCATTTGATACCAAAAATCATCTTCATCATCTTTTATACATTGGAACTACATGTGGCAATCGTTCATAGGTGATGGTTATTCCTTCCAAGCTTTCTTCTATAGCATCATTCCTAATAAAAGCTAATATTAGACTTGCCTAATTCATCTTTTCACCAAACTCAATGAATCGAATATGTTTAACGTTTGTCAAACACCATGCCACATCATCTCTTAGGGCATTCTAATCAAACTTCTTGCTCTATGGAACATCTTGCCTATTTACCATTTTGAGATTCAATCTTTGTACATTAGGAACATGTGAGAGAAAATATGGCATGAACACCCAACCATAAGAATTTGCTATACACAACCTCACGCTCATGACGTGATGAAAATAGGGAAATGTCTTTCCAAACTTGTCCCGAATTGCATCTTCATTATAATAAAAAAAGGTAGTCTATGTAACTCCAGTTAAATGTAAAACTTAGTGCTTGGAAAGATAAAATCAGCACATTAATCAATAACAATACATACATTTCATTGAAAATTGAAAATACAAAACTGAAACTAAATCATACTCCAAAAGCACCATCTCCAACAACGAGTGAGATAACATATAGTGTCGCTTTGTTAATTGTTGAAAAGACTTCTCAAGAAAGATGGAGAAGTTGCCTCTTCGCTTCATAAAAGCGCTTTGTAACCTTGTTATTATTAGATAGAATAGAAATTTCCAATCTTAAACTTACGAATAGCAACTCATCGAGATAAAGAACATTTAGTTGCGGAGCATCAATTTTAACTTCGTAGAGGTCTTCAGCTGAAAGGTACACTTCATGTCCTCTATCAAGCTGTAGCTTATGAAGATGCAGTTTAATTTTTAGTCTTAGGAGACTCTAAAGACCTTATTTGGAATTTCTATTTTTTGTCAAGGAGTCTCATAATTTTTCTTTGTATTTGCAGATCCTAAAGCACCGGACACCACTTGTAGAAGTCAAGGACATATGCGTGCAATGATCGAGATATATTGACTTATATAATGCTCAATCTCGTGAAAGTCTATGATATTAGCCCATGGGTTCGGTTGGTTTGTTTAGACTGTTGTTGAAAGTGTGTAAACTTATCTTGTGTGTGCTGAATGATTTGAGATATTTTGTGAATTCGTTATGAAGGTGGATTTTGTGTTCTGAGCCAATTACATGAGAGACTTTGTTGGATTTTCGGCAGAAGTCAAACTACATTGTGGTTTTGAATTTAGGAAGAAGAGGAATTTTAATAAATTGGGCCTGACACATGCCAAATGTAGAATAGGTACAAGGTTTGTCATGTATTCCAACGGATTCTAGTTATGCTATGGGAATAATTTCCTAAATCATTCTTCGTAGAGAGCGGTGAAGAGAGTTCATATGACAACTTGCTACCAAGTGGATGAAGAGGATGCCTCAGAAGAAAAATACGAGATTAATGAAAAACAAAAGGTTTTAGTACAATTAGAAGATACACCATCGCACTTCAATATTTAGGAAGTAATTCAGCTTTCTGAAGCAATACACATAGCATTGGTAGAGGTGTAGACGAATCTCAACATTTACCCAAATAAAATAAGAAGGACTGGAAGAGTGGATCCTGATGCTCAAGACCCCACTATTTGTTGTGCGACATGTGTTTCCATCACATTCACTAATGAAGATCTCTTGTTAGGATCCAAACCACATAATCCTCCACTTTTTGTGTCAGGGTTTGTGCGAGAATAAAAACTTAGTCGCATGCTCGTGGATGAAGGTTCGACGGTAAACATCATGCCTAAGTCAACAATGATGAAATTAGATATCACCATGGATGAATTGTCTCGAAGTCGTTTTATGATTCAAGGCTTTAACCAAGAGGGAAAAAGACACATGGGCATGATCAGAATTGAGCTCGTGATAGGTGACTTAAAGTCGAACACCTTATTTCATGTGATTGATGCAAATACTTCCAATAACTTTCTCTTAGGAAAGTTGTGGGTTCATGAAAATGGAGTCATGTCCATAACTTTGCCTCAATGTTGTAAGTTTTACAGAGATGGAGTGAAGAAAATATAGGTGACACTAAACCATTTACTAAAGTCGCGTCTCATTTCGCCGATGCCAAGTTTTACATGGATGAAGACACAGTATATGAAGTTATTCCCATTGAAGTTCACTCAACAGACAAGGCCATACCAAAAAGAGACGAGCTGTCAAAATTCTTTCCCACTAAAAAGAACAGCTATAAGCAGTCTAAAGACACTTTGTCTTGACAAATAGGATCATCACCAATAGAGTCACGGGAGGTGTTTGTCCCTGTTCTTCGTTACGTCCCAGTATCCCAGCAGAAGGAAATACAATCCTTATTCAGAAAAGTAAAATTAAGAAAGTTAGGGGAAAGTAATATGAAGTTCTTGAAGGAGTCAACAACTATGCCTTTGCCCAAGTTGAGCAATTTGGATATTTTGAAACCTTTGGTATCAAGGTTCGTAGAACCATCACAATACGCAACAAGGCACAAATATCTTCTCGTCAAAAGAACTAAAGAAGGTTTTGATCATAACGCCTCTAAGCTCATGTCAAAGGCATGTTATAACTTCGACTTATCGCCTTCACTCGGAGAACTTAATCAAGATATCAAAGGAGAAAAGACACATGGCCTTAATGAAACCCAAAAGAAGTTGAAGAAGCGAGGCTATGCAATAGACTCAGCTAGAGCATGCCTTGGTTTTACTCATTTCGCACCAGTTAAGATCATTGTTAGGAGAAAAGAAAAGAAGGCAGATGCTTAACATATTAGTGTCGAAGTGGTCGAGGAGTATGAATTAAAATCCATTAAGTGAGCCTCAGTGTTTGACCGTTTAGCCACGCATATCCAACAAATCTCAATTTTTAGCCGCATCAAAGAATCAACATCATGACCCTCGGTGTTCAAAAGAATAGATATAATAGCCAAGTGAGAATTCCATCAGCACCACACATATCAATGCTAGAAAGACTCAAAGTTACAAGCAAGGCGTTTGAAGAGAGAGACCAACGTGAGTTGAAAGGTAGAGTTTATATTGATTAGGCATAAGACAATGAAATTCGGAGCCTCATCCCGTCACGTATGAAACGTCACTCCACATTAGATGTAACTTTAGGTGACCAACTCAAAGTGAAACGACGAACAATCATACATACTTGGCAAACTTTGAGTCAGCAAAATAAGGGCGATGATGAAGAACCGGTGGTCTTAGCAGTCCATCACATTACGATTAAAGAGCTAGATGATGAGGAACCGGTGGTATTTGAGACATTCACGAGCAAAAAAATTTACATGAGTTGAAGTGTTTATAAGGACATCTTGCTTGTATTCGATGATTCATCTCAAACTTAGTAGGGCGGTGTTAATTGTTCAGTCGTATTCAGCACAACTCTTCATTTCACAGATTATAAATTAAATTTTGTGTCATGTTAGAAAAAAGAGTACTGAGGGAGTGGGGGGAGGTGGGGCGCTGAAACGACAAAATATGATCAACTCCTAGCTTTGATCTCATCTAATTGCCTTATAAATAATTCAGAAAGAAATGGTCAGTGAGAGTCTAACCAAGCTTTGAGGAGAAAAAAATAAAAGCCCAAGCTAGAAATTGGGCCAGCCAAGAATTTTGGCCCAAGTTAGAAATGAGAAACGAGCATGTAAACGTTCCTGAATGATTCATTGGACTTTTACAGCAACACTTGGTTATTTATTCATCACATGTGTCTAAAGTCTTAATTTCAAGAATATTAATTCCATAATTAATGCATGCAAGGGTCCTCCTCATTAGAATTTGACCAGTAATTAAAAGCTCCAAACTTCCTCTTGCCTACCCCTGGCTGCCACTCCCCCTGCAAAGCCACCTTAGCACTTAAGTGGATGTTGCCATTTTTCTAAATGTGGAAATCTTCTCATAACTCATAAATAGGGCCAACCAAGCTTTCCCTAAAAAGATTGTTTGTGATACCAATTTGTCTTTGGATTTAAGAGGGCATAGTAAATAAACAAATTTTTTTCGCACTTCGAAATGAATTTATTGTTACAAGGTAATACCATTTAGTCTTAAGAATGCATGTGCGACCTATCAGCGTATATTGCATAGGATCTTTGGTGACATGCTTCATAAGAATGTCGAGTGCTATGTTGATGACTTGGTGGTCAAGTTACATAGAAGAGAAGATCACTTGAAGGATCGAAGAATGGTGTTCAACAGACCTTGAAAGTAGCAACTCAAGACTTTTGGACGAGTATAAGATTAAAGGTATTTGAGACATTCACGAGCAAAGAATTTTACATGAGTTGAAGAGTTTATAAGGACATCTTGCTTGTATTCGATGATTCATCTCAAACTTAGTGGGCGGTGTTAACCGTTCAGTCGTATTCGATAGCATAAATAAGTACTTATTGAGTACACCACTATTATGAGCTTCTATTCCCAGGAAGCCACTCATATTGTACATCGGGGCTCAAGAGAGATCAATTAGAGCCCTTCTAGCACAAAAGAATGAGTCACATAAAGAGCATGCACTCTTCTATTTAAGTCGAACCCTTACTTGGTCCCGAACTAAACTACATGCTCACAGAATAGACGTGTCTCGCACTTGTTTTTGATATTCGAAAGTTAAGGCACTACATGCAAGTATACACAATCCATCTAAGTGCATGAGCTAACCCAGTGAGATATGTTATGTCAAAACTAGTTTTGACAGGGCGCTTGGCCAAATGGTGACTCCAAATTAGTGATCAACCAGCTCTCAACACATTACAAAGTTAGAAAAATGTGAGAGCAAATGTGGCATGAACACCAAACCAGAAGAATTTGCTATACACAATCTCAGGCTCGTAACATGATGAGAATGAGGAAATGTCTTTCCAAACTTATCCCGAATAGGAGCTTCAATATGATATTTTTTTTAAAAAAACAAAGGTAGTCCATACAACTCTAGTTAAATATAAAACTTAGTGTCTGCAAAGATAAAATCAACACATTAATCAATAACATTACATACAATTCATCTGAAATTGAAAAAACAAAATTGAAATAAATCATACTCCAAAAGCACCATCTCCGACGACTAGTGACCTAGCACATAGTTCTGATTTGTTAATTATTGAAAAGACTTCTCGGGAAAAATCAAGAAGTTCTCCAACTTCTCCTAGCTGCCTCTTCACTTCATAGAAGCCACTTTGCAGCCATGCTTCTTGGAGAGAATTGAAATTTTCAATCTTAAATTTTACGAAAAGCGACTTATCAATATGAATAACTTTTAGTTGCAGAGCATCAATTTCAACTTCATAAAGGTTTCCAGGTAAAAGGTGTACTTCATGCCCTCTATTAAATTGTAGATTATGAAGATGAAGTTTAATTTTTAGTCTTAGGAGACTCTTGAGACCATATTTGGAATTTTTATTTTTTGTCAAGGAGTCTCATGATTTTTTCTTGTATTTGCAGATCATGGAGCACCAGACACCACATGTAGAAGTCAAGGACATATGTGTGCGATGACCAAGATATATCGACTTGTGTAACACTTAATCTTGTGAAAGTCTTTGTAAAGGGAGTCTATGATATTAGCCCATGGGTTGGTTTGGTTTGTTTAGACTGGTTTAAAGGGTGTGAACTTATCTTGTGTGTGGTGAATGATTGGGGATATTTTGTGAATTCGTTACGCAGGTGGATTTTGTATTTTGAGCCAATTACAGGGGAGACTTTGTCCGATTTTCGGGAGAAGTCGAACCCCAAGGTGGTTTTGAATTTAGGCAAAAGGGGTAGTATTTCAGGAAATTGGGCGCGACACACCTGCCAGGTGTTGAACAAGTACAAGGTTCGTCGTGGATTCTAAAGGGAATCCATAAAGTTACATAACATGTTTGGCTTTATGGCATATTTCCAACCGGTTGTATATCATTTTTTGTTGAAAAGATTATAGATCCTTTAACTAAGCATGAGATGCGCCTTTCATACTGGCTTTGACCTAATTCAATTAGGACTCAAAGATTATTTCCTTAATTGAGATTATCCTATGACTTCTCTTAATTCCTAGCTGTATATAAAAAGGGTTAGTTGGATTAGTTGTCAAAGGTGACACTTGTGGACATTCGGCGAAGTGCATCAAACAGTTCAAATTGAAGACAAATTAAATGAAAGAATTATAAATTTAGGAGTAAGAAAAGTAATAATTATGTGTCAATTAGCCTACTTGAGCCTAAACTACGCATGGTACCACCCAAAAATAAAGGCTTGTTGGATTGAAAACACAAAAGGGTGATCCAAGCAAAAGTTAGAGCATAATAAAGTTTATTGAGTTGAAAACCCGAAAGGGCGGCTCAAGCAAAAGTTAGGACAAAAAAAAGCCCATTGAGTTGAAAACCCCAAAGGGCGACTCAAGCAAAAAACAATATCCTTGAAATATGTGATGACTTGATCCCTTTTCATCGACTGTATGTAGGCAATTTGGAAAATTAACTCCAAGTTCAGTCAACATCAAAATAAGAAAAAAAGTTTCCCCATGAATCAGGACAATAAGAAAGAAATGATGAAACGAGGAAATGTTTTTAATTCATTATGAAGGTGAACTAGTAAACATCAATACTTTGACAATGTCAAAAATTTTTATGAACGAAGCAAAGAAAGTTTACAAAAAACAAAAAAATTGCTATTCCCAAGTCAAGTCTCTAAAGCCATTCCGCAACCTCTCAAACGAAGCTTATAGTGTGTCCAAAGCCTCAACATCAGCATGAGATAATACATGAGTCTTTTCGATCATAGTCTTCTCCTCCTTTAAATGGGTAAGCTCATTGTGATGTTGTGAAAGCTGTGCATCACTCTCCGAAAGTGATTCGTTGAGTTGACAAAGTCTTAACTACAACTGTTCTTATTCTCTCTTCGACTCCTCCATACGCGTGTTTGCAGAATAAATAGCCTCAAGTATGGATAGACGATTAATCTCCTCAGCTTGTTGCAGAGACAAAGCGATAGAAAGTGAAGAGTCAACATCGGCTAAAAGATCACTTTGAACCTCTAGAGATAACTTTTGAGAGTAAGTAGAATGCATAAACGATTAATTAACCGCGGTCACCATAAGTGCATCAACCAGTAAGGATAAAGAGTCCGCTCAAACATTTGTCAATGGTAGCCAACAATTTGTCAAGTTCATCCTTAAATGAAGGAAGCCTTCAAGATTATGCTTTTTACTTGGTTGCGAAACAACAAGCACATCACCAAAAAATGTGTCATCAAGCGGGTATGCAGTGTTGAGGTCGCAATAGAGAGATTCGATACTTGCCTTCTTATGCATAAAGTTGACATCGTCGTATTCATTGCTACTTATATATGTCCTCACTTCAAATTGTGAATTCGTCAACCAAGGGGACCAAACTCTTCATGCTAGTTTGCTACACTTTATGTTTCTCCTAAATTGTCAGGGACTCGAGTTTGAGGAACATCAACTGAAGGTGAGTGTTGAACTCAAGGTGCTGGAGTAGTGGAAATGCCTTAAACTTCTAGATGAACTTTGTGCACCTTACCACGTATGGGGTTATAGTGAACGAGGGTCTCGTTGTCTTGAGACCTAAAAGATTTCAGTTGAGATAAGGATGACGACTTGCCTGGAGATGAGACTTTCTTTGACTTCATTGATTCAAAACAATGAATCTTTGATCACCAAACAACATAATCAGAAGTGACTTCAAATTCCCAGATATTGTCTTTAGCATGTAGGGTTATTATAGATGCGGTGCCAACATTGACGCATGACCTCCAATGTGAATACACGGATACCACAATCCCATTTTGGATGTCATCTTTAAGTTCTCCAGGCGCATGTTGTACATAGGCAGAACTGTCTCCAGAACCGGTGCGGGCTATAAGTTTGGATGACTAGGCAATTTTCCTATCGTAGAGAAATGTATCATGAACAAAGGCATATCAAATAAGTGAAGTCTTCCTTGGGAATATGATTTTCATCGAGTCGTCGTTTACACTCTAAAAACACTCTTCCCAGGCGGCTCATCTCACTTTATCACAAGTTCGTAACAAAGCTCGAGCTTCTGAATCTTCAAAATATTTCACCGAAAATCCTCTTGAGAACCTTGCCATGATAGGAGTAGACTTCTCAGAAGATGAAGATAAAAAGTGTATGTTGAAGTATTCGCCCAACCACCCATACACATAATGGAAAGGAAGAACAGTTGCACAATCGCCTGAATCATCTGCACTAGAAATTTTGTTCAGCCCCTTATAAATGCTAACCAATACTAGAATTGCTAGGCTGAAGGAAACGCATTGCGTCATTCAACTAGCAACTTTGAAAACCCTGGTCTCATCAAAGTAACATCATCCTTGGGAAATACGAATTTGCATAACCAATAACTAAGGGAGTAAGCCAAGTATGATCTTTCTATATCTTCATCAGTTATACCCAAATCTTCAAAAAAAAAAACCCTTGCTCCCCATTAGTGTGTTTCGATGTCACCGCAATAATACCGAACAAATTAGAGTCTTCCTTTGGATTTTGTAATTTATTCCGTATGTTTTTCGTCGAAGGCCTTTTGTACTAGAACGACTCTCGATACTAGTATCTTATCGAAGTAGTCATCCTTACTCTTGATTTTCCTTTAGCATCCTGTAAAATTTTATGGTATGCTAAGAACAAGTAGCGACAAATCAGAAGTGACTTTTTAATGGGACCAAATATAGCATACAAGCCTTGAAAAGCCTAAAAATTAAAACACTGCCACCAAAATTTTATTTTATTTTATCTAAAAATCAAATCACGAGGATAGTATAAAATCAATTTATAAGTTATAGTGTTTATGTATAAAATCAAGGTTCGAAATGAGATTTATTATAAATTTCTTATTTTTTAATTTTTTTAAATTTAGTTCAGTGTATCAAAATGTGGCGTTTTTAGATGACAAAAAGTTACTTTTGGTCCCTGTGGTTTATCACTTTTACCACTAAGGTCCCTGTGATTTCAATTTGATCATTTTTGCCCATGTGTTTTTCAATTTAAGCAATTCAGACAATCTCCAATTTCTATCAAATTAAAGTTACTACCTTTACTTTTCATCAAAAAAAAAAAGTAACTACCTTTACTTGTTGAGGGGTATTTCAATCTAAAAAGGAAAAGAAAGGTGAGAGAAACCTTCACCCGCCCGCCAACCCACAACTAACCACCGCACTCGCCCTCATCTCCCCAACCCAGTACAACCCCAAAATAGAAATTGAATTGAATATGTCACATTTATGTAAAGCACCAAGAGAATTCAGAAACAATAACAAAAGAAAATAATTTAAGTAACAAAAGAAACCTAGTGGAGAAGACCCATGAATTTTCTCCCACAATTTCACCAACCAATCTATACATGGCTATGGCTATCAAAAGAATAGAATCTTTGAATAGCGTATGAAAGAATCATAACCCCTCATGAGAGTCCATGACATGCAGTTTGGGTATGATGCACAACTCTCTCTGTTCTGTGATTTCAGCCTTAACATATCCCCCAATTCACGATGCCTTCTCGTCAACACCAACAAATTTGGTAATTGAAAACCATAATTTGTTTAACTAGTTTGGCTTGGTGGGGTTGGTGGTGGTAGTGGTGTGGCTAAGGGCTTCTCTCTTCTTTTTTTTTTTTTTTTGACCGAAATGCCCATCAACAAGTGATGGAAGTTATTCTAATTTGACAGAAATTGGGAATTGTCCTTGAATTGCTCAAATTGAAAAACACAGAGGAAAAAGTAATCAAATTAAGACCAAAAGGACTGGTAAAAATGATAAATCACAAAGACCAAAAATGACATTTTGCCTTTTTAAATCGGAATCAGAACTTACAAGTTGCAATCCTACTTTACACGGCAAGAGACCGGACGACAAATTAATGAGACAGTCAATTGCACAAACCCCCAATTCCTAATTATCGTATTTGTTCGATAAAAAAACAAAAATCCTATTTGTGCAATTTTCCAAAATAAAAAAATGTATTAGTTTGAAATGACTGTAGTGGCCAAACATAAGAGGCAGAGCAGAGAGAAAAATCAAGGGCATGAGATGGAAAAGCAGGTCAAAACTAGTGATAAAAGCAGCAGGCTTGCAGTAATAAGCTCTCACTTGGTTACTCCTCAAATCCCCATGGCTGCTGCTTCTGAGAAGGAGGCGGCTCTTGCGGTCGTTCCCTCTGATTCTCCCACCATGTATTTTCCATGCCTTTTGCTTTCGCTTTCGCTTCTTTGTTTTCTTGTTTTTGTTTTGGGTTCAGATTCTTCGTCTGTATTCTTCGTCTGTTTGATCAATTAATTTTTTTGCAGATTTGACAAGATCATCAACAAGGAAATACCATCTAAGGTGGTTTTTGAGGACGATAAGGTGCTCCCGTGCTTTTTATTTTTAGTTTTATTTTTAATTTATATGATTTGTTTTTCGTATTTTCCATCTCTGTTTAGTGAATTTTAGTGAGCTTTCTCTTGTGTTGATTCATGCTAAAATCTTGCTGCTAGCCGCATTCTGCTTTGGAGTACCACATCTATAACTTTGGGGCTGAAAAATGCTAAAACAAAGAAGCTTCCATTTGTTCATGTTTATAAATTTCATGTGAAAATATTTCTGATCCAATGGCTGAGATACTATTACCTAAATCTTCTATTAACTTAGCAATTTAATTGTATTTTTTACAATATTATGTATATATTAGTATCTCTCTTCCTCTAAAAATTACCAATCTCATTGTGATTTTGTTATTGAAGTTAATGGAATTGCATGTTTCAAAATGTTTTGTGTACTTGAGTTCCCAATCCTGTCCTTATCACTATTGACAATAACTTTTGCTCATAACTTAGGGGTCGCATGGTATGATTTCAGTTTATTTATTTATTTAATAAATGAATGGGAAATATTTTGAGGGATATGAGAGATGAGAGAGAATAAAAAAGCTAAAACTAAAAAACATATATTTATAATTTCTTTTTAGATTTTAGAATTCAAAATATGCATACTATCTCCTCTTACCTTTCATATCTATAATCTCTGTTCACATTTTTCTATCATTGTTTTCTTCTTTACCCTTGATTGAAAACAAAAACAAAAAACAAAGAACAGAAATGTTACCAAATGGGCCCTTAAGAGCTGTAAATTGGGTAAATAGTGGATGCATATAGCTTATTTTCTGATACAAGGCCAAATCTTTTGGGGAGACCACCTAATTAATGTGATTAATGGAGATTCACTTGCTTCCTTAGGGCTGGGATGTATAATAATATATATATATAATTTATAGTATGTAAACATTCATTGAGATCTGTATTCTTACAATTTTGTTTAATCAAAGCTGTTTATCTTCATCAATATGTTTTTAATATAGTCACCTTATTTCTGGGTGTTGTATTGATTTCACAGTACCCGTTTTCTGGTTATTCACCCCACCCTTTTATTTATTTTGAATAGGTCCTTGCTTTTAGGGACATTAATCCCCAAGCTCCGACACACATTTTGATCATTCCCAAAGTTAGAGATGGCTTAACTGGACTCGCTAAGGTACTTGCTACTGATCTTTCTTTTTCCTTTCTGTTTACGGCGTTTTCCTTTTTCTCTCTTGTAATAATAAGCAATCCAAGGAGGGGGAACACATAAATTTCAGGAACTTGATAGGTTTCCTAACAATGTGCACCTGAAATTTTTTTTTCCAAAAGAGTAGAAAGCGTCAACACTACTTTATATAGTGTATTATAGAAGTGGCAAAACTAGTAGATTAGCCACAGCGACTTGCGCTTGATGATTAACAATTTAAAAGAAAAAAATAAAAATACATTTGTGTGTATCATGGTAATAAACACAAATGGTTCATATCAACTATATATCAAAAAGCTTAAATTATTACCTCACAAGGATGCAATTATAGTTATATGCGCATGTTGGACAATGTCAAGGCAAAGCCTAACGATGGTCAGTGTGAACGTGCATGTCTGTGGTCTAATATCAACAAAATCTCCTATAGAAAATCTTACAACCGAAACGTAAGTAAAACAAATTATGGAGTAAGTGAGCAGTCTTCATGGGAATGCTAGTCCTAGTCAAACTATGAGAGGAAAACAGTGGTTTTAACAAAACTGTCTTTTCTGAGATTTTCCGCATTCATGCACTGCTTTGTTGTTAGCGGTTTCTGTTTTCGGAGGGTAGAAGAAGGGAGTGGTTCTTGGGAACGTGTGTTGTGATAGCTGTTTCTGGGTAGTTTAGGTGGATAAAAGAGGACTGTTGGCATTGCTAAGGGGGAGAAGGTGGATAATTTATGGGTGTGGTGTCTCCAGATTTTAGGGACTACTCTTAATCTGTTATGCTATCTGCTTGGATAGCTGTCATGTCTTATGAGTATCGGTGTGGTAGTCTGATTTCTTGTTGTAGCTTGGTGGCTGTTTTAAATCATACAGTTTGCTAGTCTGATCGTTGGGCCAGAGGACATCTTGTCATCTGATTCTTTTTCTCTTTCTTCATTTAATGAAATTGTGTTTTTTTAAAATAAAAAAAGAAAATGTTATAACCAATGAAGAGCATACTCTGCTTGGATTTCATAGGACCTTACTAGAGTTAATCAAAACGATTAATGCAAGTGCAACAAAAACAAACAACCAAACCCAGAGCTGTTAATCCACTTTTGTTTCCGTATTAAGAGCCAATTGCTATTTAGCATACAAGATTACTTCACAATATGGCAGACATTCAGTGAAGTAATCTAGTAAGTGAATTGTTCAACACCCACAGTGCCAGAACACTAATTGTGATCTTGATCACCCCAATGGTTGTGATGAGCCAATCTATATAAATTAGCCATCACAGTCAATCAAATGGTTTTTCCAATTCTATTATCAATGTGAATTAAGATTTTAGTGCAGAAAGAACCAATGATCTGTGCTGCTGTGCACTCCTAATGGTATGGACCATGAATTTCCGGAGCCAAAAACCTTTTTTGCTGCAAAATGTTCAGTCTCCACAGTAGAATCAGCAACCTAAGTTTACTTCATACTTGTTCAACTCATGGCTCCTCCTGGAATCTTGATTTGACTGGAAGTCAGAAAGCATAGCCAACCAGTATTATATCCTCACATACATAGATGAGCATGCAATCTTTGGTTCTCAAATGTTTCTGGATATGCTTCACTGCCCTTCGATGCGCAGAATCTAAGTTAGACAATAGCAATTAAACCAAAGCTACAACCTGTAGTCTCCTATTCTTCCCATGTCTTTGGACAATGGTCCTTGAAAATTTGTTGAAGGGTATGTTGATTGTGGTTGACCTTAATATTTTTTATTTTGTGATTGTACCAGAACGTCATCACAAGGAGATAATTGGCCTTTGACTATGAAAGGAAAATCATAAAAACTTCACTTTCTTTCGCTATGCTTTGCCCTCCAATGTTTAAGATCTGGGTAGACTGATAGCAATTAACTGTAGCTACGACACAACAAACATCCACTCCAGTGCAAAGCATGACATGCATAAGGCTTCTAGCCTCCTGCCAAAGCATAAGAAATCTTCCTCAGATGCTCTTCTTCTTCTCGTCTCGGGGCACTGTTCCAAAAGGGAATCCTCTGAAGGATTAAAAAATAAATAAAAATTTCTTGTACTCATGCATAGCAAACCAAATTTATGTAAGATGATTTTGAGAAGGTTAATATCCTTTTCATGTGATCTTGCTAGAGTTTCATCCGTAGGGCGTAGCTAGAATTTTATTATGATGGGGAGTTCATGCTTCACACATAGTGGGAAATAGGAAAAACTGTTATTTGTTTCTCTATGCACTTGCCAAAGCTCACAAAGTAGCTCTTTTATGGGGGTTTATGATGCATGAATCATTGAAAGATCCAAGTTAGTTGTTTTATACACTTAAGGAATCCCAAAAGACATAATTCAACACTTCAGACATTGATCATGTGACATACAGAGATTCAGAAATAATGGATAATCAGGCTTCGAAGTAATTGACCTAAAAATACATGTCTAAATTGCCTTAGTTACATGAATGAGGGACTTAGTGGTTCTGAGGAGCTGTATTTTGAAAGAGTCGGGTGATTTTAGAAGTTATATGTAAATTAAAAAGAAAAGAAGAAGAATAGATATGTGAGACTTTGACTGCAGTAAGCTTCTTGCAGCATCACTCCATCTCCAAACAGTGGGAAACGCCATTAGCAAGGTTTGGTTTTACTGAAATATTAGAATAAGATGAAATGTGGGATAAAATGGGATGTTTAGTGGATATTAATGTTTCCTGTCATGGATATAAGGAACCTATCATTTCTTCACTCCCCCTTTACAATAAGTGGTATTTTTTATACGAGTATGTGCTTATTTAGTCTTGTAATTCATCAGTTCATAATTGACAGATTACACTCTGTTGTGGAACTCAATGTAATTTTTTGCTAAATTTTATGTTTTCCAGGCAGAGGAGAGACACGTTGAAATTCTTGGTCAGCTTCTCTACACTGCCAAGCTGATTGCCAAGCAGGAAGGTCTTGATGATGGCTTCAGGATTGTGATTAATGATGGGCCAAACGGATGTTCGTATTTATTATTTCTTTACTCTAAGTGCTTGGGATTGGTGACATATCATTAAGTCTTTATCTTCAAACTCTTGTGCTTTCTAAATTGCCTTGAGTGATATGTTCCTGCAGGCCAATCCGTTTATCACCTTCATGTTCATCTCCTTGGAGGACGTCAATTGAACTGGCCTCCAGGATAATGCGGAGACGTGCTCAGACGTTTTACAAGATTTCCACTGGAAGTCTGTATTGGCATGAAACTAGTAGTTTATTGATTGGAGATCTCGAACCAGTAGTGAACTTGTGGTGGTTGGTAAAAACCTTATTTCTTGAACCATACCATATGTAAGTAATAAACTGGTCCGATGGTTTGGTTGTCATGTTTGAGGTTCTTTGTCAGTTTTATCATTTCAGTCATGAACGTCAAAATTGGTTTCTATGGAAAGACGATAATGATATTCCAGAGTGCTCATGAGCTCTAGCTCAGGTGGGTTCGGAGTTGGGGTGAGACAAGATAGGTCCTAGTTCAGTCTTGCTATTAACTGCGTATATGCATTGTGCCTAAACTTTCTAAATGACATACAAGCCTCTACCAATTTTTTTGAACCATTAACATCCAAAATAAACCTATTTTTTATTATAGATATTTATAAAAATACCCAATTCTAGACATGTATTTATAAAAATACCCAAGCACTATTTAAACATAGAAACATACCCAAAATTAACCCAACAATCAATAATTGTATATTTTTTTGGTGTGTTTATAAATGGGTTTTGAGTAGGGGTGACATTTTATACCGAAAAACCGCAAAAATCGACCGATACTTTACCGCAATAAAACCGCAATCGCGGTAAACTGAATCGCATTTGCGGTATTTAAAATCGAACCGCATTTGCGGTTGCGGTTGCGGTATTTGATTTTCAAAACTTGCGGTTTGCGGTAACCGCAATATATTTTAAATAATATTATCTATAATATATTATATTGAATATAGTATACTTATATTGTATGTAAAATATATTTCATACAACATATTTCATACAATATTTATTTTCTATTCACACCCATTTGCAATTCCAAGTTCTACGGTTGCTAGTGAAAATGGTAGAGGCATTAGTGTGTACTAGTGATTGGCTTAGAGCGGACGAATTTTCCTTTTACAAGGAACCAACGGATGATGAGGTTGAATTCTACAAGGAAATGGAATATATGACAACTTGTAAGTAATTAGTTTATTTTTGCTCATGTTATTTATGCTTCTTCTTATAATAAAATGTACTAAACTTATGTTGTTTTATTTTTAGATAGCATTGGTGCTCAAACAACACAACGGGGTTCTTCAAATCCACTCACCACCACCAACACTTGAGTTTGTAACTTTAATTAACTTTAAATTGGATTTTCTTTTGGGTTGTAACTTTAATTCATTTTGCATTGTATTTTCCTTTTCGTTTGTAACTTTAAAGAATTTGGAATTTGAATGCTTGAGAAGTTTAACTTTAATTGGAATGCTTGGAATTGAACTTTAATTTTCTTTAGGTTGTGATACTCGATAAGTTGGATTTTTATGACACAAAAAGAACTTGCGGTTTTAAATCGCAAAACGCGGTCGGTTTGCGGTTTCAAAAATCACCATACCGCAAATAGTCGGTCGGTTTGCGGTTTGGGCAAAAAGTCGCGGTTACCCGAACCGCAACCACCCCTAGTTTTGAGTGTGTGTAATGATGGGTTTTGGGTATGTTTATAAAGTGTTTTGGGTGTTGGGTATTTTTATAATTTCAGCCCCCATTTTGGGTATTTTAGTGAAACTTCCTTTTTATTATCACTCAAAGACAATTCACACTCTACCTTACCTTAAAGAAGCAAAAATCTACCTATGTGTAATTTAAAAAGTCATCAAACATTTATGAGTTGATATGCTCCGGCTTTGCATGGAAAAGCTATAATGAGGGGTTTAGAGTGAGAAGCTTATTTGAGGGTTCAATTCAATCATCAACAAATGTGAAGAAATTAATAGACTTAAACATTTTAAATGGTTTGATGGTGGGATTCAACGCCTCAAATAAGCTCCTGACTTTGCAATGCCTAAAAACCGAATCGGTACAAATCGATCTAGTTAAGTTTGTTTATAGTCTAATTTGATTTCTGCGAACACATTATTTTTTTTGGGCTTGGTTCACCGTTTCAAATGCCCACTCCTACTCATGATTGATCAAGTTGGAGCAATTGGACAAATTAATTTTGTAGTGACGCGTGAGGCCTGAGAGTATTATTATGTATAAATATTTAAATGCTCAAGGCTGTAGGAAGAGAAGAGGGAATTAATAATGGAGAGGTCAAGAGTATGGAGAGGTGTCAGTGGAAGCAGCAGCAGCAGCAGCAGCATGTTCGAGAACAGCCGATGCCACCTGAGAGACAGAGATGATGCAAATTCTTTCTGGTCGAATCTGAGACCAAATGTTGACCATGTTCAACAACAACAGCATGCTCATCATCCTCACGTAGCTGACGTGGATTCGAATACTCCTCCTCCTCCTCCTCGCACTGATGATCAAGAAATAAGCGTTTTTGACGCCTACAAGTACTTGAACAATGAATTAAGCATCATCAATGACATCGACACCCAAAAGGTAATAACAAATGTTTACAAGTAAATTAATTTAGCGAAATTTAGACTATCGCTTGTATTCAAAAAATTATATGTACCGGCAGGTTTCTGGTGAAACAGTTTCGAGATTTTCTTGGGCCGCAGGTTCTTCAATATCTGCAGTTGATGATGATAATATTAGTTATAGTAGTATGGGTAGAAATAACTACCCGCGAGCTCGTTCTTTCCACGTGGCCGCTGCCTCTGCCACCGCCGCCACCACTCCAACGGCTTCTTCGGAGGCCAGCTGGAACAGCCAGACTGGCCTCTTATCTCGTCCTCGTGGTCCTGCCGGCGCCGCCAACATCACATTCATGACGTCATTGCATAGTGGCAGTGCTGCTAATCATAATGCTGCTCCTCGTCCTTATCACGACAATGTCAAGGAGGAGAAGGAGATGAAGAAGAAATTGGGTGTACGATGGTTCAGTATTTTCCCAACGAGAAGATCAAGGAGATGCCCCTGCTCCGGCAAGAAATCGGTTCGCGTTGTTGATCCCGAGACTAAATCATCAATTCCAAACATGTCATCATCAGTCAATCGAGTCGGGGTCGGAGTCGGAGTTAGAGTTGGAGAGAGTATTACCATTAATAATGGCAATATGGCAACCACCAATGTTGTTACGGCCGGCGATTTGAACTCTTCCTTAATCGCGCCGCCGATCGACAACCGTCGTCACCTAGTGTGGCCCGGTCCAGAACGGCGTCGTCCGGGGTGGGATGAGCACCAACAGATCACTGCTAACAATATGCCTAGGCCTACTACCACTAGTGGTGGGTTTAGCTTTCCTATATTGAAAGTGAATGGGATTGGGGGCACGTCCACGTCATCGCCAGTTATCTCAACCATATTCCAAAACCCACCAAATCCTACTTTCACATTCCCTTCTTCAATTCCCAAACCCCAAATTAACATTCTTAATAATAATATTAATCCCAAAAATCGTCATCATCATAATAATATTGATGATGACGTGGCAAGCGATGCTAGTTCTGATTTGTTCGAGATCGAGAGCTTCTCTACTACTTATGCCCAGACGCAAAATTACTCTCGCACCCGCGGGGAGTCGTTGGATGAGGAGGATGCAATCGGCGGCGGTCGACGCCGTTTGGGTGCCAATATCAACTCGGAACCCGACTGCCACGATTCAATCACGTCAACCGATCAATACTGCTACGAGCCGAGCGAGGCCAGCATCGACTGGAGCGTCACCACGGCTGAGGGCTTCGACCGATCATCCGATCATCATCATCATCAAGATCGTGATCGTGATGTTGCTGACGTGGCACAAATTATGAAAGTGAGCAGCAGCAAAGGGAACAATATTGGGCTGTTGAGCTGTCGACGTGAGAAGGCGGTTAGTGTGGGGCCTAACCCAGTGAGATTGATCATGCTGCCTCCTGCTGCTCCTGCTGCAGCACCTGATCAGAATCGACATACGGGTGGAGGAGCAGGACCCACGAAAACTCTATCACCATCGTTAAATTCCAGGATGAGGCATGTGGGGAGTAGGCCAGGCTTAGCCCATAATAATAAGCCACCGCTTGCAGCTCGGATGTCTGTTCCTTTTGCAACATCCGCACAGCCAGTCATCTGATCATCAATCATCAGTCGTATTCGAGAGTATTCGAGAACTAACTTGCATGTCACGGGACAATACTATTTTGTTATTTTCATCAAATAACTATGTTACTAGGTTATTCCCGCGATACACAAGTTTATATTTTACATGCATTGCATTGGATGCTTCTCTTATCCATAAATTCGTCCTGTAAAGTCTAAAGCCAGCATCTCTCTCGTCTTTATTCTCTTTTTCCACGTTTTCCCTTTTTCTCTTTTTGTAATTGTGTTGGTATATTATTGATTTCATCATTTTTTTTTTCAATTTTAATTTTATGTGCATGTGTTGTTCTCTTGCATGATGATTGGGTTGTTATGGGTCGTTTTGTCTCTGTTCTTTTTATTGTTATATTAATTTCTTTTGTGTATACGCAGCATATGCATAATTGACACCAAAAAAAAAAAGAGGAGTGGAACTTGAGATCTCTTCAACATTGTGGTTTTCCTTACTAGATTTCATTGTTTTTTCTTGTTCATATGTTTCCCTATGTGACTCTATTTTGAGTGTTAATTCTACCTTCAATATATTCAACTAAAAGTAAGAATGAGTAAGCAATTAATGTCTGCATATACACGAACGGATAATGGTTGTAAGTTTATTTTTATATAAATATTTATAACTTTGGGTACACAGGTCTAAACTTTCAAAATATTGGAAGACATTTTATGTTTCACTGCTGTCATAGGGAATTATCAAAGAGTGCTGTTAAACGAACCCTAAAATTAACCGAGTATACCATACTACCAAATTATTTATTGAATTACTCATTTTATCCCAATATAAAATGACCAAAAAAGATATCTACTTATCTTCTTCTTCTTCAAAAATCTGAGAGTCCGCAAAACCCTCAAAACCCCATTTTATTTATTTTATCCCATCGCCTTTCTTTCTACTCTCAACTTGTAGAAATCATTTTATTCTCAATCCCATTATAATTTATAAGCCAGTCAGCTAAAACCCTTATTATTATTTCTATAATTTTCAATTGAGAGAGTAAAATAGAGTTGTTAGTTGGATTTGAAATGAAAAGAAGAAAATATGGAAGACAAAAGAATACACAATATTTGCAGTTCCTTCTGGTTATGTTTGTTAGGGTAATAATTTGCAATAAGGAGCACTTCAAATAATAATAAGAATAATAAAAACAACCACACCTCCTCCAACACCTACACCGATTACAGGGAATTCTACCCTAAACAAAATGCTCCACACAACCTCAATCCCACGCATTCATCTCCTCCCACTTATCGCACTTGCAGCTTGTTGCCGTCCTGGAAGTATATGCAGGATGGATTATTAATTACGTTGTGAACTAGTTAGATTGGTGATCATTTGATTGGAAATAGAAGGGTTTTTTTTTTCTTTTTCTGACTAAAATTGGTGTCGTTGAGTTTTGTACTTGGGATTCCTTGAATCTATTTATGAAGAAGAAGATAACTAACGACGTTAGATTTTGTCCGTTTGGCAAAAATCCAAGCAGATGATTCAGATCCATTAAGATGTTATGTGATAGAATGTATTAGGGTGTACCAGGGGTATATTTGGTAGTTAAATATGGTGTACTTAGTTAATTTTACATTTTGATTAAAATATTAGAGTGCTGCTAAACGAACCCTAAAATTAACTGAGTACACCCTACTACCAAAGTATTTATTGAATTACTAATTTACCCTAATATAAAATGACTAAAAAAGATATATTGAATTGGGAAACAAATAATTTTAATAAGTACACTATATTCAACCTTCCTTGTCTAAATGCTCGAAAATGAATCTTGAAATCAAGGTAAGATGATATGATATTTGCTGAGCTATTACAAAATCGCTCTCATCAATCCGAGCTATTACAAAATCGCTCTCATCAATCCTCTCCTCTCCTCTCTAGCCACATTAAGGAATGGTTGTTTTTCTTTTGCTTCTCGTTTTTACAACTAATATTCAATCTTGCAGGAAGGATGCCTACTTATCAAGGATGCTTGTTTCTATTATAAACTACGTGAAGGCTATATTAACCAGCACAAAACTATGTAAATCCTCGACCTACAATCTCACCAGCACAAAACTAGGCAAAGCATTCCAAACCAAACAGGGCAGCAATCCCAGCATCCTCCACCCTCAGCTCTCCCGTTCTTCCACAGTTGTTTGACAGAATAAACCTCAGTGGCTTAGGTGGGTTAAGCAGCAAGTTTGGCAGCAAGGTGGGTTTGGTGTTTGTAATAAAGTGCGTTAGGGTGTACCATGAGTATTTTTGGAAGTTAAATAGGCTGTACTTAGTTAATTTCACATTTTGATTAAAATATTAGGGTGTACTTAGATCATAGGGTGTACTCAGTTAATTTTAGGGTTCGTTTAGCAGCACTCAAATATTAAGGTGCACTTAGATCATAGGGTGTACTCAGTTAATTTTAGGGTTCGTTTAGCAGCACTCTTATCGAAAGACATTTTCTCTTATTTTCGAGACCCATTGTTGTTATAATTAAGCTAAGCTAATTTCTAGACCAACTTAATCCAAATTTTACTTGCAAATCCACGAATCATGTAATAGTACAATAAGTAAATACGAAATCATTCCCACATAGATTGAGTTTAACACTTTAATTCTATTAGTTAACTTGCCAACGGGGTCTAACCTAGTGGAAAAAGGCCTTGACTTGGCCTCAGGTTCAAACCCCCATAACATCTTAGTTATGTAACTGTGTGTGAGAAACTCCCTCCCTTGTAGTTTAGACTATCATTTGTACTCCAGAAAAAAAATTATATTAATTAACTTAGTTTAATTAGATGAAGACACTAAAAACATAAACCCTAGAAACACAACTGAATGATATGGACACTACTTTGACACTAAAAACCGAAACCCTAGAATGCGTGTTTTGGTGAGCTTCTGGGGGTGGTAAGAATGATGATGAACACTAGGGTTTCAGAATCCACCACTAACAATCTTATTCAAGTCTTGATGCACTTAATGAATCTTTCGAATCTTTGATGACAATTTCCGTACCTAAGTCTTGTTATAGCACCTAAGCCAAGCTTTCCTTAAATATGATTCACTCTTGTTATAATAGTGGGTCACATATCCTAAGATGCATTCTATCCGGTTAAGGCATAAATTTAACACAAAGGACTCATTAAGATATTTGAAAATAGGAAATCATTCAAGACATAAATCTTATCAAAGAAAATATGGGGGTTAATTGAAAAGTTCATATCCTTAATTTTCTATAAAAAAAAGGATAGGGGGTTAATTGAAAATAAGGTACAAGTTTAGGGGCCAAATCACTAGTATACCCTAAAAGAAATAAACAATTATTTATGTGTTATTAGGTACTAGAATACATAATTACAATCCCAAACACAATTTCATGATCCTTTCAATTATGATTAGTTTTAATTTACTAATCCTCAAGAACATTGAGAAGATACAACTCCTTTGTAAGTAGGTGTAACATTGTTGGATTAGCTCTTCCATTCTGGAATTGAATATTTTGTAGTACAATCCCCTGGCATGGAACACTAAGGTTCAATTGAATATCACGGCATCAGCTGAAGCAATTGTCCCACTTATGTTCTTGTATAACACATCTTTCACTTGAACAACCAAGAAGATTGATTAAATGTCAATATGGGATCATATACCAATTAATCAAATTAATTAATTACATGTTGCTTGTAATCTTTCTTCTTGTGGTGACGGTGATTTTAGGTCCTAAGGGTTGAAAGGGTCGGGCACGGTCGTGCCAGCCCTATCTTGAGAAGATTGAGCCTACACCTTATCCAAGGGCCCAAATTTTAAGCTAACCAGAATCTTAATTCTCAGGTTTCCATTCGGCTATGAGATAAATAATAAGCAGATGAAGTGTAGTTATATGTTGCAAGTACAACGAGGGAAGGGTTGTGGCTCCAAGCCTCTTCTGCCCAAATGGAAAGCTCAAAAAAAAAAAAAAAAGTGTCAAGCAACCAACTCCTTCAATCAAAACTCCTTAGACATCGTGTTGCCACACAAAATATCCCAAATTAATTCACGGGTTCTTGACTCTCTCGAATTTCGTGGTTACAAATTCCAAATTGATGAGTCATACATGGATCAATTTCTAAGTCTCGAAGTTGAATCCCTTCATAGGTTACGTAGACAATCTAGGTGCAGTCTAGTTGCAATTGTAAACTACGTTGTTAAGGATAGAGAGCCAATCTAAATACTCAATCTAAATGCAACTGCCAAAACTCAAATCCAAATTGAATCCTTAGTTTATTTAACCAAATTCACTCAAACACTTTACAATCAAATCCAATTCAAATTAGTTTTCTAGGCAATGAGTGACTCATTGCAATTTCTAGAACTACGAGTGGCTTTAATCCTGGAAGGGATAAATAAGTAACCTAAGGGTTGAATTAGTAGGAGCCACAAAACCAAATACATAGCTAGTGCATGAAATAACCTATTAACAAACACATATGCATACTTGGCATTTCTGTAATAGCCACCCTGACTCTGTTCTCTTGGACCGACCAAACAACGGATGGTGCAATAGGGGGAGGAGGGGGGGAGATGGAGCTGGGATGCATGGGTGAGGGAAGAGGGTGGGTTAGCCCGACCCAATACTATGAGGGCTTGGCCCAATTCATTATGCAAAGGGTAGAGCTTGGGCCATGATTTAAGTCCATAGGTAGCTCAAATCGATCTGATATTTAATGTAGTTTATTAATAAATAATATTTATAGAAATAAGAGCTGTTTTAAATTAAAAAAAATTTATACATTGTTTTTAACCTTATAAATCATAATTGTTGACAAAGTAGTTATTAAATTTAGAGTGCTGCTATTTCCACCCATATCCTATTTGCTCCCCCTTTTTTTATTTTCAAAATTTGAAAGATAAATTTACCTTTTTGTAAAATGACTTCTAAGGACTTAGGGAACAAACCTAACCCACCGATTCTACCGTTTGACAGAAAAAAAAAAAACAAAGAGGATACAATTATTTATCATGATATGATGGTAACGAGGAATATCAAGGTAAGTTGATGATGTACAGATCTAATGCTATGCAGAATTTCGAATTTGGAGTTGGTCTAAAGTATTCACACAACTCTTTATCTTTTCAAAAAGGGGTTTTTTTGTTGTTGTTGTTTGAGTGAATTTCAATCCAAAAAAAAAAAAAAAAAACCTGAAGCTTTTTATTCAAATATATTTACTTGGTAATTTTATGTTAAAAATATAAACAAAAAATGTCAAGAAAATTGCCCATTTGATAAGGCCATATAGGCCCGGTCCATTGGCCTGCCCATAAGTATGAAAATATGGGAGCTTCTATAATGAGGGTTTATAGTGAGGAGGCTATTTGAGGAGGCCCATCTCACCATCAAAAGGGGTGTGGACCCCCCAATGCACCCCCCCATGTACTTTGTTTTTGGTTATTGATGGTGAGATATCATCTCCTCAAATAACCTCCTCAAATTAGCTCCTCATTCTAGCCTCTCCGTGAAAATATTTGATCAATGGGTAAGTCCTGGACTTAGTTTATTGAAGATAGGGTTGGTCTGACCTGGCCCATTTTACATGCCTAGTAGTTTGTATGTTTTTTTTTAACTACAAGTATAAAATTATAAATAATGTTATTTACTATTTGTTTCTTTTGATTTTTTGTATTTGACTATTATTGCACTTAACATTACAAATTTACCGTCGTTGTTTTTTTTTTTTTGGCAAAACAGTAGAGATTCAATTGAAAACAAGGGAAAAATCTAGAATACATCAGTAAGAAAACACAGTCCCAAAAGGAGGTTCTTGCAATACATAAATAGTAAAAACATAATCAACTAATTAAGCACAAGTATTACAAGATAGTTAGAACAAATATATACATCTTGAATCCCAGCTAACAAGAAGTTACAGATGTGGAGGACCCAAATTCCTGCAACAACCAGTGCTTCAAGAAGATCAAGGTAGAAAACAATCTCTCAAACATCATGGGATAGGAAACACCTCAAAAGTGGAGGGCATAATTGCTCAACTTCCACCAAGACATTCATAAGATATCACAGCATCTCCTAATCCCCACTTGATCCCCAAGCACAAAAGATTGTAGATCTACCAAATTCAGCAGCTCCACCTCTAATACAGAGGGATCTACAAGAGATCTACCACAAAAGCAGTAGATTTATCAAGATCTTCCAAAAACCAGCCCCAAAAGGCTGTGATACAAACCCTAAAGAAATAGGATGAAACAAAACCTTGCAAAAGCAAGAAATAGACAAAACCCAACAAAAGTTGGGAGGGAAAACCTCTCCACAACATAATGCGGGGGGGTGTTCAGATCTGGTGCAGTTTTGGGTTGGGGGGTGAAGAAAAGTCGAGAGGGAGAGAGAGAGAGTTAAGAAATGAGTTTATGGATCATAATGGAGCAACCTTAGCGTTTCCTCCAACTAGTAATCAAAAGAAAATAAAATGGTTATAATATCTGAGTTTCCACTTCTCCCTTACCGGTTAGATTTGTTTGCAATAGGTTGAGTGAAAGGAACAAAAACTATGAAATTGCTAAAGAAATTAGCTTCCTTTCTTTCCTCCTGACTATGTATAACTATCAACTTATTTAATTTCTTTTTCCTTTTTATTTTCTTGTTGATAGCTGATGAAACAAAGAAATCAGACATGATTTACTGTATAGTCTTCTTGTATGACTTGGTTTCTCCATTTAAGTGTTGAGCTCCTAGGGCTTATAATTTTGATATTCATTAGAGAGAAAAATTGATTGCACTCCAGCTCACATTTTCTATTGAGGAAATCTTATGTTTCACGGTTATGGATTCTAACATTTGGGAGTAAACGACACTAGTTGCCAGCAGCTTTAATGCCTTGTGGGCATCCTCCCCTTAGGAACAAGGGTGAAGGCTGATTCAATATTTGGTGGCCTTTTTAGTAATTTACCAAGAAAAACGAAAAGAAATTTCTCTAGGTGTTACATGGCTTTTGTAGGCTGTATCCTTAATCGCGCATTAGGTTTTGTATAGAACAGAATGCACTACTTTGGTAAATTTGTAGCATTTATTCATAACTACTTTGCTCTCTCTAGCACATTGTATTCTCATAGTGCTAGTAAGAGATCTTCTGGCAAGTGTGTATCTGTGGTCATATTGACCATTTGTGTTCATTCATATCTTTCTACATAGAAACTATGCTTTTACCGTTCAAGAAATTCACTGATAGTATAGGAAGATATCATTCAATTATATATCTACCAAGGTTGGGAAAAAATTTCCGGGTCGCTAGCTTTCCCTTTATGTTGGGGAATATATTTAGTATCTTTCAGATAGTCCACAGATGTCGTTCATATGCAAAAACTGTGTTTGATGGTTTCAACTAGTATTTATGTTTTGATGGTTCGGGTTGTACTCAAACAAATGGATCCTTGGAAGTACACTTTGTCTTTCCATGGCACCTTCAAGTATTTTAAATAAGGTGAATGAGAAGGCTCAACCTGACATTAGAGAGGTTTACTTTTTTATTATGCACTTTCTGTCTGTTGGGCCATGCCAGAGGATGTTTGGGAATGATCTTCTGGAACATCAGGTTCTACCTAGAAGGTACCATGTTTGGTTTTTATTGAAATTAATGCACATTTGTGCTAAAGAAATGTATGGAGAAATCTAGAAGCTTGAAGAAAGTACTATAGCTTGATAGGAAGTCAGCAGCCACATGCAAACCTTGGGAGAATTATCTAGAGAAAGCCACAATTTGTGGCTGGGGTTAATCTGCCAAGTCGGTGGACCAAGGAATGGCGGTGGATCATGTCTATAAATAGACATACATGAGGTCATACGTACATTGTGGAGCAAAAAAGCTACCTGACCCAAATATATGGGGAGGCCAACAAAAAAGAACTCCCAAATTATAAGGGAGCCAAGAGCTACCCAAACAAAGATATGTTGAGGGAGTCAAAGAGCTCACCAATCTAAGTGAAGGGCCAAATAGCCCAAACTAATCTAAATCAAGTGTGATGGCCAATAAGCCAAAAAAAATTAAGGAGACCAATTAGCCTACACTAAGCCATGTACTATTCTCCTCCAAATCTAATAAAATCACTTTGTTTCACCTACTAAATTCCAACAAGTTCAAGGAGCGGCGTAGGAAGTGGCGATAATAATGATGATGTCATCTCTTTCCCATTGATATGTTTATGAATTTATCTTGCCCTTATCATAGGAATAGTTCAACGCCAAACATAGGATCTATTTTTATTAGTATTGTTGTAAAATTGGCTCACATTTAGTATGCAAGCGAAGGAGTGAGTGAACGGGTCGCAAGGTTTGGGCGACCGGTCGTTAGAAGCAGATTTGGAAGTCTGAAGAATTCGCAGCGAGCGACCGGTCGCAAGGTATCAGCGACCGGTCGTTTGGTATCCCAAAAGGTCTCAGCGACCGGTCGCAAGGTATCAGCGACCGGTCGTTTCAGTGCTGTGCCTGATATTTCCTTACGTGTTTTCAACTACTTTTTCGGTGGCTATCGCTTTCCACAAGATTGCAGGTGCTTAATGGGTCACTTCTGAGGTAAAAGAAGGTGGACTACCTGCTGGATAGTTGGGAGAGCACTCATTGCCAATTGGTTGTCTTGTTTTGAAGAATCCATTCTCCATTTTCTGGTGTAAGTGGAAGGTGGCTGAAGTGGGATTTGATTACTTTCATGATCTGTTCTTTAGTCTAAGTGGGAGACTAAAGGAAGCAACGTGGAAGACAAGATGGTGCCTTATCTTATGTCCATTGGTTTGTGTAAGTAATGGGATGTAAAGCAAGACATTATAAGATGAGAAAGCAAGTTGAAGTTAGGTGTGGTTAATCTCAAGGTGGTCAAGTAGCTAGGAGCTATTGTGTTTAAAGGAGGTTAACTCACCAAGGGAGAACGTGAGGGAGAGCAATCAGTTCAAGTTAGGAGCTGAGTTGGGGTCTTGAGAGTCTAGACACCAAGGAGGGTAACACCAAGGGTTGTGAGAGTGTTCACAAGTGCATCAAAGTGTTGAGCAAGGGGTGTGAGAGAAAAGAGAGCTTGGGGAGAGAATAGAGTTCTAAGGGGGTTTTCTGTGTAAAACCAAAGTTGTAACTTATTCTTTCATGAAGTGAATTTCTCAAGGGGATCACCAAGAGGATGTAGGCAATTGCTGAACCTCTATAAATTCTTGTGTCACTTTGTGCTTGGTTGTTGTCTCAAGTGTGTGCGTGTGTGATTCATCCATCATTGTGTGTGTCACAAAGTCCATCAACAACAAGATCATTAGGGGAGGGTGAGTTGAGTTTGTCGTGCTCAATTCACAACAAGTATTGGTGTTGTTCATGTTAATATCATCATGTGTCCTCTTGTTAGAGAAGATATATGTTTTAACATTAGTCACTTAACATTTGCATCATATCTATAATATGACTCACACGGTCACACCCCAGCCCCAAAATCCGTTCGAAGCAGCATATGCCATGCTGAGTGAGATCCCTCGTCTGGTATTCTAACCCTAAACTTATTTTCTTAATCCTTGTCCAGTCCAACATACAGATCATGTAAGGATGGGTAGACAACTTGTATCCCCTCATATGACACACATAGTACACTTAGGAATATGACGCTCCTAATATTACACACTGTACATGTAAGAACAAGTAGATAACTCGAAGGAGAATGAGCAGATATAAGGTTTAGTAGTTAAACTTAATCCTCGAGTAATAAGGGAAAATTAAAAAATAAGCATGCTTAACTGTTTGGAAGAGATATTTATCAAGGAAAATCTAAACAAATTCCATGATAAATGCGTATCATAATGGTGGATTTTATATATAACTAATATATAAATTTTAACTAATATGTCACCAACCTCATTGTCGTCATTTACCCAAAGCAAGCTCGAAAGAGAAAATTTCTCAGACTTTATCAGCTTGGATTTTAGCTTTACTGTAATAGAAATTTGAATACATATTAGTTACTCACCTCACCTTGCTCTTGTCACTTACCGAAGCACACATCTCTTATCAAGTAAACAAGATTGACAGAGAAAATCTTGCATTACAAAGCACCTAAAGAAACAAGAAAAACTTTAGTAACAAGACTTTAACAAATTAGACAGGGTCTGGAACATGTTATCAGGAGAGCTTGATCTATTGGATTGCCACCTGATTGAGGTTATGCTCCAGTCCATGGAGTAAGTTTCTTAAGCCAAATCGATCGTATTTGGGTTATGCAGTTCCATATCACTATAGAATTAGATTCTAATCCATTTCTAACACTCAAATTTTCAGTCTGAACGCTTTTCAGACGTTTATGCATACCATGGTACCCTTACTTCTGTGGATCTTAATGTGCTAACATTTTAAAAATCTTAAGAATATGTTTTTAACTCAAAGTAGTAAAAATAAATAAATAAATAAGTAAATTTTTTCCTTTATTTACACTGATAAATATCCTTCCTCATGATATGTCCTTTTTAAGAATAAGTATTCAATTACTTTGCTCAAAATAAGTATGACAATTGTAAGTTCTATTTCACATGTAATCTATAAGTACTAACCTTGAGAAGCCATTAGAGCAAGCACAACAACAACAGCAAAAACACACGAACTAGCCTTGGTCTTCCTCTCTTTATGCACTCTAAATCTCTCCTATATGGGTAGGAATATGAGTATGTTTTTCAGTGCATAAGAGTGGGAACCGAAGCCTTAGTTTTATAGGGTGAGAGCCTTGAGGTTCCTAGCCCATAAAGGAATCCTTAAAGCTTATCCTTATCACCTCATGAGTCCATAGCCTAATATAATAGATATTCCACAAGTTAGATAGAGCTTCAACTCTATCAAACCAATCCGTGTAAACCCAGCTTATCTCTCCCTTATATCCTTGATCAAATAGGAATCCTAAATAGATGTGAACTCAAATAGAGTTCTTACATTATCCCACTTGAGTGAAACATCCATTCAAGGCTCTTCTTTAAAGATCAAGGATCATAACCTAATTATGTGCACAATTTGGAAAGACAGCTTGATAACAATATCTATATCAAACTCATTGTCAAAAATTACCAACTCAAAGGACTATAGACACGATAACCATTACATGGTATCATCCACCTATAATCACAGCAAGCAGTAACATAGACATAGAGTACCAACAAGCTATGTCCAACATCACATGATGAAAAATCAAAACTTTGAAGTTATTCATTCATCACACGAATGGTCCTCTTTATGATCAATATATTTATACATATGATCTTACCTGTAGCTTAAATAATTTTACAACTTGAACTGTAAACTGTAATCATATTGCAAAAATCAATGAAATTGAATGAATATTCATTTAAGAATATTCATTTAAGAATCCAAACTATCTAGAAAACTTGACTAGATGACAAGACAAAATGCTAGCTCAACCAACAAACAAAAAGCCAAAAAAAAGAACAAGTCATCAACTCCCACTAGTTCAAAGAATCTTCGAAGCTGGATAGTAATCCCATATTAGTCACATGCCTATGAAAAGCATTGTTTGGAATTGCTTTATTTAAGGGATTTGCTATCATATATGTAGTGTTGATATAATCAATAGTGGTTAAGCCTTCTCGAACCTTCTCTCTTACTAGCAAATACTTCACTTTCATATGCTTGAGTCCAGCAGACCTTTTATTGTTCTTGCAAAAGAACACTGTCCCTTTATTGTCACAAAATAGCTAAATAGGTTTCTCTATAGAATCAACTACTTTTAGGTCTTTTATGAAATTCTTCAACTACATAGCATGTGAAGTAGCTTCATAACATGCCAAGTACTCAGGAAACATAGTAGATGTAGCTATAGATGGTTGTTTTGCACTCTTCCAAGCAACTGCACCTCCTCCCATCATGAACACAAAACTAGAAGTTGACTGGGAAGTGTCTTTGCATCCTGCAAAATCTGAATCTGTGTAACCAACCAACTCCAAACTATCTGTTCTTTTGTAGACTAACATATGTCCTTTTGTTCTTTGCATATATCTCAATACTTTCTTTGCAGCCTTCCAATGTGCAATGCCCGAATCAGATTGATACCTGCCTAATACACTAATGGAAAATGCTAGATCAGGTCATGTGCACACTTGTGCGTACATGATACTTCCTACTACCGAAGCATATGGTTTGTCCTTCGTTTCTGCCCTTTCTACATCATTCCTTGGACAATCTTCTTTGCTTAGTTTGTCTCCTTTTGAAACAGGGACCTCAACTCCATTACTTTAAAGCATGTTAAATTTCTTCAACACCTTCTCAATATATGCCTTTTGAGATAAACCTAGCAGCCCCTTTTCTCTATCTCTCTGGATTTTGATTCCTAATACATATGATGCTTCTCCAAGGTCCTTCATCTCAAAACTCATGGAAAGAAAACTCTTAGTCTCATGTAAAAGACTCTCATCACTACTAGCCAGCAAGATGTCATCTACATAAAGAGCTGGAAAAATGAATTTACTCCCCTAAATTTTAAGTATATGCACTCATCTAATCTGTTTTCGACAAAACCATTTGAAGAATGATCTTGTCAAACTTGAGATACCATTGTCTAGAGGCTTGCTTCAAACCATAAATTGATTTCTTCAATTTAAATACCAAATGCTCACTTCCTTCTTCTATAAAACCCTCAGGTTGTAGCATGAAAATTTCTTCACTCAAATCTCCATTGAGAAAAGCTGTTTTCACATCCATTTGATGTAAAAACAAATCAAAATGAGCCACAAGTGCCATTATGATCCTAAAAGCATCCTTGGTTGAAACTGGTGAGAAAGTTTCATTATAGTCTACTCCTTCTTGTTGTGCGAAACCCTTGGCCACTAACCTTGCTTTGTGTCTCTCAATGTTGCCCTTAGAGTCTTTCTTGGTTTTGAACACCCACTTACAACCAATAGGTTTAATTCCTTGTCTCGGCTCAACTAGCTCCCACACGTTGTTACTTTGCATGGATTCCAACTCAGATTGCATAGCCTCAAACCACTTCGCAGAGTATTCACTAGACATAGCATGTTTATAATTTGAAGGGTCCTTAAATTCAATACCGTCAAAATCAGCTTCATTCAAATATACAAAATCTGGCAGCACATTTGGTCTTCTATCCCTTATAGATCTTCTCACCTCTTGTTGTGGCAACTGTTGGTTCTCAAATGCCTCAAGTTCATTCTCTTCCCCATTCAAAACCTCCATATCTTGATCATGAATTACAGGTTCAGTTGGTGCATTAATATGAGAAAACATATGATTTAATGGTAAAGGCAACACTTGATCTGTGATACTTTAGGGTTCAGTTCCTATCTCTCATTCTTCAAAGAAAAAGTCTTTATTAACTCCTTCACTGTCATCATGCTCTATAAACCTTGCCTTTCCTGTCTCCACAATTCTATTCACATAATTAGGACAGTAGAATCGAAAACCTTTTGATCTGCCAGCATATCCAATAAATCTGCAGCTCACCGTTTTTGGATCAAGTTTAGCAAGTTCAGGATTATAGACTTTGGCTTCAACTCTACAACCCCAAACATGTAAGTGATTAAGGCTAGGTTTTCTCTTATTCCACAACTCGAAAGGAGTCTTACGAACTGACTTGCTTGTGTTGGAAAAAAATGGCTCACCTAAAGGATACAAGGTTGTTTTGGCGCTGAAAGGAGGATTTTGAGACTTCCTAGAAGGCGACCGGTCGCAAGGCATTTGCGACTGGTCGTTTAGAAGCAGTTTGAAGTTTGGAGCAAAATCGACAAGCGACCGGTTGCCAGTTCTTTGCCACCGGTCGCAGGAAGCACGGAGCGACCGTCGCCTGACATTTGCGACCGGTCGTTTAGAAGCAGATTCAAAGTCCTGGAGGGAAAACCTCTGGCGACCGGTCGTCCGAGTCGTGCCTGTGACGTTTTCTTACGTGGTTTCAACTGTGTTTTTCGAGGGCTATCGCTTTCCACAAGATTTCAGAGGCTTAGTGGGTCACTTCTGAGGTAAAAGAGAGTTGACTACTTGCTGGATAGTTGGGAGAGCACTCATGGCTAATTGGTTATCTTATTTTGAATAATCTCCTCTCCATTTTCTGGTTTAATGGAGGTGGCTGAGTGGGATTGTATTACCTACCTGATCTGACCCTTAGTCTAAGTGGTGACTAAAAGGAAAGAACGTGGAGGACAATCAGATATCCTATCTCTTGTCCATTGGCTTGTGTAGGTAATGGGATGAAGTAAGATAACACAAGGGAGAAAGCATGTTGAATATATGTAGTGGCAAAAGCTGGAAGTATGTGTGAGTTTCTGGTGAGAGTTTCAGAAAAGCCAAGGGGAGAGCATGAGAGTTCTCTAAGTGTATCAAGGTGTTGAGCAAGGGTGTGAGAGAAACAGATTGTGAGGGTAGTGTTCTAAGGGGGGTTTCCTTTTGTAAACCAAAGTTGTAACCTATCTTCATTAGTGAAATTTCTCAAGGTGATCACCAAAGAGGATGTAGGCAAGTTGCTGAACCTCTATAAACACTTGTGTCATTTGTGCTTGGTTAAATTTCTGTGTGTGTGTGTAAGACTCATCCATCATTGAGTTCTTTGTCTACAGTCCATCAACAACAAGATCTTAAAGGGCAGTGAGTTAGTCATTAATTCACAACAGCTTGGACATCTATTTAGAATGTAGTTTGTAGTTTTGATTGCATCACTCCACAAATTTTTTGGAAGATTAGTGTTGCAAATCATGCTTCTCACCATGTCCTTTAAAGTTCTATTTCTTCTCTCTGAAACTCCATTCTCTTGAGATGTTCCAGGGTTTGTGTATTGAGCAATAATTCCACAATCTTGTAGAAATCGTGCCAATGGTGAAGGATGTCTGCCTAGCTCATCATACTTGCCATAATACTCTCCACCCCTATCTGACCTTAAAACTTTAATCTTTAATTCTAATTTATTTTCTACTTCAGTTTTAAAGATTTTAAAAACCTCAAAAACACTAGACTTGTTCTAGATTAGATAGATGTAACAAAACCTAGAGAAATCATCAATGAAAGTGATGAAATACCTATGGCCTTCTATGGTTGGAACTGGGAATGTGCCACAGATATCTATGTGAATAATTTCAAGAAGATTTTGACTTCGAGTGGAACCTAATTTTCTCGGGTCAGTCATTTTTCCTTTAATGCATTCAATGCACTCTTCAAAATCTGAAAAATCTAAGGGAGGAAGGATTTGTTCTTTCACAAGGTATTGCATTCTTTTCGTAGACACATGGCCTAGCCTTTTATGCCATAGCCTTGCTGAATTTTCATTATTTTGAGATCGTTTTTGACTTATGGAATCAATGGCAAAAACATTGTTTGAACTGGAACAATTTAGCTTAAAAAGACCATCAACTAAAGCACCATTGTCACCTTCACTTTTATTAAAATTCAAATTGAATCCTACCTTAGAAAAAACAAAAATAAATTTCTCCCTAGCCAATCTAGAAACTGAAATCAAATTCCTTCTCATGGAAGGTACATAAGCAACATCTTTTAAAACTAAAGAAAATCATGAAACTAGTTGAAGTTGGACTGATTCTACAGCAAGAACTGCCACCTTCTTGCCATATTCACTTGGATTGATCCAACGTACATTCATGCATGCTGCAGTCTGCTTTTAATTGTATTAATACTTTCTATGAAAGTATTAATCCATTCTGCGTAAGTGTTTACAGCTTTGTCAGATTCCTTTATTGTATTGATATTTCTTCTGACCAAAGCATGGGGTTTATTATTTTTATCATTGACTATCTTTACAAAATATTAAACCCATTCGTTTACGACTTCTTGATTTTATATTTTATATTTGTTGAAAGTTGTCTTCCCTTTGCATGCCTTATCTTGTGAGAGTGTCACTTTATGTCTTGCATGTGTGTTGCCGTTCACTCCTTTCCTTGACCATCTTCTTGCTATATTTAATTCATCTTGCTTTAGACATTGGCATGTGAATTGAATATTTTTATTCAACACTCTTGTGAGAAAACATTCTCCTAGTAGAAAGTGCGGCCACTTGCTCCAAGCTATCAAAACCTATGACCTACTTTCTTTATTCTTCTTTCTAAAAAGCTGACCAACATGTGAGAGTAATTTATTTACTCTCAAACGGTTCTTTGCTTTCTAGAAAGCATATATGTTGTTTTCTAACCCATACCCATCTTGGCTTTACAAAATGTCTTCTTGTCTACCTCCTTCTCCAAGTGATGGGTTATGAGTTACTTTTTAATTCCACTCTTCAGACTATGGATTAAGTGCGGCTCCTTTGGTTTTAAAAAGAAAACACTTGCCTTTTGTTTATCCCCTTCCTTAACGTGTCAGCTCACTTTGTCTCCAAAAGGAATCAAATATTCCTTTCCCGTTGGGTTGTGTCTAGAGCTGCTCATAGTTCAAGGGTTATGGGTTGTGGCCTTAAAAACAATTATTTTTACTCTCCTTACTTCCTTGTCGGCTGGTCCTTCTTGGAAAGAGTCATCCCTTCCTTCTCTTGAGCCGCACACTCCCAGGAACAAGTTGGTTTGTCTCTGTGAATTGCTTGCCTTCTAGAGAGTCTATATATTCTTCTTCTTGGCTTGAGACTATGGGAGGACTTGTATTTGAAACTGATTTAAACTCATCTCTTATCCTTAGATAAACCGTTTCTAAGTTCCTCAAGAACCATTCATGCCAGTCATGTAAAAATAGAAATTCTGCATCTTTGATGCAGACCCGGTTCTAGTTTTTGAAATCATTTTATATCTGCTATTGAGCATTCAAAAACTATTTTATTTTTTAGCCATTGTTAATTACTTGAGAGTATGAGTATGATTGCATACACATTAATTTCCTCCAAGTATATTTACATTGTTTTCGGCTGAATGTTTTGATTCATTGTTGTTTTGATTGATTTAAACTATATGCTTCAAGTTCATTACTTCTTGTTTAATCATCACAACACTTAGGTTTCATTTGTCTAGCTCAATCATACTTTGTGATTGAGATAGATGAAATATGTGAAACCATAACTCACTTCATACATCAAACTACATGCAACTTGAGCTTGGTGCTCTGGAGAGGATTTGCTGCTAAGAGATAAAGAAATGGTGCTTGCTGTAAGGTTGATTGAAGCTGCCTATAGGTGATAGATTGAGTTTTGTCTTCCTTCATTTCTTGTATTTCTTAATGAGTGGATTGGATCTCTCATAGCTTGGTGCTCCCAGTTTTTACCCACTTGGGTTTTCTAGGTCAACAAATCTTTGTGTATGCTTATACTCTTGCTGTCATTGTTGTACTTGCTGCATCTTGTTCAAATCTCATCAGTACACTAACGTGGATCAATACGACGTTGCACTGTATTGATCCAAAAATCACAAGAGTTTCTGTTTGTTTTAATACGTGGTGTTGTCTGTATCAATCCAAGTTCATGCAGTTCAGTTCCTTTAACTCACTGCATATGCTAAGTAATTAAACACCCTGGTTGTGCATGTGTTTACGTTTCCGCTTATTCATTCTTAGTTGGGCTTAAAATTTAATTTGGTAGGTCTTTGATCTCTAGCCTACTTCATCCCCCCTCTGTAGGCTTTTAGAGCTTAGGGCCTGGTTTTACATCTACTGCTAGTCAAACTTCTATCCCATTTCCAATCTTCACTGAAGAAAACTATGACTTCTGGAGTATTAAAATGAAGACCTATTTTATGTCTCAAGATTTATTGGACATAGTTGATGGTGGTTTCAATAATCCAAAAAATCCAACCGTGGAACAGTTAAGGCAGCTAAAGAAATATCAGCATAAGGATGCAAAGGCTCTATTTGCGCTGCAACAAGCTTTGGATGACACTATTAATCCAAGGATCATGGAAGCCAAAACATCAAAAGAAGCATGGGATACTTTGAAGGAGGACTTTCAAGGAAGCGCCAAGGTACGTGCAGTTAAACTACAAACTTTGTGTCACATCTAGGATCGCTCCACCGTAGCACGATATTGTCCGCTTTGGGCCCCCCTCTCTGTTGGTTGATGTGGGATGTTACAATCCACCCCCCTTAGGGCTCGACGTCCTCGTCGGAACACTCGCACCACACGGCAGAGTGGCTCTCATACCAAATTGTCAAATCCCGGAATTGCTTCTCCGTAGCACGATATTGTCCTCTTCGGGCCCCCCTCTGCCCTCACAGTTTCATTTCTGGGAAATCACGAGTAACTTCCTAGTACGTCACCCATCCTAGGATTGCTCTAGCTCCAACTCGATTAACTTCGGAGTTCCCATGAATCCGAAGCCAGTGAGCTCCCAAAAGGCCTCGTGCTAAATGGAGGTGGGCATGTACATATAAGGCATATCACCCCCTCTCCATTGGTCGATGTGGGATCTCACAATCCACTCCCCTTAGGGCACGACCTCCTCGTCGGCACACTCGCACCACACGACAAAGTGGCTCTGATACCAAATTGTCACATCTAGAATCGCGCCGCTGTAGCACGATACTGTCCGCTTTGGTCCCCTCTCTCTCCTGGTCAATGTGGGATGTTACACTTTGAGAAGAGATTTTGAAAACATTAAAATGAAAGATTCTGAGACCACACAAGAATACTATGCTAGAGTAAAAGAAATAGTCAATCAATTGAGAGCCTATGGAGAAAAAGTTTATGACTCAAGAATTGTAGAAAAAATACTTATTAGTCTCACTGATAAGTATGATCCACTAGTAACTGCCATTGAACAAACAAAAGATATAACTAGTCTGTCAATGACATAATTAATGGGCTCTCCTGGAAGCATATGAAAAAAGACTGAGTAGGTGAAATGAAAGTCCAGTAGAAAGTGTCTTCCAGGTCTAAACTAAATTTAAGGTCTCAGAAGTCTAGAGATGATGAAAGGAAATTTGAAGAAAATTCTAGAGAAGTAGAAAATGAACCCAACAATAATTGGGAAAATAAAAGAGAAATTGTGGAGAGGAAAGACTATCCTCCTTGTCGGGTATGCAAAAAGACAAGCCACCTAGAGAAAGATTGTTGGTGCCGAGGCATACCAAAATGCTGGTACTGCAAAAGATTTGGGCATATAGAAAAAGACTGCCGATTCAAGAAAAACTATCAAGCTAACTACACAGAAGAAAATGATAAGTATGAGCATGTGATCTATGCATGTCCAGCACCATCAGAAAAAGACAACACAGATTGGCATATCAACAATAGCGGCAATGACCGGAAGACAAAAACTGCAGCTCAATTATCAGCTGGAGCAAAGAATATGACATCAACAAGATCAGAATATCTAGCAATATAGCTCCAAGTGTGCATTAAGGAGGAGTGTTAAATTTAATGCACACTTGTCTTGAAGAATTTAGAAAAATCTAGAAAAAAGTAGAAACCTCAAGAAATATCCAATAACTTTGACAAAGTCAAGATTTAAGACATAATTATTGTAGGCTTCTAGAAAAGTCCTAACAAAAATATTGTAATAAGGTAATATTATTATATTGTAAATTAGTAGAAAGCTAAGAGAGCCTATATCTATAAATAGGTGTTGTCTCTTGTATAAGTGAACTAAGAGAGAAGAGGCCAATAAGCCAGAAAATAGGAAAAAGGCCAATAAGCCTAGTAAACAGTTTCTAGTTGTTGAAGGCCAATAAGCCTAGTCCTCTATAAAGCCTTATACCCATCTATTGTTGAATAAATAAAATCACTCTATTGTTCTTCCATAACCAACAGAGTTCTAATTAATTTCCTTGAAATTAGAAAGAATGCGTGGAACTTCATGACTTATATGCTTATACCCTGTTAAGAGTGTCCATCCTGCTGAAAAACTTGTGTGAAACGGGACATTATGCCACGTGTGATAAATTGTTAGAGTATAAATCTAAATTATTAGGCTAAATTGTAGTAATTGTCATTGAATTATAATCCTTCTCCCTGAATTCCAATAATAATTGTTGTCGTTTTCAAATGTCATCCCTCTACCTTCAACATTTCCCTTTTAATTTATTTCCACTATCAATGCACCTCATTATTTCAAGCAAATGTTCCCTCTGGAACAGTTTTGCTTAAATGGTTGTCCATGCCAGCCTCGATCCTCTTTCTTCTTTCCTCGCCTGGTGCATGACCAGTTAATGCAATGATAGGGATGTGGAGATTGTAAGGTTCCTCCTCTTTCCTTATATGCCTTGTTGCTTCAAACCCATCCATTTCTGGCATCTGTTTGAGGGACACCAAAATACGCAATCTTAATTCTTAACCCAAAAGCAATAGGATTGATTTACACATATATGTATGCAATAGTAGGTAGTTACCTCACAGTCCATTAATATACTAGGTACCTCACAGTCCATTACACATATATGTATGCAATAGTAGGTAGTTACCTCTGATTTCTAGGTTGATCTTGTCTTTGATCTAGAACTGAGGGGTGGTCATTAGGTACTAGTACTTCTGAGTTTCTTGATGTGGAGCCAACATGAGACGGATATTGATGATGCATTGGTTTCTGGCGAGGTTTCATATTACCCAAACCACCAATAGTATGATCTTGCGATATTTCATATCCATCGTCAGTACTTCTATGAAATTGATGCTACTGCCACTAAAAGGTGAACTTTCTCTTTGGTAATGCACCCCCAAACTCTGGAAGAAGCCTTACCACTTCATATAGACGACTAACGTGAAGTGCCTTGTGTTTGATAACATCCTCTGGATATAAAATATCCCCCTTTCCGAGGAAGTCATTGAAGTTAATGCTATGATTTGCTAACCAAACAACCTTACCAATTGCAATTACTACTATTCTTGTGAAGGCTACTTTTGAATTCATTTACAATCTTACATAGTTCCAGAAATGGTCCAGCTGTGGCATCAATTACTAATAATACAAAGCCTGATGTGCCACAAAAATCAGTCTTCTTAAAGAGAGACAGTGTGTTGTTGTTGTTTTCGGTTCCATCCATGGCGCTGATCAAAGGCACTTCCTTTCCTTTGTTCTTGGAGTTGCATGCCAAGCAATCTTGCAAACCCAACTCAGATATTCCTGAAGAACTATGATGGCAAGAATGGCACCCCTTGCATCTTATTTTCTCTAGAGTATGAGGAAGTTACTCCCAATGTTCTGCCACCAATACCTTTATCTTAAGGTTCTCCAGGAACTTTTGTGAAATTCTACGGTGCTCCTCATTCTTAATCATCATGACTACAACAGATCCCAACCCCTCAATTCTAGGACTTGGGGTTCAAATGTTCAATCTGGGCCTTGGTGCATGAATGCTTGGACCAGAAGTAGTAGGATTGTGAGTTGCTGCTATCCCCAAATGTAGATGTGACCTGTCATTGAAAGTACTTGGGCGAAATCCCATTTCAATGCTGTATATCACTCATGTGAGTAGGCATGCATATTCCAAAATATTAGTCTGTTTCCCCAAGTATATACACACAAACATATAAAGTCATGTTCCCAAGTAAAAAGGAAAAGTATATAAAATTGATATTGATTGTTTACCAGAGATTGAACAATACGAAGCCCTAAGCCAGTACCACCTTCTCTCCAAGAGCGGTTTCTTTGAATTGGACATAGTTTTCAAATACTACCTTTTGTCTTTCCTAGGGAATTCCCTTCCCTGTATCATCCACCTCAAATACAAATTCCAAGAAATTTGAATAATTTTCGACCACATTCATTGTTTCCATGTGTAGCTTTTGCTTTGTTCTTGTTAAAAAAACACAACAATTGTCTCATAACACCAATGTTCTTGTCAGAACCAGCCATTGAGTTCTTAAAACTAGGTTTTTCAACCCAAGCACGGACTGCTATATGTTCTTCCGAAGTCAATTTGATAGCATTGCTTATTAAGTAGTATAATATCTGCTTAAGTCCTCCCCTGTCACCTTTCAGGCTCGAAAACTTTATAACAGAGCCATCATAAGGATCCAACACCACATCTATGCCTTTCTTTAAACCCACAGGATGATACAAATGGACCACGTCTTCAAGAAGTTGGGCCACATCAAACTCCTCTTCTTCAAATTGCATTTTACCCGTTTCAATTTTACTTGTATCAAGAATAGAGTTCAATATGCCTACCAAGTAGTTACATTTATTTAGTATTATTTACATGTTATTGAGTTATGGACAGAAAAAAAAAAAAATTTCATATGCGTGATGCATGACCAGCTAGTTAAGGTTAATGTATCATTGAGACTACTTATAATTACATAACAGGTCCTTTGTACAAGAATTCATTTGTCTTAAATTTGTCTCTAATTCAGAACCCGGGGAAACTTCATCGTAAGATATTCAATCAAACCGGTGATTCCGGCTAGAGCAGCACGAACATCATGACTTGTAGTAGCAAATGCAAGACTTTTAGTCGTACTCTTTCTCTCTGCTTGTTGAGTTGCCTCCATTTGCTTTATTAGTGTGGCACAAAGATGCATCTCTCGTCTCCCTGCACTAAGCATTAGGAAAATATAACTGAAAATGAAGATAGCCATAATAACAATCATTACAATGAGGAGGATGAGTGCCACTTTGCAATCCTTGTGGACGAGGCTGATCAAGCCACTTTGCCAGAAAGCCATTAGTATATAAACCTGAAACTCAAAAAGTATAAATAAAGTAACGAATAATAGAACCAAGCTAACCATCTCAAAGGTATACATAATAAAATGAAGTTTTGGAAGTTATAATAATTTAAACTCACATGTACATTATTCTCGATATGTTTAATGATACTGATCAATAAGCTAGAAAGTACCAGCACACAAGTTACATGCATTGAAAAAAGCACTTATAAACTGACACGCATAAAAAACACAAATGGGTCGCTCTCTCGCTACGTGAGGAGAGCTGTGTGTCACACATCTAGGGTTTCTTCTTGCATCCAGCCACTGACCATAGACATGGCTAACCTGGGCTACAGCCCAGATGGCTTTTTTTTTCCCTAGCCCATAAAAAAATTATAGCCCAGCCTAGCCAATTGAATAAGCTACCATCCTAAGGAATTCCTTGTAGTGCACTGGAGAATAAAATGGAGAAAAGGAAAGCTGCACATCTCTACACATAGGGAAAAAAAGAATGCACAGCCAATGGAAAAAAAGAAAGAGAAGTAGAAGAAGGACACAAAACGCCCACTAAAAGTAACTCACAAAAGCAGCTTTGAAAACAACATATGAAATGGTTGCAGCAAATTTGGACAGGTCCAAAATCTGCTTGGAGCCTTCTTCCTCCCAAACAGGCAACCAATAAGAGATCCACACCCCATTACAATGTGCAAATATCCAATGCTTTCCCTTTATCAAATACAAAAATAGCTGTTTGATTTCCTCTACACCATCTACAATCCAAAAAATAAAAACAGTAACATTAAAAGTACAATCAATCACTGAAAAATCCTTGATCTTCTAGCATTTTGAGAAGCAAAATCTTCAATAACATCTTCAAAATCAAGCTTTTCCAACATATTCTTTTCAATGCATAAGATTGCCAATCTATTCAACCTTTCTTGTGACATAGTTGAACGCAAGTAAGATTTTATTAATTTTAATTTTGAAAAACTTCTTTCTGCAGATGCCACCGAGGCATTTGGAAAGCAATCTAGTGATTTTACATAATCAAGAACTTGAACGGCTGTCTTTGCCTTTTCTACTAAAAGATCCTTTATTTTGTTATTTGTTCTGTTTCATTTTCATTCTCAAATTGATCACCAACCTGATTCAATTCATTTGTATCATTTTCTATCATTTCTTCCTCATTATTTTCATTCTCAATGAGATCACCAACCTTATTCAGTTCATTTGTATCAATTTCTATCATTTCTTCCTGCTTATTTTCATTCTCAATGAGTTCACCACCCTCATTCAGTTCATTTATATCATTTTCTAGCATTTCTTCCAGATTATTTTCTTTCTCACTGAGATCACCAACCCCTTCATTAAGTAAATCATCAGCTGAATCTTCAATTGAAGAACTAGTTTAAAAAAACTTATCAAGAGCTCCTTTTTGAGTTTGAATCATTTTTTCTATTTTTCTCCTTTTATTTCTTTTTGCACTTCCAGATTCATGTTTTCTAACCATTTTTCTAGTGCAACTCTTAAGTCTAGAAAGTGAAAAACAGACAACCAATGAACAAAACAAGCACAGCAAACACAACCAATGAACTAAAGTGTTACAAAAAAAAAATTAAAATTAAGTGGCAAACAAAGAGCAATAAAACCTGGTTAAAGCTTTATAAAAAAGCCTCAATCTTGCAGAGCTTTATTCAGGCTAGCTGTGTTGAAACAAAAATTTGAGAAACTCCACTCCATACCTCCACCTGATTCATGTACATCTGCAATGATAAGATACATGCAATTCAATCAAGTATTCATAAATCTGATTACCACTCCGTATCTCTCTGTGTTTTGTTCCTATTGGAAATTGAAACAATAGTTTGCTGTTGCGTAGATTCAGCTGCACCAAAATGGGTTCAACTGCATCCTCAACTTGTGATACTCGCAAGTGCACGAACCGTTGGGTAGTATAGCGTATGTAAGTGCGAGGTCGATTCCACAGGGATTGGTGATTGAATGATCCAATTCAATTTTCCTACACAAAACAAAAATGAAAACAAAAGAACATAAAACAAGGATTTTGTACAACACTTGAGAACATGGAGAGTTTTTGGAGAGAAAGAGAGAGGTGTTTGAGAGCTTGAGAATTTGGAGGAAGGTGTTTGGGAAGCTTGAGGATTTTGTGAACTTGGAGAATTTGAGAACTTAGGGAAGGGAGAGAAAGGTGTTTGTGAAGTGTTTGAGACATGGAGACGTTTGGAAGAGAAGGGAAATGTGGAGAAGGGAGGAGAAAGTGTTTGAGTAGTTTAGAGAATTTGATGAAGGAATGGGAGAAGTGTTTGGGAACTTTGAGAATCTTGGAAGAGAATTTTGGAAAGGTAAGGAAAGTGGTGTTTGAGAACTTTGTGGATTTTGGAAGAGCATGTGTTTGAGAGCTTTGAGAAGTGAGAAGAAAGTGTTTGGAAAGTGTTTGAGAATTTGATGAAGGAATGGGAGAAGTGTTTGGGAACTTTGAGAATCTTGGAAGAGAAAGTGTTTGAGAACATGGAAGAATTTGGAAGAGAAGGGAAATGTAAGGAAAGTGGTGTTTGGGAACTTTGTGGATTTTGGAAGAGAGTGGGAATTTGTATTTGGGAAATGTTTTAGAGCATGGAGAACTTTGAAAGAGAATAGAGAAGTGTTTGGAGATTTAGTACAAAGAAAATTTAGTAGAATGATCTTATTACAACAATTGAGAACTACAAAGAGAAACTAAGAGAATTTGAGGGAGATAAGGGAAGGGAGCTCTAGAGAAGTGCTTGAGAGCTCCTCCCTTTGGGGTGTTATTACAAGCTTAGAGAACATCCCTATTTATAGGCCTAGGGGAAGTGAAAATCTGAATTCAATAAGACTAATGCATACAACACTTGAATTTTAAAATCTGAAATGGTTGATGCACTTCCCCAATAAATCCCACCAGCAGCCCTAGCTCATCTTCATGTCACCATGACCAAGCTTCCAACCAGAAATGATAGCTCATGCCTAGCTCACCATGACCAAGCATCCAACCAGCACATGCTGAGGTCAGCATGACCAGCAACTTCAAGGGCTTACAACTTGGGCTTCTCTTAATCAAATTAGGACTTTAAGCACTCGAAATTGAAGTTCAGAATGTCTTCTTTCCAGCCATATGTTATTTGGGCCAATCCAAGGTCGGAGGAAGAAGTTAAGGCCGAAACAAATTGCTAACTCATTTTCCGCGCTGATAAGATCCATCCTGAGCATGGTTATGTGTTTGCTAGTTAACGGACTCCATATTTATCCAATGGGGCTGAATTTTGGATATGTTATAGTACATACCCATTGGAACAACGTTCATGAAGAATGTGGCCTCATTTGAGCTATGTAGGTTGCTGAACCAAAGCTTGAAATATGACCTACGGAACTGGACTGGCAAGGGGCTGTAGCCATAATGAATTTGTCTTTAAGCTCTTCATGAATTCATCCAAATTAGGCCTTAACATGCTTGAATTGCATGAATTATGTTCTCCAAAGCCATCATTGTTACCTAAAGCTCAATTAACTAAAAGATAAACACAAAAAGGATTAAAAGCACAAGTTTAACTCAAAAACATAACCAAATCATAAGCTAGAAGGGTAAGAAATAATATACAATTATGAACCGATCATTTGCTAGGTAGGATAAAATATAAAGAAAAAATTATAAATTTGAATTACCTTTTAAATTTCTCATGCTCCTCCCCTCTTGGTCACCATCAATCTCAAAGACAATTTGTGAGCTTTTTAGTGTGAAATTGATTCTTAGGGTTTCAATATGATATGAGAAAAGAGGGATGAAAGAAACTGAAAATAAAGGATATGGATTGAAGGGAGATAGAGAAAACAGAGAAAAATATGGTGGTGGATTATTAAGAGATCGGTGGATTAAATAGAGATAGTTCCATGGAGAAAGAACAAGGAGAGGGGCTGTTGCTCTTGCTGGTTGCGTAGGAAACGAGGAGCTTCTGCCCGGATGGGAAGAGGAATCGTCTTCCTTATTCAATTACATCATTTTTTTTTTAAAGTTGGACAATAGTATATGTATAAACATTTGGGGGCCCCTTAATTGGAGGCTCACGGCCAAGGCCCTTCTCGCCTACTCCCAAGGCTGGCCCTGTGTTTGAGCAAAATTCTGCAAGGGGAATATTTGCGGGTTGATTCCTCGATCTTCGATCTTCCTTCTCTCTCTTCCTCGATCCCTGGAAATACATAGGAGTAAGTAGACCACACCCGAGGGGTGTTGGCCAAAGATCTTTTGATGCCTAACTTTGTTCAATTCTTGATAAAGATACGACAATAGCTAAAGTGGATGAAGTTTTCTCTCATGGGGAGAGTCGGGTGGCCGGAGCCGTGTGTGGTGGCACTTAGCCGTGTGGGATAGAGGGGAGAGAGGTGGCGTCAAGAGAGGATTTTAGGGTTCAAAAAGAATTTACTTTGAATGCCCTGTGTAGCCATGTATTTATAGGCTCCTTGTGAACTAGGGTTATGAGAGAATAATCCTTATTTGGTTTGGATTATTCTTACCCAAACAAATGAGAGGAATTACTCCAAGAGATTTGGTGGAAATTGGTTCCTTGATTTAGGGAGATATTCCTATCTTAAATCAGAGATAATTTCCCTAATTAAATATGACTAGAGGAATATTCCTTTTTCACATGTCGTTTCCTTATTGCCCGGCGAAATATGTGTTCTCATAAATTTCCCCCAGCTTCTGCATGGCACTTGTGAGGCATGAAGGGGATGAGAAATATTTATCGAGCTTTCCAACTGCATCTAGACTTTCTTCTTTGAGTTGGGCTCCTAATTGGAGTAGGCTTTTGATTTCTTCTTGGAGTTGGGCTCCCAATTGGAATAGGCTCGTGATTCCTCCTTGGTCTAGGATACCCAACCTTTATAAATACAAGGCTTCTCTTCACTCCTCTTCAAATTGAAAACTTTTCATCCTCTAGTTTCTACCTTGTGAGAGAGATCTTGGAGGAGTGTACTGCTTGTTGAGGAGAGGAATTTCCATGCACACCAAGGTAGCTCATGCTTGGATTTTTTTTTTCTTCAAGTTTTTCTTGTGGCGAGGACTAGCTGGTGTGGCTGCTGGCTGGTTGTTGTCGTGATCTTGTGGCAGTGCTTAGGTGTAACCGGTGGAAGCGACCGTCCACTTGTTCCCCCCACCTACTGTGTTGGTATGTCATACTCTATTGACTTACTTCAATTTTATTTGAATTCTTTGATGTGTGACTGACTGACTTCTATCTTTTCCTTGTAGAGAATGATATCAGCCAGAAAACTGGATCTTGAGCCGGACATGGCTAAGGTCCACCGGGCCCTGAACATCTCGCGAGGTTTCGCGAATGGCGCTCTCTGCTAGTCAATATCGGAAGAAGGCTGGTGGTCTACCTATTGCCAAAGATGTTGAGAGATGGAAGTAGTATGGCCTCGGATGATCAGCCTACCGAACGGGAGGAGTTCTCAACCAAACTCCCCAAAAATAGGAAAACTGACGCCAGGTTTTCCAAAGATGAAGATGCAGCTTGGCGAGAATGGGATGTCTCTTTGTTGAGAAAGAAGCCAAGACTTCCTTATGATGTGATCAAGTCTTCTTCGAAAGAGGTCTCATATGCTGAGAAGACTCAAGTAGGAGCTTCTTATTCGTCGTTTGCCAGGGTCAAGCACCTCGTTGGTGCAGATAGTAAGAAGATTGGCTCCATGTGATATGTTCAGGACATTCTGCTCAAGTCCCCAATGACCTGCAATTTTCCCTCCAAAGAAGTTTGTTCCCGAACCAGTTTGCCTGTAGAGAAACAAAGGGCTATTGACATAACTCATCGAAGTTCGAGTCGTCTACACTAGTCAAGGGATTAGGATCAAACTGGGAGGACCGCTTCTTTATCCAACAATCGGGATCCATCTGCCGAGCCACGAGCAGTCAAGCACGGAGCTGATCCATCTGCCGAGGATGGCTATGGCTAAGAAGGTTAGAGAGTCGTCTGCTCGAGCGAATGGTTCTTTGGATATGCTAACAGTTGGTCCAAAGGTTGACCAGTCTAGCTCCGTAGGGGATACATATGTCCCTCATCTGCTTAAGACGAACTTTGTGCCAAGGTGGTTGGTCATATATATCAGCTAACGTTCTTGGCACGTTCTCAAGTCTTTCCTTGGAGAAGCAAAAGGAAGCGGATGTCACTTTTCTTTAAAAATGAGTAGTTTTTGCTATTGAGGCCATCTGAAACTCGTCTGCAGTTGCCCCATCTTCTGCTCAACTTAATGAGTTGGAGAAGAAAAATTCTGATTCTACTGGCAATCTCTCGGCCTGGCAGGACTTGCCATGAAACGAGGATGTCTGAAATGAAGGAGAGCATGTCTATGCTGAAGAGTTCCCTTGCTAAAAAAGATAGTGAACTCAACTCTTTTGCTCCTGCCTTGCATGGTCGCAAAGAGGCCTACTTCCCTTTTCAGCGCAAGAATGCTAACATATCCTAGAGTTACGACAACCTTCTGACCAAGTTTGACACCTACCACAAGGCTTGCTAAACAATCTAAGTCTGAGACTGTTATTGACGCATACAAGTTGGGCTACTTGGACTGCAAGAGTTGGGCCCTTTCTTGTCATTCCATTGAAGATGAAGATGTCAAGATGTTCTGTCCTGACATGCTCCCTGCTCTAGGTGAGCAGATCAATGTTGTGGACATAGAGTCAGCCGAAGAGCAAGTGGTTGATGAGACTATAGCTAAAGAGGATGATGTTAAGGAGGGCACAATTGACGAGGTAGCAGGAGAGTTTGCGGAACATGCAACTAGAGTTCTTGAGGGCAGCTGCATTTGATTAGCATGTAGCTGAGCAAGTGGTCAAGTAGGTGGTTGAGATGTGGGCCATGCCCGAGGAAGTAGATGGAGTCGGGGAGGATGCAGCTGAAGCCAAGGATGTCTTAAGCTGGCAAAACGCCATTGCGCTCTTGATGAAGTAGAAGACTTCATTTAATTTTTCCACCGTTCACCGTCAAGATCGAGCAGGCAGCTCCACCAAAGCGATTTTCAACGCCTTCTTTCACGCATTTCAAAGGAGATTCTAATCCCGAGAGCCATTTAAAGCACTTCAAAAGTGTCATGATTCTCTACAAGGCCGAGGATGTGCTGATGTGCAAGGGGTTTGCAATGACCTTACGAGGAGCAGCCTAGGATTGGTTATATACCTTGCCATCCAGGTCGATCAGTTGCTTTAAGGAGTTGGCTTTCGTCTTCACCAAGGAGTACACTTCGTACTCCACGATCAAGAAACAAGTTGAACACCTGTTTAACTTACGCAAAAAGCATGATGAATCCCTCTGAGACTACATCAAAAGATTCAAGGCGGGGAAAAGCCAACATTTTGGGATGCGATGACCAAATCGTATCCTCTGCCTTCAAGAAGGGTCTACCAATTGAGCACGACCTGTATCGTGAGCTGACTATCGCTCCTAGCCAGACTCTGGTAGAGGTTTTCGCGATCGCGGAATGCTACGTGCTCTGGGTCGACAATCAAATCACTTCAAAGAAGTCTGCTAAGCAAGCTAACCAATCACCCAAGAAGGTAGATCAGAGAGGTGATAAGCCCCAGGTAAGAACTATGGAGGAAAGCATAAGGCACCATCCAAGGTGGTGCACTAGCAGATGAAGGCTATACAAAGTTCACTATCCCGATACATCAAATCTAGGCCTAAGTGAAAGACAAGACTGGCTGAGGAGACCATCATCTTTGAAGGGAGATGCTGATAAGAAAAGTACTAACAAGTACTACGCCTTCCATGGAACACATAGGCATGATATAACCAACTACTGATCTTGGAAGATGCACCTTAAAGAGATAGTAAGAGAAGGCTACTGCACTAAGTTCGTGGCAAAGAAAGCCACCCAGGAGATCGAGGATCATGATGCCACCAAGGAGCCCCTCCAGAAGGTCATATGGATTAACACGATCCTGGCTGACTCTGAGGAATCCGGGCTGACCAACAAGGAAAAGAAGAGGAAGATTAAACAGTCCACTGTTATCTACCAAGTCTTAACCAGCTGCCCAACAATTGAAGATGATCCCGTGATCAGCTTCCAGAAGAAATATTTAAGTGGGCTTGATCTGCCGTACAATGGTGCACTCGTCATAAGCATCCAAATCACTCAAGCCATGATCAAGCAAGTTCATGTAGACGAGGGCAGCGCAGCTAATATCTTACAACTTTCGGTGGTCCAACAGATGAGAATTGAGGCAAAGATCAACAGGGTCAGCTAGGTCACTGACTGGCTTCAACGGAGCAACCACGATTATTGTGGGAACGGTAGAGCTCGATGTTTACTCCCCACCGCGATCAGCGCTCAAACATTCATGATCATTGGCGAACTTTTCCCCTACAATGGCATCCTCGGCAGACCATGGATTGGCAAGATCAACACCATCACTTCCGCCACGCACCAAAAAATTCGCAACCCAATCCTAGGGGCTGGTGTCGGCCAGATCAACAATGATCAGGTGATAGCGACAAAATACTCAGCTCACGGGCTGAAGAAAAGTAAGCAAACACAATTCGTCCTTGTAAATCAAGCAGATCTGAAGGGAGCAAAACAAGCAAGGAAAGAGGCATATCATGTTCCTCGCAGTAGAGCATACCAGAAGGGAAATGGAATAATCATTCCCCAATAGCAATTAAAGAATCAGGACCAAGACGAGAGAACCCGTCTAGAGGTCTCTCCTAAAGAAGGATGGGAGCTCGAAGAGGACGTCGAGCTAGTACCCATTAATCCTGATAAGCCAAAAGGAAAGCGCAAATTGGCTCGTGCCTAAACCCAGAAGAGAAGATGGAGCTTATAGCCTTCTTCTACAACAACAAAGACATGTTCACATGGTCACTATCTCACACGCCAGGCATCGATCGACAAATCACTTACCCTCGCCTTCACATAAACCTTGCCAACAGACTAGTAGCACAAAAGAGACGCAACTTCGCTCTCGAGTGAGTTGCAATCATCGAAGCCGAGATTGACAATCTCTTAGCTATTGGTTTCATTGAAGAAGTCTCCTACTTAGAGTGACTAGCCAATGTTGTTCTATTGGCAAAGAAAGACCAAGGCAAGTGAAGTGTGCATAGACTACACCGACCTTAACAAGGTATGCCCAAAAGAGAGCTTTCCCCTGCCAAGAATTGATCAGCTTGCAGATTTGAACTTCTGGCAATCAACTGCTAAGCTTCATGGATGCTTACTCCAGCTATAATCAAATCATGATGCATTCATAATTGAAAGAAGCACATATTGCTACAAAGTCCTCTTTGGGCCAAAGAATGCTGGAGCGACATACCAGAGGCTCATGAACAAGATTTTCAAGGAGCAGATCGGCAAGAGTATGCAGGTATACATAGATGACATGCTAGTCAAAGCTCCCGACGAGTAGATCACATCAATAATCTTGCAAAGCATTCATCCTACTTTGAAAGTACCAGATGAAGTTGAAACCAAACAAGTGCACATTTGTAGTCTCATTTGGGCGATTTTTGGGATACTTAGTCACCTAAAGAGGCATCGAAGCACATCCTAATCAAATCAAGGCCATCCTCCATATGAAGTCGCCTACCATAACAAAGGAGATACAAAGTCTAATGGGCAGAGCTGCAGCTCTCAAACGATTATTTCAAGATCCACTAACAAGTGCAGGTCATTCTTCAAAGCTGTGAAGAAAGGAGAAAGAGACAAGTGAGATGAAGAGTGCGAATTAGCTTTCCAAAACTTGAAGACCTACCTCACTTCACCTCCTCTGCTCTCAAAATCCATACCAGGTGAAAACTTGATCATCTACCTGGCGGTATCTAACTCAGCAGGTCAGCTCAGCTCTCTCATCCGAGAGGAGTTGAGGGCACAACATTTGGTATTCTACACATAAAAAGCCCTTATCGATGTAGAGACTCGCTATTCAAAAATGCAGATAAGGACTTTTGACGTGTAGAATGCCAGATGTTGTGACCCCAGCTTTTCTCGAATGAGAGTTGAGCTGACTATGAATTGGATACCGTTAGGTAGATGAACAAGTCTTCACCTGTTCCGGGTTTTGAGAGCAGGGGAGATGAAGTGAATTAGGTCTTCAAGTTTTGGAAAGCTACTTCGCACTCTTCATCCCACTTATCTCTTTGTCCATTCTTCATAGCTTTAAAGAATAGCATGCACTTGTCGGTGGATCTTGAAAGGAATCGGTTGAGCGTTGTTGCTCTACCCATTATACTTTATATCTCCTTTGTTGTGGCAGGCAACTTCATGTTCAGGATGGCCTTGATTTGATTGGGATGTGCTTCGATGCCTCTTTGGGTGACTAAGTATCCCAAAAATCAATCGGATGAGACTCCAAATGTGGACAAGATTCTTGATGAGATCTGCTCGTTGGGGAGCTTTGACTAGCATGTCATCAACGTAGACCTCCATACTCTTGCCAATCTGCTCCTTGAAAATCTTGTTAATGAGCCTCTGGTATGTTGCTCCGGTATTCTTTAGTCCATAGGGCATGACTTTATAGCGGTATAAGCCTCTTTCAATTATGAATGAAGTTTTCGCTTTATCGTCCTCATGCATCATGATTTGATTGTAGCCGGAGTAAACGTTTATGAAGCTTAGCAGTTCATTGCTGGAAGTTGAGTCTATGAGCTGATCAATTCTTGGCAGGGGAAAGTTGTCTTTTGGGCATGCCTTGTTGAGGTCGGTGTAGTCCACGCACACTTTCCACTTGCCTTGGTCTTTCATTGCCACTAGAACAACATTGGCCAGCCACTCTAAGTAAGAAACTTCTTCAATGAAGCCGACAGCTAGGAACTTGTCAATCTCGGCTTTGATGATAGCAACTCGCTCCGGAGCGCAGTTACATCTCTTTGGCGCTATTAGTCTGTTGGGAGGGGTTGACATGAAGGCAATGGCAGATGATCTGTGAATCGATGACTGGCATGTCAAATGGTGACCATGCGAACACGTATTTGTTATTCTGGAGGAAGGCTATAAGATCAATCTTTTCTTATCGGCTTAGGCGTGATCCAATCCGCACTTTTCTTTCCTGGCTTGTCAGGATCAAGGGGTACTAGTTCGACGTCCTCTTTGGGCTTCCATCCTTCTTCGGGGGAGACCTCAGGGCGAATTCCCTCATATTGGTCCTGATTCGTTAATTGCTATTGGGGAATGGCTATTCCCTTTCCTTTTTGGTCTGCTTGACTGTCATGAACGAGATCCGCTTCCTCTCTTGTTTGTTCTTCTCCCTTAAGATATGCTTGATTTATAGGGACGAACTGTGTTTGCTTGCTTTTCTTTAGCCCTTGAGCTGAGTATTTTCTCGTCATCACTTAGTCATTATTGATCTGGTCGACACCCCCAGGGATTGGATAGCGAATTTTTTTGTGTGTGGCGAAAGTGATGGCGTTGATCTTGCCAATCCATGGTCTACCGAGGATGACATTGTAGGGGGAGACTCTATCAATGATCATGAATATCATAGTGTTAATCACTGGTTGGGAGTACACATGGAGCTCTAATGTTCCCACAATCATCGTGGTCGCTCCGTTAAAGCCGGTTAGTGACCTGGCCAACCTATTGATCTTGGCCTCCATTCCTATCTGTTGGACCACCGAAAGTTGTAGGATATTGGTTGCGATGCCCTCGTCAACATGAACTTGATCGATCATGGCTTACGCGATTTGAATGCTTATGACGAGGGCATCATTGTGCGGCAGATCAAGCCCACTTAAATCTTTCTTTTGGAAGCGGATCACAGGATCATCTTCAATTGCTAAGCAGTTGGTTAAGGCTTGGGAGATAACAGTGGCCTATTTAATCTTCCTCATCTTTTCCTTGCCTGGTTAGCCCCGGATTCCTCGGAGTGAGCGAGGATCGTGTTAATCCTTATGACCTCCTGGGGGCTCCTTAGCAGCATCGTTATCCTTGATCTGCTGAATGGTCTTCTTTGCCACGAACTCTGTGCAGTGGCCTTCTCTTACGAGCTGTTCAAGGTGCATCTTCCAAAATCGGCAGTTGGTTGTGTCATGCCCATGAATCCCTTGGAAGGCGCATTACTTGTTTGTACTTTTTTTTGTTAAGATCTCCCTTCAAAACTGGTAGTCTCCTCAGCCATGGCTTATCCTTCTCTTGGGCCAAGATTTGATGCATTGGAATGGTGAACTTTGTATAGCCTTCGTTTGCTGATGCGCCATTTTGAGATGAAGTTCCATCATATGTGGAGCAAAATTCATGGAGAATTTTGTCAAAGATCGGGTTCCATTCGGACCGAAATGGCCTTGTCTAGTAGATGGAAAATTCTGAATAAAGAGTTAGGGAAATGGAGAAATGCCTTGACAAAAGCAAGGGAGAACATTCGAAATCGGTCAAAATCTATCCGATGAGGTAAAATATTTATAATTGTCATTTTAATCAGTTTAATGTAACTTTTTTTTTATTGCATATTCTATTTCTTTTTCTTGCATAATCTTTTTTTTTCTGTTTGCATTTCCAATTTGTCTATATTTTCTTGCATAATCAATTTTATTCTTGCATTTCAAAATAGTTTATATTTTCTTGCATATTAATTTTTTTTCTTGCACTTCCAATTATTTATTTTTAATAGATCATGCAAGCACAAATGTGGTTCGGTGCCATGGGGCAAGGCAAAAAAAGTTTCGTGCATTTCCAATGTTGGGAAGTTGTGAAGGATTGTTCGAGATTCAAAATTATTCCCACCGGTCTGCCGGTTGTGTTGAATGAGACGCCGCTCCACGATTCGCCATCAACCGATTCGCCATTAGACTCCCCAATGGAAACGGAGTCACCACTCCCACGTCCGTCGAGACCTATTGGGAGAAAGGCGGCAAAGGCCAAGGGAGGTGGCACTTAGAACAATGAATGTGTACAATTATTGGAGCAAATAGCTAAGAACACCTCACTAAGAATTGAGAGAGACTTGAAAGGAGATGAATTGGACATGGCACGAGAGGAAGCATTTGCAATTCAACAACAACAGGCACAAGAAAAAGACATGGAGGATAGAGAGATGAAAATCATGGCCATGGATACGAGCCATATGTCTCCTGAAACAAAGGCCTATTGGAAGCTAAGACGAAGGGATGTGATGAGAAGAAAACTTTTCCAAGACAACGAACCTAGCAATACGGATTGGTTAAATGATGAAAACCATTAGGTTGTATTGAAACACCTTTGCCATATGTTGTATTGTTGTATTGTTGTATTATCCTTTAATTTGTTGTATTGTTTCCTTTTTATTCAATAAAAAAAGCATTTAAATAATATGACTATTTATTAAAAACATTTGAGCATCAAAACAAAGATTAATTAAAAACAAACCTTAATTTATTGCAAACAACACACAAAACAAACCATACATAAAAGCATAATAATAAAAACAAGCATAATTCCAAAAAACACCACACACAAAATAAAGCATAATTCCAAACAAAGCACTAATCTTGACTTCATCCATTGTGATTGCCTTTCATCTCCCACAAGTGCTCGATCAAGTCAACTTGACGTCTCTCGTGAACATATGAAGATTGCATTTCTTGATAACGATCAATCATGGGGTTGTTGAATCGACCATTTTGAAGTAACGGTTCGGGCTCCATTGGTAGTCCATTTGGTCCCATCGGCCTTTCATATATTCTTGTCAACGCCGTGTTCATGGGATCGGGTTCAAACACCTCTGGAGCATCGTAGTCATACTCATCCTCCACAATCATGTTGTGGATGATGATGCAAGTCATCATAATACTCCGCAGCACCTCCTCATCTAGCATCCGAGCAGCACCCCTAATAATTGCCCAACGAGCTTGCAAGATACCGAAACACCTCTCCACATCCTGTAACCTTCTTGAAAGGAAGTAAAGCTTCTTTCCTTCTCGGACTGGGGATTCGGAATTGTTTTCACAAATGTCGTCCACCTATGATAAATTCCGTCGACAAGGTAGTACGCACCAGAGTATACGGTATTGTTGATTTGGTATGTGACCTGGGGGGAATGACCTCGCAATACCTCGTTGAACACCGGGGATTGACCAAGGACATTGAGGTCATTCTAGATTCGGCAACCCCAAAGAAGGCATGCCAAACCCAACAGTCGAATGAAGCTACGGCCTCCAAAATTATACTTTTTTGGCCCTTCCGATTCTCGTACTCTCCTTGCCAAGCAGTAGGACAATTTTTCCACTGCTAGTGCATGCAATCGATGCTTCCAATCATTCCTAGGAAACCTCGATCCTTGCCTTTTAGAAGCCTTTGCAGGTCCCTCGCGTGCGTTTGCGAAGGTACTCCCTCGTGTACAAATTTTCCACTCGCATCACAGAATCTCACCAAGCACTCTAGGATAGTAGATTTTTTCATCCTTGCAATCTCATCCACTTGCTCTACAGATGCCCCATAAGCAAGCATCTGCAAAGCAACTGTAAGTTTTTGCTCCGGGATAAGACCCAAAACTCCAACAGCATCATGCTTTTGAATGAAGTATGTGTCGTAATTACAAATTTCATGCATGATTTTTTGGAACAAATGTGGTTGCATTCTATATCTCTCTCGAAACTTATATTCAGGATATAATGAATTTGGGATAAAGTAATCCTCCAAGAGATTTTTACCCCGAGACTCCCTACGTCTGTCCACATTCGAGGCACGACGACGGTATTGCCTTGATTGATTAAGCATACACACCGCTGCTGCAAGCATTTGTTCCTCTTCTTCATCGGCGTCCCGATCTTCTTCAACACGTCTACGCCGGATTTCTTCCCTTTGTTTATGTTGCCTCTCCAACACCCTCCTCAAGTTTGCATTGAGAGTAGAAAGTGTTTTGTAAAATCTGAGAAATGAAGGAATAGATAAGAGATGGTGTGAGAGGTATGAGTTGATGGCGTAGTTTTATAGAGGGATTCAGAAGATAGAGATGACACGTGGCACAAATTTAGAGGGTGAAAATCTTATCTGACATGGGACACATCGCACAATTTTAGGGGAGAGGATCTAGTGTCCCCTCCGTGTCCCCTTCATAGTTTTTTGACACATGTCATATAACCTAACCCTAACTTAACAATGTTAACTTTAAATCAATTTAAAAAACTTAAAATTGAAAAATTGAAAATAAACAATCAACAACACCGTGAAGTCTCCACCCACCTAAACCCTGGCAGCCACCCACTCCAACCTCTCGTTTATGTATCCGTCTCTTTCTCCTCCATCCCTTCGTCCCTCCCTTTCTCCTTCTCTATATATTGTTCTTTTCTCTATCAATCTTGAAACTTTTTTTTTCTTTTCAATTTGCCTATTTTGATAATTTTGGGTTAATGGGTTTGTGTTTCATTTTTTATTTTCAAGTTTAGTTTTGTTGTTTTTGCATATGTTTACAATGAAGGGGACTGCTCATTTGGGTACAATTTCGGTGAAGGATGGTTGATTTTTATTGATTTTAACCCACTACCAGATCGTCAACCTAGGGCGGCTTACGTTGGGTGGCTAGCCTAGGGTGGGACAAGAAAGGCAGGTTGTCGCCGTGGGATGGGGTGATTGAGGTGGGTGGTTGTTGGTGTTGGCTGGGCGGAGGGACTTGGTAATGGTGGCTGCTATCATTTTTTGTTTTTTTGTTTTTCAATTTTTAGTTTTTTAGTTTTTTATTTTATTAAGTTAACTCTGTTATATTAAGGTTTAAGTGGTAGGACACTTGTCAAACATTTAAAGAGGGGACATGAAGGGGACATCAAATTGGGGACAGCGGATCCGCTCTCCAATTTTAGAGGGTGAAAATCTTAACTGAAATATGAGATTATAATTTTTTTTTAAATATTTGAAAATCTTATCTGACATGGGACACGTGACACAATTTTAGAGGGTAAAAATCTTATCTGAAATCTGAGATTATAATTTTTTTTAATGAATATCCGAAAATTTTATCTGGACTAAGACACGTGGCAACCGAGATTCTCATCCGAAAATCTTTTCTGAAAAATAATGGACATGTGACAACCAAAAATCTTATCCGAAAATTTAATTACAAAAGATTATCAAAATTAATGGTTTAAAGTATAAAAAAATAGGAATAAAGTACAATGAATAGTATTTGCCTTAAACTTGCCCTAGACTTAGCCCTCATGGGTGGAACCACAAATGGCAAGGCTGACACTATTCATGTGAATAGTGGCTGCCCTTGCTTGCCCTTGCCCTAGACTTAGAACTTATGGGTGGAGATGCTCTTAGCCGTGTGGGAGAGAGGAGAGAGCAAGTGGCGGCAAGAGAGGATTTAGGGTTCAAAAAGAATTTACCTTGAATGCCTTGTGTAGCGATGTATTTATAGGCTCCTTGTGTGCTAGGGCTTTTGGAGAATAATCTTTATTTAGTTAGGATTATTCTTAGCCAAAAAGATGATAGGAATTACTCCAAGAGATTTGGTGGAAATTGGTTCCTTGATTTAGGAGATATTCCTATCTTAAATCAGAGATAATTTTCCTAATTAAATAATATTTAATTAGAATAATTAGTTGACCTAAGAAATATTCCTTTTCCACACGTGGTCTCTTTATTGGCTGGCGAAATATATGTTCCCACAGTTGCCATAACAATATTTTCTTCAAACTCTGGATTATGAAACAAGGATGCACCAATCACCAAAATGGATTACTTTGTTATAAAACTAAGGGAAAATTGTAGAGAGAATTGGAAAGTAGAGGAAGACAATAGAAATTGTTCAAAAAAACTTGTATTTCTCATCTTGATAAGACCTCTTATTTATAGGCTTACAATGGTAAAAAGACATTAACAACTCATAAGTTACAAGCCCATAACTATGGTATTTAGTGTATACGTTACATAGAATTAGAAAGGGTGAATGCTAAGAGGTATGGTGGTCATCCACCAACTCATGCATTTACAACACTCCCCCTTGGATGTCCACCATACAATTGACATAGTTGCCTCATTAAAAACCTTGCTAGGAAAACCTAGTGGGACAAAACCTAAGCAAAGGGAAAAAGAGTGCAACATTCTTCTGGATCATTGATATGGTGTTGGACGTGCATATGCTGCCTCATTAAAACCTTGATAGGAAAAACCCTATGAGACAAAACCTAGTCCAAGGGAAAAGAGTATAGCGCACATATGTCCTATATGTAGAAAATTGTTGAATCCTCCCCCTGATGAATTACTCCCCTTGATGAGGACAAACTTGAATTATTTGAAGATACAACACAAATGATATTGATATCTCATTTTCCTCCGACAAAGCAAGCTTTGGTAATGCTTTGTATAAAAACTTCTTCAATATCATCACTGGAGGATGTATGTGTGTCATTCCTTTGAATCCCTGTTGAGGTTAGAGTAATACCAAAAATATTTAGACTATTTTCACAAATCCTTTCACATTAACAATTCTTAAAATAACATCATATTCTATAATATCATAGTAATATAAGCAAACTCATACGTTACCGTTACGAGGACAAGAGTATAAAATTGCATGATGTAATAAGCTATTCATATAATTTTTTGTATACTATGCTAGCATGTCATAGGCTCTTCAAGAGACCTAAATATTCTGATAACTTCTTTAAAAATCTGAATACGTTGCAACGATATTGATCTTGATCTTGAACTCATAATTCAATCAAAGTACTCACTGAGACAATTAGATCACTTTCATTTCATGATGTTTGAATTAGAGCTGGGCATATGGGAACGAAAACCTGCCAAACCGGCCGAACCAAACCGATCGGTCTGGTTTGGTTTGGTTTTTCTTTTCTTTTTTTGGCCAACGGTGCATGAACCGAACCAAACCGGCCTTCATGGTTCGGCGTTCGGTTTTCAATTTCAGAAACCGTAGGTGAACCAAACCAAACCGGATATGTTAAATTATATGTAATTAAATAATTATAATACAACCTTATTTCCATTGTCAACATTTAAGTAAATGTCTTTGTCATTTTACTTTTATTTATTTTTATGTTACTCCATTTACTTAAGTTTACAATGTAAATAAGGAAGTACCCCACATTTGGATTCAAATAAAAATACTAGAAAATCAAATTCCAACCAAATCAAATCATGAAAAATCAATTTTAGTGCAAAATATGATTTAGGCTAAAAATGATGGTTCATTAAGTCAATATATACTTCATACTAAAATTTCATAAAATCAAGTTTTCTTATTTGATGTGTGAGGAATAAAAGCCGCCAAAAATTATCTTGAGAAAATGATTATTCCGAAAACCCATTTTTCATACTTAGTCAATACTTTTACATAATGGTGAATGATGCATATGGTTTACTTTGAAACTTTGGATGGATGTGAATGATGAACGATGCATATGTTTTAGTTTGAATTGAAAGGATTGATTGAATGAATGAATTTGAATATGTTGTAATGTGAATGGTGAATGAATGTTTAAGTTTGAATGAATTTAGAGTCTACATGTTTCCAAGCAGGTTTTAACCAAACCAAACCAAACCAAACTGAGCTAATCGGTTAACCGGTTCATTGGTTCGGCGCACGGTTTGAATTTTCTCCAAACCGGAGTTCATGGTTCGGCGCACGGTTTGACCTCAAAACCGAACCAAACCAAACCGAGCCCACCCCTAGTTTGAATACATAAATTGAGCTTCGGGCTCCTTAACTTCTTTAGAAATTTTCCTTCAATAATTATATAATGTATGACATTTTACATCTCTAAGAATTTATTCCTAATTATTATTCAAAAGATCGTTTCTGCGATATGCTTAACTTCATAATCTTTTTAGATTTTTCATCTCAAATTCCTTTATTAAATCAAGTGAAGCCTTTGTAAACTCTTCAAGAGTTCTAACAAAATTCTTCATATATATACTGCAATGATGGTAAACTCATTTCCAAATTATTTATATATCCCTTTTGTAATAGATATTCATTAAGACGATTATACCATATTCTTCCACAATACTTTAATCCACACAAGGATCATTACAAGCCATCATATTTTAAATCATTTGCTTCAGGCATTCTGAATCCTTCAAGAATTTTTATACACATGAATTTTCCATAAATATGCATAACATAGCTACATATGTTTACCATCATAATCCCATATCTTTATTGGGAAACGTTGTGCCACATCATCAAGTGATTTATTTCACTTCATCTCAAACACCAATTTGTAATATATACATTTTTATATCCTTTTGGTGTTTTAACTATAGGTTCAATAATTGCACTTTTTTCGGAAATATTCAACTTTACTGGACTGCCTCTTCCAGTTGGCCAATCTTTATTTACATTTGTCAACAATTATAACAAGTGGTGCAATATCATCATGTATAGCCCTTGATAACTTTAGTACGTACTATAAACCAATATATCATCAATTCATGATCCCACAATTCTCATGTGCATGCGCATGCATAATTTATAAGCATCTCATTGCTTTCATTATTTCTGGTACCAGTGCCACTTCAGAGGCTTTCATTGTCACTTCATGGACAAATATCTCTTTTAAGAAGTATAATTTATAGAATGTGGATCATAACCTCTTCTAGAGTGTTATTTTGAGTAGGGCGTAAACTTTGCAAATAATCTCCTCTTCTGAGGAATTAAGTCTTTGGAACCTATAGATCTGTTATGCTTCAGGCATCTAACAGTTTTATGGGGAGTTCAATTTTTGCAATCTATAAATCTGTCATGCTTCAGGCATGCAACACATCGGTTATTAGTAGTCACTAACTTTGTGTCTGTATTTGCTTATGTTTGAATATGCTTCTGGCATTTATATTTTATACCAATTTGTTTGATGAGACAATAATAAATGTATTCCATAATCATTCACGTCGTTCTTTTGTTCTTTCAGGAACAATCAATTCTCCTCCTAACGACGGGAATTTTGGTCTCATCAAAATAATACCAAGAATGTCATAAGTATTGTCCTTCGGGGACCTTAATTCATGTCATAAGTATTGTCCTTCAAGAACGTTAATGCATTCGGCGTGCATAATATTAAGGGTTAATTACAATTTAGTACCCTGTACTTACACCCTTAAGACATGTTAGTCCCCGTATTTTCAATTTTAACAATCGCATACCCTTAGTTTGTAAATTTTTTGCAATGTAGTTCCGCCATTAGGGTTTCTGTTAAAACTCTCTGTTAACTGCCTACGTGGCATTGTGGGTCCCATATTTTTTAATTTTTTAATTTTAAATTGATTAAAATATGAAAAAAATATGAAAAATCAAAAAAATCAAAAAATAAATAAATCTCTTTCTCTCTCTCTCTCTCTCTCTCTCTCTTCCATTGTTTCCTTTGATCTTGGCTGGTCTTTCTCAGCCCAGAAACCCATTTGATCCATCTGGGTCTTTCATCATCTTAGCTTTTGTCCTTTTTTTTTTTGTTACAGTTGGGATTTTGGGGTCAAAATCCACAAACCAATCTTGAAACCCAACTGCTCCCTCTCTCTCTCTCTCTCTCTCTCTCTCTCTCTCCATGACAAGAACCCAGAACCTCATCCCCCACGAACCCATAACCCACCTGCAATTTTCTTCTTCCCCCTCCCTTTTCTCCCTGCATTCCCCATGACCACCACTCTTCAAACCCCACAAACCCAGAACCCACGACCCCATAACCCACGACCCCATAACCCACATAACTCATCCCACCCCCTCGATTTTCATCTTCCCCCTCCCTTTCTCCTTGTATTCCCCATGACCACCACCCTTCAAACCCCACGAACCCAGAACCCCAAACCCCATGAACCCATAATCCACATAACTCATACCCCCCCACGATTCAAACCCAGATAATGAAAAGAACAAACAAGCATTTGGATTTTGGGGTCAGAACCCAGAACCCCAACCCCCAGGAACCCCCAGAACCCATCCCCTCCCCCCCCCCCTCTCAAAACCCCAACATCATCTTAGCTTTTGTCCCATTTTTTTTGTTAAAGTTGGGATTTTGGGGTCAAAATTCCAAACCCATCTTGAAATCCAGCTGCTCTCTCTCTCTCTCTCTCTCTCTCTCTCTCTCTCCATGACCAAAGCCCGGAACCCCAGCCCCATAACCCACAGAACCCATCCCCCCTCCCCCTCTCTTTCTCCCTGCATTCCCCATGACTACCACCCTTCAAACCCCACGAACCCAGAACCCACGACCTCAGCCCCCACAAACCCATAACCCATAGATCTCATGCATAAATTGATCGCGAATTCGAGCCCAATAACTGGTGTTCTTGAGAAACTGGGACAATTGCTCACGAATCTGGGTCCAAAACGTTGACGTCGCCAAAATGCTGAAGCCCTGCTATTCGGAAAAGCTTGGAAATCCGATGGAACTCCGAATACAGATTGTCTTGGTATGAGGGTACGGTGAAGGATTCAGATTGGGGGGAGGGGGAGGGAGGGGGGGGTAGAGAAGAATCGTGTGTTGTTTCTTGTGGTACTATGGGGAAGAAATCGGGAGGAAGGATGGGGAGGAAAGAAATCTTGGAGGGGAAGAAATTGGGGGCGGGGTAGAAGAAACTGGGGAGGAAAGAAATCTGGGAGGGGGAGAAATTGGGAGGAAAAGGGGGAAAGAAATCGTGGAATTGGGGGAGAAAGAGAGATTTTTAAAAAAAGATTTTTTTTTTTTGGTTTTTTAATATTTTAATCAATTTAAAATTAATAAAAATTAAAAAAATATGGGACCCATAATGCCACGTAGGCAACTAACAGAGGATCTGACGGAAACCCTAACGGCGGAACCATATTGCAAAAAATTTACAAACTAAGGGTATGCGATTGTTAAAATTGAAAATACGGGGACTAACATGTCTTAAGGGTGTAAGTACAGGGTACTAAATTGTAATTAACCCTAATATTAATATTGACATGTTAATGGGTTGTCCTTCTGGGACTTTAATCTATTCAGTGTATTATCAATATATTCAACTTGCAATCTTCACAATTTGCATTGTATTTAATCATTTAGAAATAGATACATATCAGGATGATTCAACCCTTTCCTCTAGAATGGTCTTTTGTATATAGTCCAAGTCATTCTTCTAGAATGATATTTTGTACATAATGCAAGTCGTTCTTCTGGAACACTCTTTTTGTACACAAAACATGTCGTTCTTATGGAATGATTTTTTGCATGCCATTCTTCCAGAATGGTCTTATCTTTTCATTTTGTGCTTTGAACTAGGGGTTCAAATTATATATAAAAATAATTAAAATTAAGAACCAAGGAACTTGAAAGTTCCAATTAGAATTTGGTTACAATATTTTGATTCCATTGTGGAAAACATGATAAAGATAAAAGAAACAACGTTTGATTCTAAACTTCAGGTTCAATTAACATCTTATATATGTTATACCAAACTGTAGGTTCTTGACAGGATATGAACTACAGGTTCATATTAATATTAATCTCAATAAAAATGATGAACTTTGGATATATATTAACATATATCTGGAACTGCAGGTTCGAATACATATATCAAATTTAAAAAGAATATTTGGTTTTGAACTTCAGGTCCAAATTTGTATTAATATGATATTTTTCAAGGTAATAAAATAAAACGATAATAATATATAAAAAAAATATAGAAAATCTGAAATCCAAACAATGTTGAAACTTCAAGTTCTTAACATGATGTATATTTTTCAACCCATATTCATAATACATATGCACTTGTTGAAATATCAATTTGGAGGTTGACACAATTAGAACTTCAGGTTCTAGAATTTACCTATTTTACTGCACATGTGGCTGAAACTTATAGTTTGGATTAGACTTAATAAGAACTTCGGGTCCTAAGATATTTGAACTTCGGGTCATATGAAGAACTTCACGTCCTTAAATATAAATTATTGAAATGAAAACAAATAACTGAATATAACAATAAAATAAAATAAATTGTTGGAACTTCTGGTTCCAAGTTAGGGAAAAATCAAAGAACTCCAAGTCTTGATTTACTTTCTAGAATTGCAGAACTCCAAGTCCTTATATAGATATTATATGGATTGAGAACTAAGAGACTTCGGGTCTTTATTTAATTATATAAGAATTATTTAAGGACTTCAGGTCCTTGCATAAAATAAAAATGAAACCAAAGAAAAGAACCAAGTAAATGTAAAATACAACAACAAAAAAATATTACAATAAAATAAATTGTTGAAACTTCTGGTTCCAATGAAAAAAAAAAAATCAAAGAGCTTCAGGTCTTCATTTGTGTTTTAAGAATTGGGGAACTTCAAGTCCACAAATATTTATATTATAAGGATTGCCTTTTAAGAACTGGTCCTTACATATAAAATATTGACAAAAATAAAATACAACAACCAAAGTAAGACAATAATTAAATTGCCGTAAAATAAATAGTTGAAACTTCTGGTTTCAATAAAAGTGATTGAAGAACTTCTGGTATTTTATGCCTTTTGAGAAAAATGAGAAACTTCAAGTTCACAAATAGTTATTTTACAAGTATTGATATGGGAGATCTTCTTGTCCCAATTAATTGAAAATGAATTTAGGAATATGTAAACCTTAATTGACTATAAATATAATATAGTATGCACCAATAATTTCCTCATATCACTTAGAACTTTTGGTTCTATAATTATCACATTTGTTCAATATTTAAACTTCTGGTTTAAATTATTATGATATGATGACTTCAGGTTCCAATATCTGAATTAACAAAATCTCTTTTTCATTCAGGTATATGGTGCTAAAGTTGTTCACAATAAATTGAACACATTACTGTACAGTGGGATTTACAGCTCAAACAAGACTACACAGCTTATGAGTGTCTTCAAATTTATAAACCATAACAATGAGATAACCAACTAATATTTGGTATTGATCAACGTGGTTCACGTTAACATTTAATCACCTTTTCACTTTGTGAACCATAAAATTATATATGTACATACACATATATAAAAGGATTTTCTTGCCTTTTTAGATGTATAGAAATTGTAGCTTCTGGCTCATTCCTTTACATGTATAGAATTTAGGATTTTCAAGTCCTTCATTAAATATATTGAGGATCAAGATCTACGGGTCTTAATTCCCCCCTTTTTTTTCAGCTCCATCATAATACACATTGAGTGTAACCTATATTATCTTTTCGTTTCGTATAAATGGGCATTGATTGCTTCTGGCAATTATGATTTCAGTTATATATACAAAATAACCATAAGTATCAATATTATATTACTATTGTAAAACGAAATTAACTAATAACCCAACATAAATAAAATAAAATAAAATAAAATGAGTAAAGTGATATAAATGAGGAATAAAATAAACAAATTAAAGACTATGAAATTCCAAGATAATATAATATTAATATGGATTCAATATGTAGATAAAACTACAAGTTTAAGAATTGAATTTCCAACCAATTCAGGTTCATATAGGCACAAATAAGTAATGAACTTCAGGTTCATATATAGTATTAAGATCCATGATAAACTATGAATTTTAGGTTCATATCAACATATATTCGAAACTTCAAGTTCGAATACGTAGATCTAAATAAATTGAATTAATAGTTGTGCTTTGAACTTCATACTCAAATCGATGTATATGCATTCGAAAACTTCTGGTTCGGGTTCTTGACATATGTAGACCTCATGGAATTCTGATTTTGATTAATACAAAATCAAGGAGTTTCATGTCCTTATGTGCTCTTTAAATTCACGGAACTTCACAACCTCAATTATTTGGAATCAAAGAACTTCAGGTTTTGATTCAATTAAAAGGGCTCTATGTCCTAATCAAGTTATATGATGAGGATCGAGGAACTTCGGGCCCTGATCTTTTGTATAATACAAACTCATTATAATAATTAAGATCATACTTAAGATCAAATAAACAAACAAATAAAAAAAACATGGCATTATATTCATGTGTAATAAGAATAAGGATTTTTTTTCTTAAACGAGCATGATGAAGTCTGATGGTGAGTACAAAGAAACTCTATACCATGTGATGACTCTAGCTCATATAAGAAGAAAGAAAATTCAGAGAAAGAAAACATACCAAGAGCAATGTCGTGCTCTATAACGTGTTATAAAACTAAGGGAAAATTGTAGAGAGAATTGGAAAGTAGAGGAAGACAATAGAAATTGTTCAATCAACTTGTATTTCTCATCTTGATAAGACCTCTTATTTATAGGCTTACAATGGTAAAAAGACATTAACAACTCATAAGTTACAAGCCCATAACTATGGTATTTAGTGTATGCGTTACATAGAATTAGAAAGGGTGAATGCTAAGAGGTATGGTGGTCATCCACCAACTCATGCATTTACAACATACTTCTCTTTTTTGTGTGAAATCCCCAAATTTCTTCTCTCATATGGGTCACATAATGATCTTCACGTATTGAATAGATATACTATTTATATAATGTACCTACAAATATGCTCATGTCAAGTAGGTATTGGGTATACAGAAAATGGGTACGTTATTTATAGGAACATTATTTAGGTATAAAAAAAATAGGTACGTTATTTATATATTAAAACAAAGATAGATTATTTATAAAATAAGATCCTGATGAAGACATTATAGAAAATGGCATAACGGATGGTAGTTTGTCTGCAATGTTTCCTGGAAGCAGTTTGTTTTGTACCCAAAACATGGATGTTGAATATGAAAATGCGTAGCCCCAGTTTCTTGCACAAGCAGAATTAAGAGCTTCTGTTCCTCCTCTTGAAGTCACTCTTGATGACATAGACAAATTCAACGGTGATAATATTGTTAGTCAAGATCAAGAACATCCTGATGTGGACACTGTAAATGAAAAGAAAAAGCAGCTTGCAAAGCAAAAAGCTAAGGAAGAAAGGTTAGTTTTGTACTCATTTGTCTTTGGCTCTTGTTTCGTTGTCTAAGGTTGTCAACTCACTCCCCTCTTACCCTTTTGTTTTTAATTTGGAAACAATTTTGTGCAGGGAGCGTGAGATAAGGGCTGCCGAGGAAAGACTGTGGGAGAAAGATATACCAAGAAGTGATGAGGAGTAAGAGAAACTAGTTAGAAGCTCTCCATGTTCTCTCTACGGCTAATGTTGAGAAGGCACGCTCTATGACAATGATACGCTGCTGGCATAATCGTTTAAACATATAATGCTACTTGACCTGAGTCTCTCTCTCTAGAAATGTTGTACAGATTTCCATTATAATATATGTTTGGTAGTGAGGTATAGGGTTTCAAAACTTGTTTTAGGGTATGGAACAAGAGGGTTAAGAGCTTCATAGGAGCTATGCTTAAGAGGAACAACTGATTTAATTGGAGTAAAGTTTTGAGGAACTTGAAGGTTATGATTTGAATTATTGTAAGAATAAGGTTTCTGTTTGAAGTACCATAGACACTTATGCTGAACTGAGAAGTCCTGGTTGATTTAAGGTTTCTGTCTGCGTCCATGGAGAAGACAAGTTTCCTGATTCAGATTGCTACCCAAATTATTTGTCAACCTTGTACGAGAGAAACGAGGTTTTGTCAGTGTATCGCCATCATGACACCACTATATGATTCACCACCACCACACTTGCAACGCTGTTTCAGCTTTTTGAGGAGGCTATATGGCAGGATGTAGAAGGGTACCATTGTAAAGATGGAGAAGGGACCCTTGATCGTTGTCAGAAATAACAGACGACGATGTAAGCTTTATGTTAATAGAAGTCTTCGGTTCAGTACAGATATTCTAGTGAAATTGCAGTACTTTTTTGCTCTATTTTGTGTCCTTAAGAATTATAAAAATTCTCGATATCAGACCAATTTTCTTTTTAAACAATCTAATTGAACAATTTATCTCTTTTTCAACCTACTTGGAGTGCGAGCAGCTTCCATATTAATAATTGTTAAATTTAATACACACCTGTCTTGAAAAATTTAGAAGAATCTAGAAAAAAGTAGAAACCTAAAGAAATATCCACAAACTTTGACAAAGTCAAGCTTTAAGACATAATTGTTGTAGGCATTCTAGAAAAGTCCTAATAAAAATCTTGTAAACTAGCGGCTATGAGAAGAAAGCCAAGTCCACCGACTTGGACAATGGCGGCAACCTATATCTATAAATAGGTGTTTTCTCTTGTATACGTGAATTGAGAGTGAGGCCAATAAGCCAGAAAATAGGGAAAAGGCCAATAAGTCTAGTCCTCTATAAAACCTTGTACCCATCTATTGTTGAATAAATAAAATCACTTTGTTATAGTTCTTCCCATAAACCAACAATAATGAATCTACTCATAAATTTTAATTTGAGAGCGATAAATAAATTAGAAAAATAAATTAAACTCCATAATATCATCTTATTGTTAAGTGGTTGAAAGTAAAATTAAAATTATACTTTAAAATATGACATTTTAGGGAAGCAGTAAGTTGCAATAAACGTGACTTGCAAATATTTTTTTTTATAACTTTCTGTAGAGTATGTTGTCAATTGGGGGACATGGCCTTCTGTATTTAGTATCTCAACTCCGGCAGGACCACCAAGCCTCTTCTGAATTCATGTAAAACGCAACCGTTTTTGGAACAATAAAAACTTTCCTGGATTGGATTATGCTACTTGGCACCACAACTTGTGGCAAAATTCCTCTGAGGTCGCTTAGAAACACAGTTCTAGCAACACTTACTGCAATCTTGGGTGTCATTCTTCCCAAACTGTTTTCGAACTCCGCTATGGCACTAGTGACCTTTACACCTATTGGTATTGGAGCAAAACTTGGAACCCAATTTGAAAAATTCTGATCTATTTGGTTGAAGAATGCATCGAGTTCTACTCTGGTAAAGCCTCCATTGTATCTTGTTGTGTTGAGGTATCTACAAACAAAATCAACACTATTGGGTCAAACTACTATTCGGAGCATTTCAATTCTATAGAGAATTTCTTTCACTGGGGGAGTACTGCATTCTTGTTGGCAGCAGTGCCATAAATACAGACTTTTACTGCAAAGCATACCAGTAGTACCATTAAAAACTTTTCTAAGTCCAAGTTTTTATATATTCTCATATATTCAATTTTGCAAAAATAATGCATCCAACTAACTCAATCAAAAAAATTGCATCCAATTAATGATGTTCTTGGAATATTGATAAAAAATAAATTAGGTGTTAAAAAATATTCAATATCTGAATATGATCTATTACGACAAAGACTCATAGTCACAATCATGGTGATTATTCAAAAGGTGTAACATCCCTGACTCAATTTAATTGATTTAATCCAATTTAATTCTTTTGTGAAATTTCAATTTTGCCCTTGGGAATAGGGGTACTTTGGTCACTTTAAGAAAAAAAATAATTTATTGTATGGCATTACGTAATGATGTAAGTTTGTGTTAGCTTATATGAGGCCCCAGTTTAAGGTTCACACAGGGCCTCTCAAAATCCCAACATTTCATCCAATTTTCAGTTAAATCATTTTTAAATATTACTTTTTTGGAAAAATGAAATTGTCCCTTTTTTCTTCATGCCCTTCAGAACTCAATTCATATATCATAACAACAATTAAGTAAATACCATCAAGTAAACAACAACAAAAACCACCGTATATTGGTCCTCATTGTGTTTGACAACCACCTTTGATTTCATGTCAGACATTCAGAAGGCACTAGGATAGTGTAACCAGATTTTATTTAAATAGACTTTAGAAAAAGCTGTCAACCAAACTAAAACACCTGCATAAACAATAGCACGAACAAAGTTGCCAATTCATCGAATATTCATATATTCGAGCAGGGACTCAGTTCAACTAATTAATATTAGTAATCGAGCACTGCTCAATTCCACTAGTTATATATGTAAATGCCGTAGGCCAGTCCGCATAAAGTCGGCAATCAATAGGTGGTATAGTCGTCATATGTCTGAACATTGTGTCCTATCACGCAGCTTCTTTCTTGGGGCAGTCTTCACTCTTGTGCCCGTGTTCCCATTCCCACGGAAGCACGCTCTTTGGGGCAGTCTTTAGTGCTGTGCTCACCAGAAGAACGACAATTCCAACACATACGAGGAATAGCATGTCCTACCCAGTTCTCATCGTCATGGCCTGTTAATTATGTAGCCAATTAATGTGTTAATTATGTAGCCAATTAATGTTTGGCACCTACTATGTTTGGCACCTACAATATTTGGGGGGCTTGACTAGGTTGGTTGCCTAACTAGTTTGGTTGCCTAATTAGTTTGGTTGCCTAACTAGGTTGGTTGCCTAACTTGGGAGGCTTGACTAATGTCTTAGGAATTTGTATATATATGTGTTGATTGTAAGTAATGAAAGCATAAGTGAAAAATCAGAAAATATTCTACAACTCTCATTCTCTCTACACTTTCCACTCTCTACTCTCAATATTCTCTATGTTTTGGCATGGTATCAGAGCTTAAGATCCTCTATCAAATTGAGAGTCGTTGGCGTTTTTTCATGTTGCTGTAAATTCCCTTATTTCTATTAAATTTCCTCTCTTTTAGGGGCAATAAGTCCCTTGGCTATGATGGCCTAATTTGTTTCCTTTGGGCAGTACGTCTCTTGATCACCATGATCTCTTTCCTCAGTGAGCCTCGTCATCGCTCACTGAGCCATTTCCTTTCCTCCGCGAGCCTCGTCACTGCTCGCTGAGCCTTTTCCTACTCGGCCTTGTCTCTCTCCCTGCCAGCTTTTCTACTGCCGATGTTCCCTTTGCACAGCCACTCTGGTGTTTGCATCATCTCTCAAGCTCTAACGAGCTCTCTTGTGTTTTCTTATTTATGGTTTCTTTTCTCACCACCTATCACATACTTCTTACTTTATTCCCCTTTATTTCCTTAAATTATTTCTTCCACTCTATTTCCATCCCATTTTTGTCTGGTATATTTCTTCTCCCTTGTTGACTTACACTTTTCTCTGTGTTACCCAAGTGAAGGTGTTTTCTCCTCATCTCTTCGTTCTCATGCACACCACATTTGTGCCTAATGTTTTGGTGGGTATCAAAGTTTTCTGTCTACCCATATATATATATATATATATATATATATGTGAAAATCTTTTCTTTGCTACCTCTTCTCTTTCACGCCAATAACTTGGCTTCCTTTTCCCTTTATTTTATTGGACTTGTTTTGCACCATATGCCTCTTCCGTTTCAACACCTCTTACACGTGTCCACATCACCTACCCTATCTATACAATATTCATCCATTTCTCTCTATGTGTGCATACACGTCATCCACATTCATTCATTTTTAATCCTTCTTTCTTTTTGGGTTGCAGACTCTTTTCCATCTTTTATTCCTTTTCTCCAGTTGTCGGATGCCCATCTCCATTCCACTTTTCCTTGCATTTGTTTCTACCACGAGACTGGCATGTTTGAGTCTCTTTACTATTATTTCATTTTCTCTTCTTCCAAATCTCGACCCTCTACCAGTGTCAGATTTGAGGGGGAGATAAATGCAACTTTATTTGGGTGCTGCAACTTTATTGTCATTACCGGTGTTGCTTTCTCCAAATCTCGACTCTCATACGTCGTCGGATTTGAGGGGGAGTGACATTGCTGCTCATCTATTCCGCTGCAATTCTGTTACCTATCTGCCATGACTGATTCTTCTACATCTGAGCTTCAGTCAGCTTCTGTTTCTCAAGTGCCACTGCTTTTATAGTTCTGACAACCCCTTCTCTTCAGGGGAGAGGAGGAGTGAAGAGAAATTGTGTCTGCAATAATGGAAGTATTTGTGATGCTGCTAGTATTGTTGTTGCTGCCTACTATATTGCTCTTGCTTGTGCCAGTGTCTTAAATTTCTCTCACTTGTGCCAGTGCCACTGATCATATGGCTCCATCGACCCCTTCTCTTCAGGGGGAGATGGGGAGTGAAGAGAAGTTGCCTCTGCTGTTGCTCCTCCACAGTTGTCTGCCCTGCCTTGTCTTGCCGGTGCCAGTGGCTTATCACTGCTCTTGCCTGGTACCAGTGTTGCTCTTGCTCCTGTCGATGTTGTTGTCTCTTGTTGAGGACAGTGTTGTTGTTGCTTCTACCGTGTTCTTACCTTTACCGGTGTGTTTCCGATGTGGTCATACCCGTTGACCTTGCCTTTGCTTTACCTTGCCTTATCCTATTATTTAGGGTTTGGTTACCCTTGCCTTTGTCGTGCCACCTTGCCTTTGCTTGGCCTTTATTTGCCTTACCTTGCCTTACCCTTTCTTTTTAGGGTTTGGTTTTACCTTGACGTGCCTTTCCCTATTTTAGGGTTTGGTTGTGTCCTTGCCGTGTTCACAGGGTTTCTGTGTACTTTACCTTACTTTTGCCGTGTTCACAGGGTTTCTGTGTCTTTGCCGTGTTCACAGGGTTTCTGTGTCCTTTACCTTATCCTTGCCGTGTTCACAGGGTTTCTGTGTCCTTTACCTTACCTTTGCTGTGTCCACAGGGTTTCTGTGTTCTTACCGTGTTCACAGGGTTTCTGTGTTCTTTGCTTTGCCTTTGCCTTGTTCGCATGGTTTATGTGATCTACCGACCAACCGGCTGCACTTGGATTTGGTGTTGCCACCGACAGGCCGAAATGATTAACTTCGATGTGGCCTTTGCTCCACGTGTTGCCCACCATGTAGTGGTCCCACGTGAGGGGGCATGTTGAAGTGGATTGATATTTTATTAAGAAGAAGCTCGATGCAGACATATTAATGAAGGAAGTCTCTTGTTATAGTTTTCCACAACTCTCTTGGCAAGTTGGGCATTGGTGATAACTATGCACCAACTTGAGGGGGAGTGTTAATTATGTAGCCAATTAATGTGTTAATTATGTAGCCAATTAATGTTTGGCACCTACTATGTTTGGCACCTACAATATTTGGGGGGCTTGACTAGGTTGGTTGCCTAATTAGTTTGGTTGCCTAACTAGGTTGGTTGCCTAACTTGGGAGGCTTGACTAATGTCTTAGGAATTTGTATATATATGTGTTGATTGTAAGTAATGAAAGCATAAGTGAAAAATCAGAAAATATTCTACAACTCTCATTCTCTCTACACTTTCCACTCTCTACTCTCAATATTCTCTATGTTTTGGCATGGCCACCCTCCTCACCACAACATTTACAAAGTATCATATAGCCGGGGCCAACTTTTGCGCCCTTCGGGACATAATTCTTGTACGGGCAAAATGCAGCCGCATGATCCTGCTTCAAACACCTCCTACATTGATGCTGAATCATATCGCCTACACAAGCAAGCGTATGGCTTATTGTCAAGCATGGTAATCCGATTATGACACCAAAAACATGAATGTCAGGAACCTGTGAGTCCTTAGCAGATTTGTCCGCATTACTAGGGCAGTGAATTTTACAATACTAGATCCTAACTTTGATGAGACAATACCATTACCATACCTTTGTAGACATAAAACCATTGCCCCTTTCTTGGTTTATTACTGGTTTGCGCTCCGGCTGTTAAATAAATACACAAAAATTAGTTAGTAAATAATATTCTCGCACATAAATAAAAGGGTTAAATACCTTGTTTGCCCTGTATTGAATGAAATTACAACTTTATCCGGTTTTTATCAGACAATTCATTATCTGGTTATTTAAAGACTCACAATTTGATCCAAGTAAACTGCAGATAATCTTCTTCCGAAAATCTGATCCCATCCAATTTACGATCCAAAATTGAAATAGGATATTGAAATTCCGATTATTTGGGTTAGGAATTGGAATAGAAATTCCCTTCGATAACCTTGTTTCCGATCCCAAATATACACATATATATATATATATATATAATAAAATCAAAATATTTTGGGTAATTAAATTAATTACCAGTGGTTTGCTTGAATTCTCTACGGCTTCTCCATATCTCCTTTCTAGCAGCCATTAAACTACAATAGTCATCCTCCAACTTACATATCACGCGCTCACCTTCGTCACTGTCATCACTACTGTCCAAAGGTTCCCATGCGAAATACCCATCCTTAACCCACATCGGCTCTCGATCCGGTTCGGGCGGGAGCACGCCCCGGATGGGCTCTGTGTTGCAGATCTTTTTTCGATTCGGTGCTGTGTTGCAGACTACGGGCCGGGTCTCGCTCCGGCTGGACTCTGTGTTGCAGACTTCTTGTCGAGGTATTTTCTCGGGCTGGGGCTGGACCTGGCTCGATCCGACTGACATCCTGTTTTCGATCATGGCTGGGTGAAAAAGATAAATTGCAGTGGTGAGTGAGGGTTTGGGCTTGCGGTGGAGAGAGAGAGAGTTTAGGGCGGAAAGCGGGTGGGTGAGAAGAAGAGATAAATTGACAGATTTGGTGTATGATGGATAAATGGATGGATGGATGGATATGGATTTCCGACTATTTTTATTTATTTATTTTATAAGCGGCAGAGAGAGAAGTAACCCTAATTCTAGGACCTGTTGAGTTGTGAAGATAGTACCGGGCAATCTTCACTCTTGTGCTCGTTCCAACGGCCACAATACCAACATCTAACACTGTCTCCAGGGCTGTCTTGAGTGCTGTGCTCAGAACAAGTACCACAAGTCCAACACTGATTCATACAGGGGCAGCTGTAGAATCCAAGTTTGAACAAAGATAATTGAGTTCTAGGGCAAAATCCCAGTAAAAACTCTACAGACTTAACCCTAAATTCAAGTCTGAAATTATATTCGTCAACAAAAACTCCCTACAAAGAGTCTCCTATTTATCCTATAATAGGAAAACAAAATAAGTAACTAGAACCCTAACTAGAGAGCTTCGTAGATGCTCCTGCATCAAACACCAACGAGAAATAGCACGTCCTACAGTCATCATTGCCATGGTGGTCACCCTCCTCACCACAACATCTACAAACTATCATACAGCCGGGGCCAACTTTTGCACCCTTTGGGACATAATTGGTGTACGGGCAAAATGCAGACGTGGTGATCCTGCTTCAAACATATCTTACATTGATGCTGAATCATATCATCTTCACAAGCAATCGTTTGGGTTATTGTCAAGCATGGTAAACATGTTTATACATAGATGGCTTAGCTGGGCATTAATTCCCAGCAAATGAAATCACACTTACAAAAATAACAAATAATGACTAATAACTTCCTGACATACTCCTGAAATAATCTTCAAACAAAATGCAGTACAATTAACACAAGAAGCATAACAGAAGCTAAAAAACAAGTCAATTACACGCTAGAAAGCAGTCCACAGTTCAATTAACACAAGAGTCTCAACTTTGCACGTATTGAATGAAAAATTAACCCATCAGAGACCCAGTTAATCATATTAAAAACTAGGCGGCATAGTGAACACACAGGCTAATGCTATACAAAAACTTTCACAATTGAATTGAAGTAATCCAATTCCACCCAGCAATTTGTTCATATCTTCTCATTCCACAAGTTTTTAAGAGGGTTGTGAGGGTATACATTGGGTTAAAGTGGTGAGCAAAAATGCTCCCAGAACAAAATGGATCCTAGAAGGTATGTATCAATTCCAATCCAAGTTCCAACAGTTCTCTGTCGTTGAGTTTCTTTGGAGGATTACCAAGCACTCTACGTCCTACCCCTATCTTGGAGGTTGGTATCAGCTCAGTAGACTCACTACGATTGTTGGGAGACTTGGGACTTGGGGCTATTATTATCAAAAAAATATAAATAAATTTTTTGTAAAGTTAATTTCTAAAGCACCCTGTGAATGAAGAGACATTGATGAAGCAGGATAGTTGGAAACAGCGTTGATGAGCAGCCAGGCGTTGTACGAGGTTGATCCAATATTAAGCATTGAAGCATTGAAAACTTAAAACTAACAAGCAAAATAAATTTTATCACCCAAAAAAAAAAGGCGAAATAAATAGATTTAAGATGTAAGTACATGCAAAATCCATCTCATAGCATTTATGGGGAGTTGGAAATTACATGCTCTACTTATACACTAAAAAGGGGGAAAATCATACATTGTATAATTACAAATGGATTGCATGTCTATTTACGTGGTATACATAACATGGTTTCTAATTACTCGCACAAGCTTCATGAAATACTACCGACAATTCGGACTCCTATTGTTTTGAACCACACAAGGGATCTAACTCCATTGGCGCTTTCTGTGCAGCATCGCCATCTCTCTCTTTAAACTCTGTTTGCAAGTTGAATCCAAATCCACCATCACTTCCATACAAGTCTCGATCCCACTGACCGACAAATTCATTCTTTTGGTCATCTTTTGGAGGCACATTAGATGTGGTGCAACCATCTGGCAACCCATCATCCACCTTTTGTTTCTTTCGGGAGATGAGGGCGTGGCAGATGCATCGCCCGCTGTCTCCAACTGAGATGGCTTCTGCTTATCCTCCGCTGATGGCAATACATCAGATCCTTTGAGAACGCCACCAAGTTTCTCCTGCTCCTCAATGATCTTCTGCAAGTATTTACCTTGAGCTTCTATTCTCATCTGCAACTGCCTTTGAACCTGAATTTGTATTCAAATTAATAGTAAACTTTTAATATAGCCAACACAAGTACAGCCAAAATGCACAGGCACAGACCAGAAGAAAGTGACAAATAAAATAACAATAAAGTGCACACACAAGAACAGACACAAGCTTTCGCCATATTAAATGCGCCTGCGTTCTAAACTAAGAGGATCGGGTCCAGGAAACAGTTTCAGAATCATGCACTACACTCGAAATGAACAAGCAACACAATAATGTGTTCTTTCAACAAAAACTGAAAAACAGAAGAAAACATGGACATTTGCAATTATCCACCCACCAACTTTCCCATCCCTACAAAATATCTTTTAAGAAAAAACAACTAGTACTCAACCCACCAACAAATATTCCCAAAACACTCCTACAAACCATTACTACTTAACCAGTTGCTAGCCTCCAGTGTTGCCATATTACCACCCAGGCCATGGCAGCGTTTTCAAAATCACTATTAGCAGAAATTTAAAGTTTGCCTTTCAGTTTTTGAATAAATTTTTTTCTGGTCTATCAGAAAACAAATTTCTTTGTATGTGCTTTTCTTCCAACATATCTGAAATCCTAGTGACCCGTGTGCAAGAAGAATTTTCAGGCCAGACTATATTCCTCTTTCAGCAATTTAAGGCAAAGTGAGGGTAAGAGACCTTACCTCAAGCTGTTCATGAAGACGCTTCTGAACTTCCATCTGCATCCTCAATGCCTCGTTAATTTGGACTCCACTGAAGAATTTAAAGATTTTAATTAGATGCAGATCATTAATATAATAATAAGACACAGGACTATGCAAGTAAAGAGATATGATGATACTAGTCATGAAAGCTTAAGACGAGACAAAAAGTGTGCATATAATCATATAAGGTAAGGGAAAAGGTACCCACGGAGAAGAATCTGAGCAAGAAAGGCTGTCTCCAGAACCCTTCTTCTCGTCTTTAGAACCTATAAGTCAAAGTGCTTCTCCAAATTCATATTCATATTTTCATACTGTAAAAACAAGTCCGCTATTGCTGAAATAACATATATAGATGGAGGGAGCCGACTCTTACCATCAGCCGGAGACTCTGGCAGGTACTTTGCAAGGCGATACTTCTATACAAAAGAATAATAACGCTATTAAAAACTAAAAACATAAAAATATCTAACATTTATGTTCCTGCGTAGGTAATATAGTGTAGCAACGTGGCCGTACCTGTAAATGGCTTTTCACATGATAAATAGTTAGTCCCGGAACACCCATCACTCTCAGAACACCTTTAGGTGTTGCCCCTAAAGCAAATTGGAAAGAATGAAATATATTAATTAAGTAATGGATATGATCATAAACACTAGTTTGGGTGGGACTGGATCTGGAAAAAATAACATCCAGTCCCGTGCTGTGGGACTGATTTGTCCCAAAGACTGCACACCTCTAATGAAGGACTGGGACGGTTTAATCCGATACTACATTTTGTCCCGTGAACGCACCATTAGCTACCTCACAGTTCATTAGAGAAATCTAACCACAAATCAATGCTTAAATCAATCCTTAACCAGAATTAAGAATGAGACCAAACACTCAGAATAATTTTACAAAACTAACAGCACGCAGAGAAACATAGATTTATTAACTCAAAAGACATTACAAATTGTGGATATGGAATCCAAACTCGGGCTACAAGAAAACACCAAACACTACACTCTATAGTCAGAGAAAAATATTCGAAATACCAAACTCAGAACTTTCTAAATAAACTAACTGAATGCAACAGTGACTGTCCTTTAAGAAAGCATTGTGAAAAGTTAGAACCCATTAGTCCAAAGTAAAAGTCCTCAAAAGGGTTGGTTATTCAGTTAGCCATCCACATGGATATCCCTTACAGTACAAATTGGTAATTCCAATTCAGAGGTCGCTTGATCAAGGTTATTAGTTAACATGTTGACTCATACTATCACTATAGATGGTTACCCGTAGTATATGATAGAAGAGTGAAAGCAGAGGGGAGAAACAAAGGAATTAGTTGTTCGACAAATCTTCCTTGGCTCGTCTTCATACTAGACACAGTTTTCTTCCATGCCTGAGCATGTTTTTTGACAGGAATTTCAACACTTAGCATCAATTAAAGGCCAAGATGAAACAGAAATCAATTTACAATTGGAATTCTACTTCAACCAACAGCACTATCAATGCACAAATTTCATAGCAATCAGAACACCACTGTAGCATATTATATTGAGATACTTATTAGAGTTTATATATTGTCAGTTTGGGAGTTGGTGCTTTATTTTAATGTTGAGAATCCAACCTTCCATCTTGCCAAACTTAAGGAAAATGATAATACGTGTACAGTTCCAGAATCCAAATACTTTGGATCTACCTGTTGCTTACGCCCCTAATGCTTGTAGTCTTCTGCATGTCAACCTACTGCTCAAGATCCTTCTCCATGTGAACCTATTACTCAAGTTGGACTAAACATACTAGTTGGACTGAACCAAATAAACAAGAATATCGCCGAATTAAATGGCACAAGGCTGAACTCCATGATGTCAAGGAATAAAAAAAAAATTGAAAAATTGGATTATAAAATAACAGACAGAATGTCCACCCAAGTCAAACTACCTGAAATGTGGCCTAAAGACTCAAGAAGCATCAAGGGAAAAGGCAACACCAGCTTAACCACCGAAACCGATCTATTAGTAGAAACATAGGATCATTCAGGCCAGATATCATTTGACTTGATGACTTTATGAAGGTATCACAGTTGAACTACTATTATGCATAAAATATGCCGGTTAAAATACTTTGAACGCTTTGTGTAGACCCTAAATTGAACATAAATGTCTTCTATACCTCCATTCTTTCCCCATAAGCGCAAAAAAAAAAAAAAAAAAAAAAAAAAAGAGCAATCCTTCAAGAATGATTTGGAAAGCTGAATGCTGGAACCAAACATTTTGAATTATCAAAATCCATGACAACATGATTGGACCTAGACAAATTCACAATTTTCTGTGGGCTCAGAGCAAGGTCTCAAAGAAACAATAAGCTGAAAGAAGACTAAATGGAAGATCAAGCTTCTACGAATGGAGTAGAAGATGAAATGCCTCAAGGAGTTTTGCAAGCCCAAAAAATTTAGATGTTTGTGTTTCTTCTAAGTTCTGAATATTCAAAGTAAGACAAACCCGTCGGAGCATGTTTACCCTTTTCACTAGAAAGGGTGCCTGAAGCTGATGAGGATGCACTGAGGTTCAATGTGTTCTCACATCTATTTGGACCAACACTAAATTTAATTTAGACATCTTCCATTGAGGTCCATCCCAAATTTTACCAAACTCTATGAGGCATTCATCTTCCAAGTACATACGTAACAAGAAGCAAAAGGAGAAAGCATCTAACTCCAACATGAAATGGGAAGACAAAACTGATGGATTTCCTGAGCTGATTTGTCTTTGAATGTCCTAGGTAGGAAAACATGATAGCTGTACACTAGCCATGGGTTGGATCAGCACTTAGGCCCGAACAAAGGGTGCAGGAGTCACTACTCAAGAGACCCCCAAGGGCATGGTCAAAGTCACCACAAGAACCGACGGCTGTACAAAACTTAAGGAGGGAAGAGCCAAGCAATGAGTAAGATCAACAGGGAAGTGGTTTCACTATCCTCATGCGCAAACCAAAAGACAAAGCAGAAAGATCAAGTAGCCTAAAGAAACCTTTACTGAGATCCGTCAGACCATGTGCTTGGCAAAATTGTACATGCGAATACAATTTGGATATTTCGAGTATCGCCACCTGTGAGGAAGCCACAAGAGCGGCAAGATACAAGTAAGCATTGTTCCTTCACATCCATCAGACAACTAACAAGTGCAGGAACTTGAGGAGGAAAGTGGAGGCCATGATCAAACAAGGCGATGCTCCCTCCACACACGACCAATCGTGCACAATTGATGAAACGACCGAAGTTACCTAAACAGAATGTTCTATCAATAGTCCAATTTTTTCCCAGATTATAACTGTCATTTACAAGAATCCTGGCCCGGATGATGAAATGAAGGCTCGGAGAAGAACAAGACAAGAAAGACAACAAGAAATCATGAAAAGAATTTGTAGGATCTATACCCCTGCACAATAGTTATGGCAATGAGAAAAACAAACGTAATTCAGACATAAGGATGTAGAATGCATCTACCTCTTAAACCATGAGCCATTGGTAGTCACACTTGCACATGTAAAGTTTTTGGGACAGCTGTGGAAATAAAGGGTTAAAGGTATAGAATATTAAATCAAGCCAAGCAAATTGATCAGCTTTGGCGAGAAGGAAGTGAATCCCATGGATGAGTCACTCTACCGGTTATTTGGGTTGATAAGGCAATAGTGGACTTCACACTGGCAGACTCTCTTTACCCTTATAACTTTTAGCGGAGCTCAAACTGGAAGAAGCCCTGTCTGCATATAACTTGAATAGGAAAGTAAAGGGTACATCAAATGGAAGGGATTCCTTCGACCTTGCACCAGGTCATCATGAGTGGTTTTACAGGGACGGACAAGAAACCAGTGACATCAAAGGAGACCCATGTACATCAACACTATGGCTAAGCTAGACCTTGAAAGTTGAGTTGGCTTTTAACTTTGGTTTGAGGCTCCTAGTAATGTTCTCTCAATTTTGCAGGGTGATAAGGCTGGCCGGTCTCAGCCTCAAATAATAGTTACTTAGTTGTTTTAGCTTTTGCATCCATGTAACTGAAAAACGGAGATGCACAATGCCACAGTATTGTGACCAGCGAGTACCAAACAGCCGGAAAATCAACGTGAACCTTCAAAACAACTAGAAGGAGACCCACCTAAATGGTTCAGGCACGAGCCTAATCAAAATCCCCACTTTTGAACCACTAGTGGAAAAGAATCTGTATCCATTTAAGCCAGAAAGAGCAGATGTGCGGCTATCAGAAGAAGAAAATAGGCAGCTGATGGAGTTTCTAAAGAACAACAAAGATATCTTCACTTGGCCATATATAGACATGTTAGATATTCATTCGAGGATAGCATGCCACATTTTAGAACTCTGAGACAAAGAAGGATAGCTATGAGAGAAGAATGTCCAAGGCAATCCACTTTCTTGGAGCCCTAACCAATAGAAATGACTTCACACTGACCATGAATAATAGAACATGACAATGAAACTTTCTCAAGAGGACTCTCCACAACGATCTACACATAAAAGGCACATTCCTAAACAACAAAGTCCCAATTATGAACCCCCCTCCCGGCACCAATTTCTTTATTTTATTTTATTTTTTTAATAGAAACAATTTGAATTCAAAATAAGAAAGGAGCAAAAGAGAGAACGAATAAAAACATACAGAAACAAAGAAACAAATTTCTTTATGACTTTTAACTAGACTCTAACTGATTAAATGAATCTCCCTTAACTACCCTTACCCACAAGAAATTTATCATCAAATTTTCCAGGATTTGGCACTAGACTCCAACTATTCAAATCAGCACTGATACCTTAACGACAGAAATGGAAAATTTTTATAAAATAAAATAAAAAAAGATGAAACAAAAAAATTCTGCTATAAAAACAAACCAAAACCATCTCAACCACATAGGTCCCCACTCATAAACATCAGAAAAAGAAAGGGGGAGGGAGAGAGAGAAGCAATTCTAGAGTTCAGTTAGAAGACGAGTTTCTCTACAACAGAAAAGTCATCCGTAATCAAAGAACAAAAGTTTTGGAAACATAGGAAATACAATAAAATCCTGCCTTTATTTCCCCAAGCAACTTCATTAAAACTACCATAAATGAAGCCACGAATCGAGTAATTATGAAATAAAAATCCCTCGAAATTATTTGGTTCAGAATTAAGAGGATCACCACACAACATAACTAATGAAGTAAAAGTTAGTTTACCAAAAAAAAAAGGTGAAAAAAATTATAATTCTTGATACTGTAAGGCAGGGATAATGTAGGAAGGGCACTAAACTATTTCAAACATGTAAAAATTGCTTTCTAGTAATTCTATTACCTAATACTGTGAGCAAACAAACATAAATTTATCACATTCGTAACAGAGCTAAATACTCGGGAAAACTACAACTGACCCAAAAACAGGGAAAGAAAAAGAACCCATGTCTGCTAAAGGGAAAAAACACAACAGAGCTGGATTATTTACAACGAAAAAATAGAACTAAAAAAGAAAGTACCAAATAGAATTACGTTACTTAAAAGAAAATACCCACTATCTGGTCCACCGAGTTGCGTAATGGCGTCGACGAAGCGGTCATGGAGATCCGAAGTCCACCGCAGGCGTTGCTTGCCACTTCCCCCAGAAGGCGTTGGGCTTTTCACTGAAGAGCCACCACTGACAACCCCAACGTTTGCAAGCTCCTCAGAGCTCTGGGGTTTGTGAGGGACTAAGCTCGCTGTTGAAAACTTCTTGGCATGATACATGGTGAAAATCCACTGCATATAAACACAGAGACACAAAAAGGAAGAGCGAAAGAGTGAAAATTTGTGAACAAAATACAAAAAGGTAGAGAATTCGCGAAGTCAAAGAATCTCCATGATAATTGAAACAAACTGTTAGCAGAGAAGAGAGAGAGATGAAGTTGTAAATTGAAATCGCACCTGCAGACAGAAATTGAGGTTGAGAAGAAAGCTTCAGGGACAATTCAATCGATGAGACCAGTCATATTATTCTCTTAGCAGGTTAGAAACTAGAAAGCTTGTCAGCCATTGGACTAGGTTGGAGAAATTGTATTGGAGGCCTGCAAAATGGTAAACTGTGCGTTTGGACGATGCAGACAATTGAGGTCAAAAGGCAGGTCACGACCCACACACAAAGCTTCTGGTCATTTTGGCCTGTCCAACTATGTGAAAGCCAAAAAAAAACAAAAATAAATAAATAAACAAAAAAAATTGTCATGAAAATGTTTGTCACTTATCAAAAATCGCAGAAAAAAAATATTAAAAAAAACTTCCCAAAGAGTTTTAGGTGAAGTGGTATTTTAGAAAAGTTTAGGGTAATTCTATATGAACCCCATTTTTTGCTCTTTTACACCCCATAATTTTTATACACCCCACTAAATTTTAAAAAAATTTCGAATTACTATACCCCATTTTTTTTCCTAAAATGCCCTCATGAACCTCATTCCCTAACTCTCTTTGTAAACCCCATCCCATATCAGACCCACCCCATCGAAAATTCCATTTCTCTTCAGATACACCCCATCTAATATCAAACCCCATCCCATCCCATATCAAGCCCCACCCCATCAAAACTTCCTTCTTCTTGCAGACACACCTCATCAAAAATTCCCTTCTCTTTGAAACGAGACCCATCACACCCAATCTCTGCAAACCAGCGATCTCCATCGCATCTCTCCAAACCACCACTCCATCGCATCTCTCCAAACCACTCTGTCAAGTTTCCACAAATCCTTCGAAGATTCAAGGTATGATTTCAATTTTGATTTCTATATTTACGTTTCTAAGTGTTGATGAAGCCTATGTTTGATTTTGATTTCACAAAGTCTGATTTTGAACTCTGGTTGTATGGTTCGTTCGAACCTGGTTTTACGAAATGGGATTTTACTTTCAGTGGGTTGCCACCGAACTCGTTACCTTTTTGGTGGTAGTCCACCGAATTTATTTATATTTTTCAAGTGATACCCACCAAATGTAATTCAATTTTTCAGTAGTACTCCACCGAATATGTTTTCTTTTTTCAGTGATAGTCCACTGAAGTTGTTTCCGTTTTTCAGTGATCATATACCGAATCCATTACTGAGTGTGTACTTAATACCTGTTTTTTTAGATATGAAGAGGACTCGCAGAGGGTACTCCTGAGGCTTCATCATCTCGACCTGATGGGCGCGTCTTAGAGCCTCAACGAGGAGACAGAGAGCGGCTCCCCAAGATCACTTTGAGGATACTACAGAGGTTGAAGATGTAGCTGCTACTCATGATAGTAATGTTGAGGTACATGCTGAGCCTATTGAGCCTCCTGAGCCATCTCGAGTAGGTCCCATTGATCCATGTTTACTTACGAGTTTTAAAACTCACGTAGGCAGCTGCAATTTGGAATAACCAAGTAAGTCGTTTTACCTGTGACAATAGAACGTGGAATATAAGTCTGGTTCATGATAATTAACGTGTTTTTTTTGTATTTAACTAGGAACGTGAGCCCCTTAGGTGCATGTCGAAGACATCTACCCTTCGTGAGTGGAATTGGTGGGGTAATCCAAATAATGGTATATTCAAAGGGTACATTCAGAGGTCTGGATTAGAGCAACTTATTAGGTGTTCTTATCGGAATGCAGATAAGATTGTGGTATCTACATTCGTTGAGAGGTGGCATCCCGAAATGAACACCTTTCACATGCCTTTTGGTGAGATGACCATCACATTGGATGATGTGTCATCTATTTTAGGCATTCCTGTGTCTGGTGCAGCGGTTGCTCCGCTTGAAGATGATAATGACACAAATTTCGAGTTGCTAATTAATTACTTAGGAGTGACTGATGAAGAAGCTACTGAACAATTGCAACAATACAGTGATGAGTATGTGAGTTTGCCATGGTTACGAGCGCGATTCTCCAATGTTTCAGAACAGATTTAGAGGAGTACATCATGTATTCAGCTAGAGCATATTTGCTATATAAACATACGCAACAGAGAATGTCATATTAGTAGATGTCACCCCCACAATTTGTAATAGTGGGAAACGATACCTATTAGTCTTATAGGTGCAATCCATGATAAGTACATGTGGAAATGCACGCAAAATCTCAATATTAATGGTGACAGGGACTTGACCCAAATTTCACTTTGAAATCCTAGCCGAACCCTGTGCGTGTCCGACACCTGGCAAGTGCCGAGCACAAATGACCAAATTGCCCTTCTAGTCAAAAATTTCTAAAACAACTGGGGTTTGACTTCTGCGAAAAACTCGCAGAGTTTCCCCTGAAACGGACCAAACCCAAGATTACACCTGTCAAACATGCATATAAAAATATACACCAACTGCCAGCATACAAATAAATACATACTAACAGTTAGACACGTGTTCTAGGGTAATATCAGAGCATCTATATAGAGTAGGTTACAAATAAAACACAACTAATCAAAACCCTACGTTGTCAAGGGATGTAGCGGAAGATGGACTCGGCCCGGTGGTGGCGCACTAATGCACGACTCCTGCCTGGGGACGCAAAACATTAAAAAGGTGAGTGGACCAAAAACAAAGTTTAGAAAAATAGCATAAGAACATACTAACCCCACTGTAAAAACTGTTATAAAACTAAATCATTTCTTATATAAATACTTGTACCTGGAATCACTCATTCGTATCTATATATATATATATATATATATATATATATATAATCAATCACATACTTGATCAAACATTAAATCATTGAAAGCATTGAAATCAACTTTTAATCTACCACCTAGGTGTACCCATTTATAATTCCGTCAATTCCTTATAATCCGTCAATTTCATCCTTATGCTACCGGAGTGACACATCCTAGCAGACCTCGGGAAACACAAAGTCACCCGAGCCGCAATCCTAGCAGAATTCAGGGGACACTTGGTCGGCCTGATCCGCAATCCTAGCACCACACGGTTCGAGCGTCCCCGAGACTCGTGGGGCTGTGTAAGCATGCTGACCTACCCGAAGGCAAGCTGGATGTCCGTCGACATCAATAATACCGAAGGCAACATATAACTGGAGGCAACCTTTTATACTTGGGTACCTATGGTGGTTTTTAATATAAATATATTTTCCTGAAAAAGATTAGAATTTATAAAACTACCTTTTAATTATCCTGAAATCCTGCTGCCATTCAATTTGATAATTATCTAACTTTTTATTTTCCCTATCCTTTAAGGATTCTCAACTCCTGCAGCAAATAAATAAAAAGGATTTAAAACCAGCAATAACATGCTAGAAAAACATCAGTCAATAAATACTTAATCAAGAACAAATAATGACATTAATTGCATAAAACCATTTATAAAAATAAAGATCCACTCACAGATACTCTGAGCTAGCTGGACCCTTTGAAGGTCCCTCCTGCGGGTCACCTGGTGCCCGGGTGCCTGTATAACCATCATAATATTTTATTGAAAACTCTGCTCTAGTAATATAATATTAAATTAAAAACCCTGACGGGCTCCTAAAAGTGCGTGCATCACTTTAAAAGTCCTTCCTATGCCCACATTAGCTTTACCTCTCAGTGGACACGCTTTAAATGTACCTAGGGACTCAAAAGCGATAATGTCCCAAAAGGTCAACTTGGGACCCCGTGGGGTCCACGACCTCAGAATTCCGATCCGATCGTTCCTAGAGGTTCCAACAAGCCTAGAACACATGTCCTGTAAGTTTGGTCTCAATTTGGACGGTCGGATTGCTCACGATCGCACAATCGGAAACTGACGAATGATTTTCCGTAAACCTAGCCCTAGGGTTGGCTTTTTCGAACATCCGGACTCCGATTTACTGATCCGTCGAATCCTACACGATCCTTAAAATACCTAGATCAACATACTCCAGTTTGGCTATGATCCAACGGTCCGAACGTATTGAACCCGGAAATCACACACTATGCGAGATCCGTTTGGGGTTCAAACGTTATCCAAATTGAGATCCGCGAAAACCTACGCGCTCGTGAGGACACAAGGATTATTCTAGGACCAAGAGTGGCTCCTGTTACCTGGCCCACGCGCCGGCAGCGCGTGGGTGTACATAACAATTTCCGGCGACCGGAAAATCTCCAAACCGCCTTCCCAAACTCCTATCCTAGGTAATACACCCTATTTGGAACCACTTTTGTTCTTGGACTATGGCCAAAAACTGGCCGGAACTAGCTGAACTCGGCGATGAAAAACCGGAGAACTTAACTCGAAAATTAACCCCTCAAACCTCAAAATCTCTGAAAACCTACCCAACCAACAGCTAGAGCATAAAAATCAGTTTAAAAATCATACCTAATTCGTCTGATTTGGTGGCCGGAAGACGATGGACGGAGTCGACGAAAATCTGTTAAGAATGACGCGATTTCTGGTTTTTCCGGGAGATTCATGGCGGCTGGACGGCGGAGCAGGCGGGGGCTGGGTTGCGGAGGTGGCGGCGGTGCTTCCTTGGGCGGTTCGGTGCGGTGTGGTGGCGGCTGGAGGTGGCTGGGTGATCGGCTGGAGCAAGAAGAAACAGGGGAAAGGGTTTGGTGTCGCGCGAGGAAGAAGAGAGAGTGAGGAGAGAGAAAGGGAGAATCTGATTTTAAAATCTGATTTTCGGAAAATACCAATTTGCCCTTTTTACGTATTTTGCTCGTAATTTCTTCGTTACAAGTCCGATTCGAGTCCACTATGTGTCTACGGACTCGTTTTGTCGCGCTCTACGCAACGACACAATCGAATTTTCCAAATTTTTTCCCAGTCAAAAAGTCAACTTAAACCCAATTAAAATAATCCAAGGGTAAATGAGTCTTTTCCTCCATTAAATTATTAATTAAATATTAATTAAGGTCTGGGTTGTTACAAATGGGGTGTGTCCAAAACAAGTCAGTTACAATATCACCAGATGTCCTATGCCACTGAATATAATTGTGTTCGGATAACTTAGTAAGTAATTGTTGCATTTGGTTCTCCCAGCAAATTCTTTGGTTCTATTTCGGATCCTAGCATTCTGTATTGTTTTCATAGTTGAAACATTCATTGCATCTCTATCCTTCAGGGTGACCAAAATATCTCTAGGTTTCACTAAACTCTTAGACATGTCCACCAACAAGGCATTCTCCTCTTGAGAAAGTCGCCCCACAAATAAATTACCTTGAAGATACTCTGACATAGGATGGTTGTGTATTCCACAAACCACTTCCAACTTCCAATCATCCCTATCGCCAATATTGACACCTTTTAACAAGAATGGGCATCCACATTTCTTGGTACCAGTGTCCTTAGCACATTTTCTCATATCACTATTTGCATTCGACCTTATATCAGTCGTCTCACTAGACTTGTAAGACTTATAGTTACCGCTCCTCTCACAAGCAAGTATTACTCGAGGTCTTCTCTTGCCCTCACCTCCATAATCAGACCTTTTAATTACAATGACAATATTATTCATTTTTCCTTGTGCACGAGCCCATCTAAGTAATGCATCTCTACCATTGAATATCTACACATAAAACTCATGTTATTTAAAGACAAAAATTTGAAACATTAATGCCACATTAATTATACTAAAAATGATTTCAAACAAAAAAAAAACTCAAAATAATTACCGAATGAGTTTTGAATTGATCACTATAGTCCATTACACATTCTGTTCCCACATTGTTGCCTTCAGGAGGGCGTCACCTTGTTTTTGTTCCTTCAATGGGAGTAAGATCAAAATAGCTTACATTAAATTTGTGGTCAACAATAAGTTACTGAAAAAATAAGTCAATTTCGGTTTGTTGCCACTGAAATGTAGGTAAAATTTCGGTAATAGACCACTGAACAACATTCCATATTACAGTGGATCTCCACCGAATATTAAGTTGATGATCGGTCAAACACGACCGAATTAGGTGCAAAGTTTCGGTGGCATCCTACCGAATTTATCTATTGCGTTCGGAACCTAATGTACTGACGCAACCAACGACGACCAACCCTAAACCCTAAACTTGCAAAATGCCAAAAAATAAACTCATACCACATTCAAAGCCTCTCTAACTTCAATCTCACCCTTCATGAATAAATGCAAAATATTTTTTCACCACTATAAACATATAAATCTCGTTAGAGTTGTGTTGTTTAATTATGTTAACTCGCAAGTGTACGTGCCAATTAGTAGTATAGCAAGACAAATACGAGGTCGTACCCACGAGGACTGAGAAGTTAAAATTAGTTATGTACTTAGATTACCAAATTCAAGAAGTAGGAAGTTAAGTCTAAAACAGAATTTAAAGTGAGAGTGATTGTGATTGTGATTGTGATTGTGAAAGGAAATGAACAAACTAAGATTGCAAACGAAACAAGTAAACAAGTGCAGCAAAAATGGTTTTGAAGGTTGAGAAACAGATTTGGAGGCTAGGGCATTTGATTCACCATAACAATTCAATTCTGGGTTATAAGGATTTAAGTGACAAGTCTAATTCAGATTCAAGGATTGATTCTAGCTAATGTATGATTAAGCCATGGTGTCTGGTCCTAACCTTGTATTCCTAATTCCCTAATTTGATCATTTGTTGTCTAACCTAAAATTAAGCATTAGGAATCCATTAAGCATTAGGAATCCATTAAGCATAGAAGAACATTTTAAACAACCAAGTATGTATCTAATCCAGATTGTCGAATTCTCATACACATTCTTCTTATTCATAGTTCAATTTGAATTAAAGCATGATGTCTACTCTTAATTCAAACCAAGATATACAAATCTGAATGGTAGCTAGGCATTCCGAATCAGCATATAGGCAAGTAGGCAAAATGAATAAGAACATGAATCATGAATCAAACTTGAAACTTGAAATTTATAAACCCAGAATATTCATGTTAGGTTACATCAAAGCCCTAGTTATGGATTTAGTTACTCATAATGGAAAAAAAACTTGAACAGAAATGAGAAAACATAATGAATGCAATAAGAGTAGAAAAACCCCTTTTTTGAAGTTCTTGTGGTGTCCAAGGCTTCTCCAAGTGCTTCTCCACTTCTAATGCTTCTCCAAGAGCTTCCCCACTTCTAGAAAGATGTATGAAGGATATGGAGGTGATTTGGGATGAGTTTGAGTGAGTGGTGATGGCTAAGAAAGATGAAATTCGTAGGGAAATGGAAGAGAGGTTTGCTTGGAGCTGTTTTGGTGATTGCTAGAGTGTTTGGGATTGTGAGAGTGTTTGAGGATGGCTGGAGTGAATTGAGGGGTTGTGAATCCCAGGATTTGTTGTTGATTTGAATGTGGAATGGATGTTGTATTTATAGGGAGAGGGGAGTGATAAATCTGAATTTATTATGGCTAATGCATACAACACTAGTTTTATAAAATCTGAAATGGTTGATGCACTTGCATTAGAAAATCTGAATTGGTTGATGCACTTCACCAATAAATCTCACCAGCAGCCGTAGATCATCTTCATGTCAGCATGACCAAGCTTCCAACCAGAAATGATAGCTCATGCCTAGCTCACCATGACCAAGTATCCAACCAGCTCAATAGCTCATCCTGAGGTCAGCATGACCAGCAACTTCAAGGGCTTACAAGTTGGGCTTCTCTTAAGCAAATGATGACTTTAAGATTTCCATTGTGAATTTCAGAATGTCTTCTTTCCAGCCATATGTTAGTTGGGCCAATCCAAGGTCGGAGGAAGAAGTTAAGGCTGAAACAAATTGCTAACTCATTTTCCGCGCTGATATAAATCCATCCTGAGCATGGTTCTGTGTTTGCTAGGTTATGGACTCCAGATTTATCCAATGGGGCTGCAATTTGGATATGTTATAGTACACACCCATTGGAACAACTTTCATGAAGAATGTGGCCTCATCCGAGCTGTGTAGGTGGCTGAAATAAATCTTGTAATGTGACCTACGGAACTGGACTAGCAAGGGGCTGTAGCCAAAATGAGTTTGTTTTTAAGCTCTTCTTCCCTTCATCCAAATCAGGCCTTACATGCATGAATTGCATAAATTATGCTTTCTTCCTCTATTGCCCTACAAAACACACAAATGGAGGCAAATAACTCAGAATTATAGGAAACTAAGCAAAAGAAGTAAGTAAATTGGGCATGTATATGTATCAAATTATGAGCTTAACAAGTTGTAGGAACACGATGGTTTGAGAAAAAAGTCAAACTAGGGTTGTATGAACATATGTGGGGTGTAGTGAGTAATTTTATTTTTAATTTTTAATTTTTTTATCCTTAACGGTAATTATGTACAAGGGTAAAATAGGTTATTTATGTTTAAAATTATTATGGGGTGTAAAGAGCCAAAAATGGGGTGCCAATAGAATTTCCCAAAAGTTAAGGGTTGTATTCAATTATGATTTTAAAAAATGGTGATTTTATTGGCACCTCAAAATTTGCACTTTGCACCTCATATTCTCTTTACACCCCATTGAATTTTAGTAAAATTTAAAATTACTCACTACACCTCATTTTTCTTCCTAAATCGCCCTCATGAACCTCATTCCTTAACTTAGCTGTGTAAATCCCACTGAAATCATTACCTTCTTTCAGTGGTAGTCCACCGAATTTATTTCCGTTTTGCAGTGGTTGTCCACTGAATGTATTTTCATTTTTCAGTGATAGTCCACCGAATCCGTTTCCGTTTTTAGTGGTAGTCCACCTAAATCCTTTTCCGTTTTTCAGTGGTAGTCTCCTGAATTCATTTCTTATTTTCAGTGAATTCGTTTCTTATTTCAATGATTATCTACCGAATTCGTTCCTGAGTTTGTAGTTAATATTATTTTTTAGATATGAAGAGGACTCACATAGGTACTACTGAGGCTTCATCATCTTGACCTGATAGACGCGTCCCACAACCTTAATGAGGACATATAAAGTGGCGAGGTTAGCTCCCCAAGAGGACCAGCCCCAGCATGGTCCCTTAGACCACTTTGAGGATACTACAAAGGTTAAAGATGTAGCTGCTACTCATGATAGTAATGTTGAGGTAGATGTTGAGCCTACTGAGTCATCTCTAGTAGGTCACATTGATCCATCTTTACTTACGAGTTTTAAAACTCACATAGCAGCTGCAATTTGGAATAACCAGGTAAGTCGTTTTACTGTAACAATAAAATGCATAATATAAGTTTGGTTCATGGTAATTAACCTAAATAATTTTTTTGTATTTGACTAGGAATGTGAGCTCCTTAGGTGCATGTCGAAGAGATCTACCCTTCGTGAGTGGAATTGGTAGGCTAATTCAAATAATGATATATTCAAATGGTACATTTAGAGGTTTGGATTAGAGCAACTTATTAGGTGTTCTTATCGGAATGCAGATAAGATTGTTGTATCTACCTTCATTGAGAGGTGGCATCCCAAAATGAACATATTTCACATGCCTTTTGGTGAGATGACCATCACATTGGATGATGTGTCATCTATTTTAAGGGCCTCACCTTGTTTTTATTCCTTCAATGGGAGTAATGTCAATATAGCTTACATTAAATTTGTGATCGACAATAAGTTACTGAAAAAATAAATATATTTCCGTTCGTTACCACTAAATTGTAGGTAAAAATTCGGTCATATACCACCGAACACCAATCCATGTTACAGTAGATCTCCATCGCATCTTAAGTTAACAACCAGTCAAACACAATCGAAATAGGTGCAATGTTTCGGTGGCATCCCACCGAATTTACATATCGCATTTGGTATTAGTGTGCTGAACGCAATCAGCAACCATCATGAAATCTTAAACTTGAAAACCGCCAAAAAATAAACTCATACCTTATTCGAAGCCTCTCTAACTTTAGTGTCACCCTTCTTGAATAAATACAATATATTTTTTTTACTAATATAAGCGTATATACCTCGTTAACGTTATAGGAACATGATGGTTTGAGAAAAAAGTCTAACTAGGGTTGCAAGAACATATGTGGGGTGTAGTGAGCAAATTTAATTTTTATTTTAAATATTTTTTGTTCAAAACGGTAATTATGTACAAGGGTAAAATAGGTTATTCATGTTTAAAATTAGTATGGGGTGCAAAGAGCAATTAATGGGGTGCCAATAAAATCACCATTTAAAAAATTTAAAAGTTCAAGAGTATTTAATTATGATTTTATAGAAGTCTATAAAATGAATTCTTCTTCAATATATTAATGTATGGATACATCAATTTTTAAAATTATCTTTGAAATTTGAAGTGAAACTGGTCCTGAAAGGTAGCCGGTGAAAATGAATATATATATATATATTGAATTATACTCACACGCAAGACTCTCAATTGTTTTTGGATGTCTGCCCTATATGTAATATAACATAATATGAATAATAGATGAAGAAGAAACTGAATGAAGAATCAAGGAAGAACTGCACTTACCTGTTTGACTAGGGCAGGAGTACGTTTGCAAACGTATGTACAAATGGTTTAAATTTGAGTGCATTTGTGTCTATTTAGGTGAGTTTTTTGCTATATTTGAAATGTTTACAAAAACTGACATTTTTAAAATTAGATGTCAAGTTTTGGCTATTTTTGATAAATTCTCTCTTCTTCAATACATTAATGTATGGATACATCAAATTTTAAAATTATCATTGAAATATGAAGTGAAACCGGTCCTGAAAGGTAGCCGGTGAAAAGGAATAATTATTTTTTTTTGAATTATACTCACACGCAAGACTCTCAAGTAGAGTCGTCTTCAACCTCCACAAGACCTCAAGTACATTCGTCTTCAACCTCCAACTTGGCTGCGGCCTATCCAACCTCAATTCTTGACTATAACGTTTCAGTTAAATTTTAGACTCTTGGCTTTTGCATATGGTGATTATTTGCTAGTAAAATAAAGGTGTTTTTGATGGTCGTGCTTTGGACTCATCTTGTTTTTGCATATAGGTTTGAGAGTCACACAATGATTCAGTAAGGCTATTGTATCTTGGAGGGGACAAGTCAAGAGATATACTTATACACCGGTTTGTGGGCTTTGCCAGAACCTAGCAGGCTTGAATCTCCATAAAGAAAGTGAGATATTTGCGCCTCACCCCAATTATCTACGTGCTTCTTGGAAGAAAATATCACTTTTTTTTTTTTTTTTGGTAATGTCCCCAACAGATTGAATTAGCAAGTGACTTTTAGGGCATGTTTGGGAGTGCTTTTAGAAGGGCCAAAAGCGCTTTCTAATAACTAAAAGCATTTCTGAAACGTTTTGACAGAAAAGTTTAGAAGGAGAAGCGCTTCCTGGAGAAGCACCTACTATGTGTTTCTTCAGGAAACACCTTAATGTTTTATGAAAATTCAATATTTTTATAATAAAAGCGCTTTTGTTAGAAGTGCTTATGAGCGGAGAATACTTCCTAGAGAAGTAGTCCCAAACGAGCCCTTAGTTTTGTGGTTTTTTCATGGTTCAAATTTCCCACTACCTTGCCGATTAGAATTTAACGGATCACACACGTATAAGCTTGAGATATATAAATTAATAGAGATAATAAACAAGAATTGATTAGTTAATAAAGATGAATTAATTATTGAATGTAGGAGTTTCATTGGTTCATAAAATTAGATTTGGAGTTCGAAGCCCATTGGGCTTGGACCCATTGGTCTTGTAACTTAGGTTTTGGATGACAAATTAAACCACAAGGCCGAAGAGGCCCAATAAAACACATGGTCCCCAAGTGAGCGAGGGAGGCTGGGTAATCGAAGTGTAGACCTCAAATAATTTGATCGAGGTGTTGCTTCAAGAGGTAAAATCATATTTCTTTTTCTCTAGTTATAGAATTGAGTTTTGGAAAAAATCAACACATAGGTCATAAAATACTTAATTAAAGGTTTGTTTTTAAGCTAAACTTTGTTTTAATTTGCGTATGTTGCTAAGATTAGTGTAATATTGAGTTTGATGCTTAAGTGAACATTGAAATTGAGCACATTTCCTTCAATGGCAATAATGTTTGTTGCAAATTGTGTTTATAGCACATTTCCACCTACAGTTGATCACAAATTGTGTTAGTACTTTGTATTTCCAGGCTCTTGTCTTGTGTATCGTGAGATGAGAAATTACTTTCAACATAACAATTGTATTAGATAAGGAGATCATCTTTCTCGCTACCTTATGTCCTATGTATATATTTTTATTACACGTGCATGTTTACTAATCTGTAATGGATATTGGAATTATTTTAGAATTCTACATTATAATGTATAATCCAATAAAATAAAATAAAAACCAAGAGCTAGAATGATTAGGAGGGATTGCTCACCCCATACCTGTTAATTCATTCTCTTTGGTATTCCTGATTCCCGTCATTCCATGTATGTTCTAGTACTTGCAAAGGTGTTGTAACTTGTATATGGTGCCCAAGCTCCTATAGTTCTAGTACTTCCATTTAAGTTCTTGGGCTCCTCAAATCAACTCCTTTCGTTTTTTGGGTCGAAGGAATGAAGATTTCATTACCTTAGCAAGTTACAAACAAGCGCAATATAACAAAGAGAACAATAAATCAAAAGCACAACAAAACAAAATAAAAGCTCAACCATAAAACATATAATTTAGGCTCAACCCAACAAAAAACCCTAAGACATACACAAACCCTAAAATCACACCTAAGAACTAAGTAGCCTCCGCCGCCAATAGAGGAAGGTTACCCAAACTTTTCAGTAGCCACAACTCAGTATGATGGTCCTAAGATTCTCTCAAATTTCTTTAAAAGAAAAACTCAAAATTATAACAAGACAACATTTAGGGAAAAAAACATTATAAAAAAAGGGTGAACATGTTAAATTTGCTAATCAAGAAATATAAGTATTTAGTACATTAATCTCTGAATGAGTAAAATTCACAATTTGCTACTAAGTTGAAAAACAAAGACATTTCACATTACAGCCGGTCTCCAGTAGCTTGTTGGATTAATGCTACAAGGGAAACCCATCAGGTCTCAGGTTCGAGACTGGCAGAGAGAGAGAGAAGAGAGAGAGGTTTCGAGAAAAAAAAAACATTTCACATTACATTGATACGTAATTTTTTATTTTTTATTTTTAAAAAGGAACAAACTATAATAACAAAAAGTTAATCTATCCATTTCTAAGGATAACTTCCCATCAGGAAGAAATCGGTCTTATTTAAACACCTTATTTAAGCATATGTTATCAGGAAGTATCATGTCAATACAAGCAAATAATAAATAGCTTTCAGGGAACATAGTGAAGAAAATAATAAACAGCCATTTATGCAAGATGATTACATTTTCATGGTAAAGTTATTGAGTTCTTGTGAAGGAACCCATATTTGGTGAAATAAGTTTATAATCTTTAATTATTACACTGGATGTTGCAGACACTGCCAGAAAATCACTGGAAAGGAATGAGGCTCGTTGTTCAGAATAGAGTTGTTAACACCTACAACGGGAATCCAAAAGGGGAAAAAAAGGGCTGTCTGGTTTCTAACCTGCAGAACTAGAAGAAATTGGGAAGCAAGAAAACCAATCAGTTCCACAATGAGAAACCAAACCACCAACTTTACAAAACCAAATCGGTTTTGCAATGAGATACATGCATGCATGTAAAAGGAAAAAAAAAAACAAACCAAAAAGAAAGAAATCCGATCAGTTAAACAATGAGAACACCAATCATGAAATGCATGCGGCCATATTCTTACAACCCGAAAAAAAATGAAGAAATTATAAAAAAGACAAACATGACACTGAAAAGCCAGAACATAATACATGTAGTCATATATACACAAGATGAAACCCAAACAGGTTAGTTAGAACATGAAAATGAAACCGCAAATTGAATAAAACCAAATATGAGACACATAAAACAAACACGCAGAGGCAAAAAAGCAACCACATATACAAAAATTGCTTAAAATGAAAATTAAAACAAATAAACAAAGGGAAGGAAGGAAGAAGCACCTTGTGGTAATGAGAGTAGCCAGCTAAGGTGAGGAATTCATAAATTTGAAACAAAGACATGTGACAAAGTGTTTGGAGGAGAGACAAGAAGAGACAGGATGAGACTTGGAAGTGTGTTCGGAGGAAGAGGGAGAGATGGGAGGGAAAGAGAGAAAGGAAGAGGATATTTTTTCTATGAAAATTCAAACTTTAATCATTTTCACGAGATGTACTTTACAAGCACAACTGTCGTTGTAGTATTGGCTTATTATACCATATCAGCAAGCTGAGGTAATTTTCACTTTGGTACCTGGATGAAAGACTCATGCGCTAAGACTGCAAATGGTATCTAGGAGGTCAGTAGCAAGGCATTGACTGACACAAAATTATCTTCAGCTCCATGATTTTTCAACAAGTTATTAAAAAAAAAGTAAAACTAGTTATAGTTCCACTTTGAAGCTTTTTGCCTTCCTTTCTAAATTTTGTTTTTTTATCTAACTAGAAGTTCATTTGAAGCAGACATACCATTACCTTAACAGTGGATCAAGTTGTAACAGATTAAGCCCATTCTGGAACATTCATCCACAATTTTCAAATCATAATATATAGCACAAAGAGGGTTCCTTAACATCTGAAGAATCTGGTTGCTATGTGTTCTGCAACTCCCATGCTTGAAGTTAAACCAGGTGACTCAATACCAAAAAGGTTAACAAGGCCAGTTATCCCATGAATGTCCTCGCCCTGCACATATGAATTCATAATGAGGTCGTATTTGTCAAATACTAGTAGTTCAGGAAAAAGCAAACAAAATCCAATCTCCATAGTGCCCATAGTTGTGAAAAGTATATCAATAGAACTATATCAACTATATATCCAATATAATAGTAATACTTGAGTTTCAATTATCACTTTAAATATGGCTTGTCATGCATGTCTATCAAAGTTTAAACTCTATTGAAATAGTACAGAACAAAAAGCAGTCCGAAAACACAGTGCATCCTTGTTTGGGTAAATTTCAATGTCATCTTACATTTCAAAAAGCATAGTACCTAGAAATGAAAAAGAATATGATATGAAAAGCTTATCAAGAATATAAAGAGTCAAAACTAATATTACAGGTTAGGGCTTTACTGGTGTTGTCTGACTAAACAAAATGGTCCTGGGAAGTCTAATATGTTATTCAAAATCTAAGCTTTAGAAACCAGATCTTACACTAGAAACAAAATGGTCACCGGAAGTCTAACATGTTGTTCAAAATCTAGGTTTTCAAAAAGTTTCTGTCATGCTTTAGAAATCAGATCTTACGTTCTTTTTCTTTCTTTCCAAAATGAGGTTACTACAGTCCACAGCTCTGTTTGGGCAGCACATAGTGTGTTCAACACATTGGTACCCATATGTATGTTCTAACAAAACCCTGCATAATATGGATCCAATATTGACATAATAAACTTTAATGAAATGTCTCCATATAATCTGCATCACACCCAATAATTTCTCAAAGTGTGGTAAAATCTATTATGTTTGAGGTTTGGGTGACCACACTGAGAGAGAGAGAGAGAGAGAGAGAGAGAGAGTCCTATGAACTTTTAATAATGTTCGATCAATTTGGAAGTCACTCAAAATCCAAATTATGGATGGAACTTTTTAGTTTTATGTATATCCAAAATCCAAACTGTTCGTCTTTGCAAAGGAGCATCTTCAGCATCCTACACGACGCCTAATGTTCATAGATTAAATGGAACAGGAGAAATGGTTACTGAAAGAAACACTGGATGATAACTATATGAGCTCATCCAATATAAGTAGAAGATGATGTGTACACTAGCTCATATCCTTATGTTTTTTCTATGAGGAAAAAAAAAAGAAAGAGAATTATATGGATCTTGCTTTATTTTGCTCTATTTTGTTTCATGGTAACTGAAAAATGTTAACAAATCCCACCTGGACTCCGTCTGAGGTGTTAAGGAATGGATAGGGGTTGATTGATTCCAAGTACAGTATTGCCACGCAAGCAACAAAGAACCGGAAAAAAAGGAGTGACAGCTCACCATAGTACAGTGAGTTTTAGAAAGTAAAACTAACCATTTATATAGGCCAATTTGCGCTAAAAGCTGCTACAGCAGCAAGATTTAGGATTCAATGACAACATTTTGTGTACAAATCCGCTTGGCTCATTGCCAAAACCATTATTAGGCACTTCTGATTGCATAATAAGATATAAAGAGGTAAGTATGTGAGGAATACAACAGTAGATCTATTGCTATACATGCTCAATTCTGGCCACAATCATAATTCTCATGATAGATGTGTCAACAAAAAAACTCTGACCTAACATTTCAGGTTCAGGCATAAGAACAGTATGCAAGAAATAACCTGTATCACAAAATCAACTGGAGACTGTCGAGGACCTGAAAGCTTTGGTCGAATCCCTGCATAACCTGGATCGAGAGACCCATCTTTTAGATTTGGGTAGTACTTCCTTATCAATGGGTAAAATAGCTTTGCACGATTCGTACAGACAGAATAGTCAAACCTGGAAACAAGGCCTTGTCATGTTTTTAAAAAAATGTTCAACATCACAGTTATTATAAAGGTACACCAAAGAAAGAAACCAAGGTTAAATAAATGAGAGCAATAACTGAATTAGCTTTCTTATCGGGTAGAAGCACATAATAGCCTCTCCTTTGTGCATATAATAGCATCTAAAATACATAGCAGTGTTAATACCACCCACACCAAACTTTTATGACTGTTCTGATGACTTAAAACTTTTGCATCATCAGTATGGTATGTAATTGTTATTATAAATTTACTCCGCATGCAAGAAAAAAACAAATCACAACAAATCATTATTCAATAACATCACATGCAATCAGGTCATCTAAGATTTTACCCAAAAGGCATCTTAACAAACATATGATCATATATCTGCAATGATAAATGCAAAACACTTTACAAGAATAGGGCATGTTAATTTACAACCCATCAGCAAAAGTGAATAGGACCTCCATTTGATCATTAACGCAGGCAGCAAGATTAGTATCAAATGCATGGTCTAAAGAAACACAACTTATGCAAGATAGCAGAATTGGATGCACAATGGAAACCTATATAATGTATTATTTATAACAAAACAAAAAAACTTAAGGCATGTGTTCGTCTGCGCAAGCATGCATAGGAACTTCTGCACTGAGTTGACGACTTCTTAAACCAATGACTTAATTGACAATGCAGAAAGTACAACACACTATATATAACAGACAAATAGATAAAGAAAATATTACTTGTTTAGGAAGCTTGAAACGTCATCAATACCATCAATCCATTCTACATTGGGGCCAAACTTGACCTGACCATTCAAATCCAAAGTAACATGCACACCAATGCCACCATCCTCTGGTAAAGGATAAATCAAATGTTTGAAAGGACATATTGTAGTATTTGATAGCGTGAAGTAGCACCCGCGAGCATAATAGGCAGGAGGAATAACTGCACTACGGAGGCCATCAAATCGCTTTGCAAGGACAGGGGCACTCAAGCCAGCAGAGTTCACTACAAGCTTAGGAATGAGTACCATCTCTGGTTGCAATGGAAATTTTCCATTCCAATTTTCAAGGTGTTTGGTTTCACAAATATGAAGGCTTAGGCGATTTTCTTCAATATGGCCACCAATAACTGTAGTATTATAGGAGAAGGTTGTGCCATGATTTTCAGCTTCACCCTGGGCCCACATGTGGGTGATATCTCTGTCAGTAAACAGTTCTAACTCTATAGGGACAAATTGATAAAATCCAATGTTAGCTGAGCTCTCTATAATAAATACTGAAATTCTATTTGAAGCATGTATTTGATCCTAATTTTATTAATTTATGAAACAAGAAAGAAGAAAATGCATACCACCAAAGACAGCATCAAGGAATGCGTATCAACAATCCCAGAAACTGGTGATAGTAAGGCTTTCAAGCATCGCAATTCAGGTTCCATCCTCGTAGCGTCTGAACCTTCCATCATAACCAAACCACCAACCCCATTTTTTATCTCATTATTCATTAGATTATGCAACTTTGGAATCTCTGAAGATCCTGTTGCTACTATAAGTTTACCAATTTGGTTATGAGGGATATTGTGTTCAGAGCAATATTCGTAAAGCAATTCTCTTCCTCTTACACATAAGATTGCCTGCAAAATGCATTGAAATTACAACATTTGTTTCATTCTAAAATTTGTACTTCCAACATTCATTTTGAGAATTGGGAAGTGGGTACTTTCCAAATTATGTTCTTCATTTTTGTTTTTCTTGGGTAACACAATCTTAATAAAAGTTGTACGAACAATTCTTAGAGAAACAAAGTGAGAGAGAGAGAGAGAGAGAGAGAGAGAGAGAGGAGACCTTGAGAGAATTGGGAGGATAATGAGATGCCGCCATGGATGACCTCGCTGTTGCGCCCCTATCACCACGCAATCTACCTTCTCTTTTGGAACTCCATTGCTGCTGCTACTACCAGTAGTAGTAGCAATATTACGACTCTTCAAAATCTTGAAGACAACTGACGACGATGATGAAATCCTTTCCAGGCTTTGGATTTTGCTTTTCAGCATCTTTGGTTTGGGCTTACCTCTCTCTCTAGCTAACACTCGGCGCTGGTCGAATGCCCAAGAGCCAAAGCTACAAACGATCCTCTTGAGGGACAGTTGGTATTGTTGTGTTCTGCCGTGCTAAGAATAATAATTAAAACAATAAGGATGTTTGCTGAATTTGGGGACCTGGGCTACAAGTAGGGCTGTCAATGGGTCGTGTCATGTCGGTTCGTGTCGTGTCAAACTTTTAAACGTGTCAAGAAACCCCAACCCAAACACGACCCATTTATTAATCGTGTCAGGAAATGCAAACCCAAACCCAACCTGTTTATAAACAGGTTGACACGACACGACCCATTTGTAACCCGTTTATTAAACAGGGTCGTGTCATGGGTCGTGTCAACCCGTTTACTACCTGCCAACCTGCCAACCGCGAAAAAAATTAAAGAAATTGAACCTTCAGGACACCCCAATGGGTTTCGAACCCCAGCCAATTCCACCTCTCTCCTTGCTCCTTATCCATCTTGGTGTTGATAACTTTGTGATTATATGTTACAACATTTGATATTTATAATGTCTTTACAAATTGATGAGCACTTAATTATTACATTTTTATCCATAAATTATATTTGTTAATTACCTTATTTAACAAATATATTTACCTTATTTGCCACATGTAAAATATATTTAACAAATAATAAATTACCTTATTTCCATCTCCAACATTTAAGTAAATGTCTTTGTCCTTTTACTTTCATTTATTTTTATATTACTCCATTTACTTAAGTTTACAATGTAAATAAGGAAGTACCCCCCATTTGGATTCAAGTAAAAATACTAGAAAATCAAATTCTCACCAAATCAAAATATGAAAAATCTGTTTTAGTGCAATATATACTTCATACTAAAATCTCATAAAATCAAGTTTTCTTATTTTATGTGTAAGGAATAAAAACCGCCAAAAATTATCTTGAGAAAATGATTATTCCAAAAACCATTTTTCATACTTAGTCAATATTGCACCTCCGCTAAAAAAGTGACATGATACAAATTTTATAAGTTATACGAAATTTCTTTTGGGATTAGGGTTTTAGGGTTTTAGGGTTTAGGGTTTAGGGATTAGAGTTTAGGGATTATGGTTTAGGGTTTAGGGTTTAGGGATTAGAGTTTAGGGATTAGGGTTTAGAGTTTAGGGTTTAGAGTTTAGGGTTAGGGTTTAGGGATTAGAGTTTAGGGTTTAGGGTTTAGAGTTTAGGGTTAGGGTTTAGGGTTAGGGTTTAGGGATTAGAGTTTAGTGTTTAGAGTTTAGGAGAGTTTAGGGTTTAGGGTTTAGAGTTTAGGGATTAGGGTTTAGAGTTTAGAGTTTAGGGTTTAGGGTTTAGGGTTTAGGATTTAGGGATTAAAACGTTAAACCCTAAACCCTAGATACATAATTGTTTGGCCCTAAAATCGGCGTACCCAGGAAAGCCCACGGCATTTGGTGGGCCGCTCGCCTTCAATCCAGCCCATCAACACATCCAGCCCATTAAGCATAGCAAACAGGGCCAGCACCACGCGGCCCAAATGTCAAAGAGACCTGGGCCACAATGGCAGCCGAAAATAGCCAAAAGAAGGAGTGGGTTTGACGGTTTGGATTAAAGATAGATATACCCACGTGACCCTGAACTTGGAGAAGTCAATAAAATCGGCTCGAGATGAAGTCTGAACAAGGGCAGGTATAAAGAAGAGCGCTTCTGAAAGAAAAGGAGCAATTTCGCTTAGATTATCTAAAGATAATCTGTTATTTTTGAAGGAAAACACCATGCTCGAAGGGTAAGCAGACTGAACACTGTAAAAGGAAGGTAAGCGGGAAACAGGGAGCCGTTCAAAACTGGGAACTTGCCATCCCAAACTTCAGACTCTTGCAGAAGCGAGTTGAAATGGAAGAACAGTATGGCACCCCATCAAAACGCAGGAAATGATCATTCCAAGAAACTAATTGATAAGTGCTCGCGTGCCAGAAAATGGCTGGAACCCCTGTTTGTTTTTAATTAAAAATTAAAAAGATCTTTTGATTACTTGCCGCCCACTCTCAAAAGACATTTCATATATATATGAGAGGGGGTGAGCAGAAAAACAACAACAACCAATCAATCAAACAAAAAACTCAGTCAAAAGACAAACACTCAAAATGATCACTTGATCACAAGCAGATTTCCAAACGAGACTCAAAGTCTGAAGCATTCCAATCTCAGAAGCTTCCGAGCAAGCTCGAGAATCATCTTGTTCACCGGAGAAACGACAAGACTTCACCAGTTACAAACTTGGTTTAGCAAATGCCAAAGACAAGCAGAGTTTGAGTTTTCTCAAATACGAAAACCTCAACAAATTTATGAAAAGCTCTGACTCTAAGCAGCACAGGGGCCCCAATAGGCTTCCAGCTCAAGTCCAGCCACTTCTGCCCCCTTCAGACTGGATAAATCCCAGTTTGCTCATCCAAAAGCCTCCTAGGGCTTGAAATAGATTAAAGCTCTGCCAAACTCAAGCTTTGGTATCGATTTGCAGCCAAGACTCTTCAGGAAGAGCCGTTTAAAGTCCAGTCCAGGACAGGCACATCCAGTCCCAGCTAAGAACGGTGACAACTATCCAGGCGGAAATGGAAGCGCAGCCCTCATTTTCACCTTTATTTAGTTCAGTTTTTCCTTTTTGAGTCTTGTAAAAAGGAGTTTTGCCTGAAACAAGTGAGTTCTGCCTGTAATAAGGGAGTTCTGCCTGAAACAAGTGAGTTCTGCCTGTAATGAGGGAGTTCTGCCCGAAGTCAATCCATTCTGCGTCATCCATTCTGGCCAGAACTACCGATTTTATACTGAGATAAATTGTGAAGTCCTTACCAGTCTAAGGCATAGAAAAGAACTTACTTGGGAGATATTCCTCACCCAAATTCACAATCGTTTGTTCAAAGTCAATAGCTTGGGGCGCAAGTTATTCTCTTTCAAATCTGTTAGAATTGAAAAATTGCTAACAGTGGCACGCTCGCACACCAAAGAAAGTTAGTTCAATAACCAAACAATGGTTTTTAGACTAATGGGGAACTTTACCCTTTCATCTCAGGAAACAAATCAAAACGGGTGAACAATTTGGCACGCCCAGTGGGACTTCTCAGTATATATTCTCCAGTATTTTGAAAGTACATGTATATTGGAGGTTCTAGCCAGAATCCACGTCGTACGATGGAACAGAGACCAAGCAGCTTTTCGAGAAGGACCAGACTCGAAGAAGAAAGCGACGCTAGGCAGTCAGCTCATGGAGGACAGGAAGCGGACGATCCGAGAACTGGTTCCAGGAGGTTGAATCAAATACAGGAAGCTGTGTTCCGACAGGAGGCTACAACGCAAATGAGTCAGGAATCTTTGAACAATATAACAGCCATGATGCAGTGGCAGTTAAGGGCAGTTAGGGAAAGATCGTGAGGTTGCTATGGCCAGAATTCCAAATCCTAATGCTGTGGTTCAGCAGTTGGACCTTCCCTACGGTCCTCCACCAGGAATGGTATGGCCATATCAAGAGAATCCTCTTATTGCACAGATAGCTGGAGTACCAGGACCTGAAGAAATCCAAGCTGGACAGAGGGGAGGAGCCCTTCTCGTCCAAGAGCACGAGGCCCAAGTCAGACCAGGAAGTTCCTGCACCAGTTCAGGCTCCCCAAAATCAACCAGAACCGCCCGCTCTCCACCACCTGTGGCTCCACGAGATCAACCACCGCTACTTCTGCCTGAGGCACCAGCTGTGCCACCTTATAGACCAAGAAGAATGGACCCCAATCCATTTCCTCCACTAGCAAGGGGCAGGAGAGGCAGAGGCGGAATTAACCCTTTGGCCAACCATGACAGGAAACGGAACCAGGGCAAACTGGAGGAACCATCCAGAGGTTGAAGAAGAGGAAGAACAAAGGGAAGAACCTCTGCCCCGACCATAGAGAATAGAGCACAGGTTTGATCATGATCAGGCGGAACAGGGACGGAACCCACGCCCTGTCAATGCTCTAAATGACATGGGGGCATTGCAGAGGATGATCAGGGAAATGATGGAGCCAGAAGCCAGAAGAGGAGAAAGGCCCACCTATAGAAAGCCATACCCGGCTTATATAGATCAGATTCTTTTGCCAGGAGGTTTCAAAGTGCCAAACTTCACTTTATTTAATGGAGAAGACCCCCATGCTTCGTCGGTTGAGCACATAGGCAGGTTTTCTGTCCAGTGCATAGCTATAGAGAATAATCCTCTGTTAAAGCTAAGGCTTTTTGGGAATTCTCTTCTAGACAAGCATTCACCTGGTATACCAGCCCGCTCCAGCCAATTCTGCCAGACCTGGGAGCAAATGGAAACCGTTTTCCATGATTATTATTTCAGGATCCAGCAGGAAGTCACCATCAGTGATCTTGCCTCTCTCAAGCAAAGTGAAGATGAGCCCACCCAGGATTTTATAACCAGATTCAGGAAGCTCAAAATGAAATGCCGAATTCCTATAGAAGAAAGACATTTCATTCAAATGGCTCAAACCTCCCTTAAGATTTCTTTAAGGAAAAGATTCGATGGGATGCTGTTCGGAGATCTGGCAGAACTGGCAGATAAAGCATCCAAATATGAAGATCTGTTAAGGGAAGAACAGCAAAAGAGGAACTCTTCCAAAGGCACGTACTACAAGACCCCTTCTTCTTCAATCCATTTGATTGAAGTAGAATCCCAGAGAAGATACGGAAGGCTCGGAAGAAAGGGAGGTTGCAGGTAGCAGAAATGGCAAAGTTGAAGCATCCTATCAGCTGCAAAGCTCTTACAAAGCCACCAAAGGACCAAAAGCCGCCACCATTTACAGGAGGATTTGTTCCAAACAAACCAACACAGAACAAGGTTTACTCTTTCGATCTAACCAAGGTCGATGCTCTGTTTGATGAAATGTTGGCACAAAAGGCAATAGAGACGCCTCACAAGCTGCCTAAACCAGAAGAGCTCAAGGGTAGGCAGGATTGCAGATGGCATAACTCTTGGAATCATTCCACCAACAGTTGTGTCGTTTTCAGGGATGTCATACAGGAAGGAATAACTGGGGAAGACTGAAGCTGGAGGAAAGCCTCCTTCAGTCACGACAGATCCTTTTCCCCAGCCCCAAGTTAACATGGTCAATCTGAATCTGCTCCGGAACAAAAGGAAAACGCCAGTTCGCAGGAGAACTACAAAGGAGAGCTTCCAAAGGCCGAAAGCAACCATTTCGGCTGGGGTAGTATTATGCAATAAATGCAAGTGTGAAAGCGAGTTAGAAGTGACTCTGGATAGACAGACCGAGCCCACACACAGCGTGTTTGACCGGATTGGGACGTCGGACCAGCAAGGCCTAGCTCCGATTCCTCCAAGAAACGAGAACTCGGGCAAAGGGATTATCTTAGGCCAGGTTCAACATAAGAGAAGAATGCCAGAGCAACCCAAGGAGGAGATACCAATCAGGATGCCGGGAAATGACAAGTCCTTAGCAACTATCATAGAGGGAAGATGGTATTCCGTTGGAAAAAGCGGCAGACCAACCTTGGAATTGACAGAAACTCAGAAAAAGAAGAATTCAGAGGCAATATTCCACCTTCCTCAGAAACAGGAAAGATGCACAGGTGTTGACAGAACCAAATTCCGCCAGAAGAGGAGGAAATCCAGAAGCAATCCCTCAGGCAGAACAGAAGGACGTAAATCCCAAAAGCTCGAATAAGGACAGAATCGCTAGGCAAGCCCTCCATCTGTTCAAACTCATCCCCAGTTTGATCAATCTGGACTTCCACAAGTACAAACTGGATCCGAGACTGTTCCTAGAGAAGACCAACAAGGCTGGACCGAGAAGAAACGAAGAGGAACAGTTGGATTATGAGCCATCTGCGGAGGATCAAATTGGTTTCCTCAAGACAGGAGAACAGGAGGACTGGACAGAAGAAATGGAGTATGATGAAGAATTAGATGAAGAAACCCAAGATTTTGGGGCAGAATTAGAAGACTTGTTACAAGGTGATCTAGGCATCAACATGGTGTTCATCTTATCAGAAAAATTCAGGGCGGAGAAGGACAAGGAAGCACTCTGGAGGGAGACGTATTCTCACAAGAAAGCTTTGAATGCAGACGTGGCGGAAGTAGGAGAAGAGCCAGAACGGCAAGTGCCTGCGGCCGAGAACAGGGCAGAACTCCACAAAACCAGTTGTAGAACAGCTTTGTTTCTCCAAACCAACCAGGGAAATGGCTAATCACCTCAGGCCTCTATTCATAACGGCAAACTTTGGAGGTGTTCCTATTTCCAAGGTAATGGTAGATGGAGGCGCAGCCATCAATCTCTTACCACACAGACGTCCTGAGCAAAATGGGCGGAACAGAGAAGGATCTAATTCCAACACGCCTGACCGTCACAAACTTCGCCGGAGGCATCACTAAAACTCATGGAATTTTGGACGTAGATGTCATTGTTGGAACCAAAAAACTGAAAATTGCATTCTTTGTGGTGGATACTACTTCTACTACCTACAATGCATTGCTCGAAGAGACTGGATTCATCAAAGCCTCTGCGTCCCTCTACTCTACATCGCAGCTGGCCCTTTGGCATGAAGAGGGTTACATGGAGATAGTAGAGGCCGATCCACGACCATTTCTGCCTTCTGCCATGTGTTTTGAAGCAAGGTACTATCATGATGACCTTGGTCCTTTCACTTTCTTTGGAGTCAACCAGAACGGCCGCCCTCACGGTGTCACGGCCCAAAGGCTCATTGAAGACGGTCTGCCAGTTCTCTAGAAGACTGGAATAGGCCTTTTGTTCTGAACCTCCAGGACTCCGATGTTTAGTCTCAATCAACAGGGAAAAGGATCGAGCTGCAACAATCCGATCCATTACAAAAAGATTGTTGATGTACTGGGAAGAAAGAAAGCTTAGTGTGCAGAATCCAGCCATTAATATGGCAGAATTCACGCATGAGAGCATTGAAGAACAGGAAGAAAGTTTACAGGAGGAAATATTGGACTTCGCACCAGCGGCACTAGATGATTCATTACCAGAAGTGGAAGATCCATTACAGGAAATTAACCTAGGGACAGAAGAGGATCCAAGACCTACTTTCATTAGCGCACTACTAGAAGAACCACTCAGAAGTGAAATCATTGCACTTTTGCATGATTTCAGGGATTGTTTTGCTTGGCATTATCATGAGATGCCCGATTGGATAGGAAATTGGTTGAGCACAAGCTGCCCATCAAAGAAGGCTACCTTCCAGTGAACAGGCCAGGAGAAGAATGTCCATGGAGACAGAACTGAAAGTCAAGGAAGAGATAGAGAGATTGCTCAAGGCAGGATTCATCAGGCCGGCCATTTACACTGACTGGTTGGCCAATATTGTCCCGGTTCTGAAAAAGAAAACAGGGGGCAGGAAGAATCCTGTGTGGATTACCAGGAACCTCAATGAAGCATCCCCCAAGGATGAATATCCTATGCCAATGGCAGACATGCTAGTAGATGGAGTTGCTCACCACCAAATGTTATCTTTCATGGACGGCAACGCAGGATATAATCAGATTATGGTGGCAGAAGAAGACATCCACAAGACAGCCTTCATGTGTCCGGGGCATCTAGGATCTTTTGAATATACTGTAATGCCTTTTGGCTTAAGAAACGCAGGAGCCACCTATCAAAGAGCAATGAATTCTGTTTTCCATGACATGATAGGACATTCTCTAGAAGTATATATAGATGATGTGGTGATTAAATCTCCGAAAATTGGAATCATATATCAAACCTAAGAAAGGAATTTCTAAGGATGAGACAACATAAACTGAAAATGAATCCTAAGAAATGCGTTTTTGGGGTACAGGCAGGAAACTTTTTGGGATTTTTGGTACATCAAAGAGGCATAGAAATTGACAAAAATAAAGCCAAGTCCATCATAGAAGCTCAACCACCTCGGAACAAGAAAGAGCTGCAAAGTCTTCTAGGGAAAATTAATTTCCTAAGGAGATTCATATCCAATTCCGCAGGAAAAATTCAGCCCTTCTCCTCCTTGCTAAGACTAAAGCAGGAACAGACTTTCAAGTGGGAAGAACAACACCAGCAAGCTTTTGAAGAAATCAAGCATTACCTCTCAAATCCGCCAGTTCTGTCCCCACCAAAGAAGGGCAGACCACTTAAGCTCTATATATCCGCATCAGAAACTTCTGTTGGAAGCTTGTTAGCTCAAGATAACAAGGAAGGAAAGGAGCAAGCAGTCTACTATCTAAGCAGAACTTCTAGAGAAGTAGAAAGGAATTACTCCGCAATCGAAAGGCTTTGTCTGGCTTTGTACTTCACTGCTATAAAACTCAGACACTACATGCTGCCATTCACCACTTACATCATTGCCAAGACAGACCTAATCAAATACATGCTAACAAGGCCAATGTTGAGAGGCAGAATTGGAAAATGGACGCTGGCACTGACAGAATTTGTTTTCAGGTACGTTCCTCAGAAAGCTGTCAAAGGACAAGCTGAGCAGATTTCCTCGCAGATCATCCAGGAGAAGAGATTGAAAACATGGACTCTTTGGATATAGCAAGCGCAGATCTCCTGACAAGGGGCCATGTTTGCCTTAACAATCCCATTTATTCAATTCATCTCACACCATGGAAGTTGTACTTTGATGGGTCAAAAACTGACTTAACATCCGGGCAGGAATTGTTTTAGAAGAACCTTTGGGAGTTAGACATTGTTATTCTTTTCAGTTGAACTTTCAATGCACCAGGAACAGAGCTGAATATGAAGCTCTAATCATTGGCCTCGAGATGTTGGTAGAACTTGGGGTGCAGTCTGGAAATCTTGGGGGACTCTATGCTTGTTTTAAAGCAGATTGCTGGAGAATACAAATGTTTGAACCCTGCTCTAGCTGTCTATTTAGTAGCAGCTAAGAATTTGTTGACAGAATTCAGGGAAGCTACTTGGGAACACATCCCAAGAGAAGAGAACTTCACAGCCAATGAACTGGCTCAAATAGCTACAGGGATACAAATTCCTGAAAATTGTGTCCAGAGAATTATCAAAGTAGGGAAAAAGAGCCTGCCATCTGTTCTGACTAGAGGAATGGAGATAGATGTCAATTCTGCCACAATCACTGAGGATGACTGGAGGACACCCATCATAAACTACTTACAATATCCAATTCTGCCCTCCGAGAAGAAAATCAGAATCATGGTTGCAAACTACCTCATGTGGAATGAAGAGCTAGTCCAAAAAAGCAAGGATGAGGTATTGTTAAGATGCTTGGGAAAGGAAGAATACATGAAGGTCATGGGAGAAACTCATGAAGGGATATGTGGAGCACACCAAGGTGGAAGGAAAATGTGTTGGTTGATCAGAAGATATGGCTATTTCTGGCCAACCATGATGAAAGACTGCATCGATTATTCTAAGGGATGTGAGGCTTGTCAAAGACACGGACCAATCCGCAGGTTCCTTCGGTCCCCATGAATCCAGTAGTCAAGCCATGGCCATTTAGAGGATGGGCAATGGACCTCATTGGCAAGATTTATCCAGCCAGCAGCCAACAACATTGTTTCATTATTGTAGCCACAGATTATTTTACCAAATGGGTGGAAGCCAAGCCTGTTAAGTCTACCACGTCTCAAGAAATCATCACTTTCATAGAAGAGCAGATCATAGAGATTTGGCATTCCGAAATCAATCACCACCGACAGAGGATCTTCTTTCATATCTGGAGATATGCTAGATATGGCAGAAACGTTCAAATTCAAGCTACTCCAGTCTACTCCCTATTATGCCCAAGCCAATGGACAGGGCAGAATCAAGCAACAAAATAATAATCAATATAATCAGGAAAATGCTTGAGAAGAATCCAAAGCAATGGCATGAGAAGCTGTCAGAAACGTTATGGGCGTCAGAGAACCTCAAAAAGGGAAGCAACTGGCATGACTCCATATGCTTTAACTTATGGACACGATGCAATTCTGCCTATGGAGATAGCAGTCCAGTCCCTAGAATTGCCCATCAACACGAGCCTGATTGGAGAAGACTACAACCAGGCCATGTTATTAGAACTAGAAGGATTGGACGCAAGCAGGATTGACACCCTCAACAAACTCTTAGCAGGAAAGCAAGCTGTGTCAAGAGCATACAACAAGAGGGTTAAAGACAAGAGTTTTGAAGAGGGAGAGATAGTCTGGAAAGCAGTTCTGCCCTCCTAACACATATAGCTGGTTATGGAAAATGGTCACCAACTTGGGAGGGCCCTTTTATAATTAACCAAGTCCTGGGACTAGGGGCATACAGACTACAGGATCGAGATGGAGAGGTTCATGCTGCGCCAATTAATGGCAAATGGTTGAAGAAATTCTATCCAACTATGTGGGACTCACAGGCTGTGAAGAGAGATCCAGGGATAGAAAGGCAACAACTGGAAACTGTTGCTTGGATTGGAAACTGTTGTTTGATTTTAGTTTAAGTCTTATTTCTGTATTAGTGTAATCTTTCATTTCAGTTTATCAAAAGAGATCAAAATTCCGAAAATAAATAGGCTTTTATTTAGATAGTCACTTTGGTGACCAAGCAAATCATTACAATCCCAAAGTCTGAATTTTAAAATCCTAGTTTTCTAAGGGTTTCTTGCAGACTTGTCTTCTTAATTGAAAGCTCTTTTTGAAGCAGCACCCCTTGATGGATTGAAGCTTCTGCAATTTCCAAAGCCGGCCTGGAAGCTGAAACCATACTCTGCACAAGGAAAGTAGCCTTGGTCTTAGAACTCAGTTCCAGCACCCAGCCTGCTCACCTCCCTGCGTTCTGCTGCTCAGCTGTTTCTGGAGTTCTTCAATCTGTTTCTCCAGCTTGTCGCAGTGGCCTTGGCCTCTTTGTACCCCGCGACCATCTGATCCAGCTCGCCTTCTGTTTTGCATAATCAGCCAGTTGGCATCATGAGTAGCCTTGCAGAGTTCAGAGGTCTCGAAGGTAGGCTTGAGATCCTCAAAACGATCGTGAAGGTTGAGCACATCTCGGGCCAGGTTCAGACTTATTTCAAGAATTGGCTTGGGAGCAATGTTCTGCCTGTGAGGAGGTCCAGGTCTCTCATCAACTGTTCAGCGCTCCGCGATTCTCATCCAGGCTCCAGCTCGGAGACTGCCAAATCTTCACTCTCTCCATGGCCTCATCCACTGCCTTGAGTTTGGTCTTCCTGGGGGTAGAACCAAGCTTCTCCAGCCTGTCCAGCTGGGGCGTCCAGATCCATAGCCTCAAACGCGGCCAGGTCTCGGATCGAGCAAGGGAGGCTGTGATGTTTGAAACGGCACGAGACTGGACAGGCATCTGCAAAATCAAGACTAGGGATAAGTAAAAGGGGGCAGAAATCAAAGGAAAATTCATGACATGATAAAAACTTACGGCTGCAAGAACAGGTCTCAAAGGGCTGACCACCACCGCCACGGCTCCTGCGGTTCCTGGGCACTTCCACCTGGAAGAGATAAAAGTTAGAAGGGGAACAAGGACAGGATATTAGTACAAAGAATAAATGAGTATAGAGGTGACAAGGATTTACCATGGTTTCAGAAGCAGCAACAGTTAGTTCTACTTCTGGCTCCTGGAGTTGCAACAGGGGAGCTCCACCTGCTCCCACAGGCTTCGAAGCAGATGGCTTTGTCAGGCTCGCAACGGAAGTTCTACCTGTTCCACAGGTCCCAACTTCTGCCAGAGCCTCCATATGCTCCCCAGACCCAAGCATTGCCTGTTCTGCTTGAACTATGACAGAGAGTTCCGCCTTTCCACTGGCTCTGAAAAAGAAGGCTCCAACTGCTCCTCAGAGGCCGGGGCTACAGTGGATTGTTCAGCCTCTGTGTCCTCAAAGCGGCCAGTTCTGAGCTAGTCAGCTCTGCCCTAGGCATGGCACGCTGTTGCTGGGCCAAGGCAATGCTCTCAGCTATCACCTCTGCCGGGATTTCTTCCTAAAACAGACAAACAGAAGTCAGGAGTTAGAAAAGAAAAGCAGAAAGAGCATATCTAAGAATGACCAGAATTCAACCCCACCTCTTCGTCGAGAGCTTTTCCTTTCTTTTTTGGAGTTCCCACTGCCGTTTCTTGTTCTTTCTCTTTTTCAACAGCCTCAAAAGCTTCTCTCAGCTCATCATCAGTCCCTGAGGCTTCATTTGGATTAGCAGCAAACTCTTCTGTCTCGTCAGAATCAATCTCACGCCTCTTCCTAAGTCTTTTAGACCTAGTGCGAGGAAGAGGAGGACTTTCAGCTGCATAAAACAAGCAAGGATTAGATAAAAGGAACAAGACAGAACAGGTCAAAAGGAACTCGGATCTGAACACAAGGACCCTACCAGAAGTTTCAGGCTGGGCAACGCTCCTGAGCAGAAGTGCTTTCTTTCCTTTTCTTTCCAGCAACTGGAGTGGCCGGGGAGGTGGTTCTGCCAGATCTTCATCCTCCTCACCAGAAGGAGGCTATAGGTCCCCAGCGGCAATGACAGAGAATCGACTGTATGAGGAAGAAATTTGAAGTCAGAATTAAACACAGTATAAGAAAATAAAAGGAACAGGGTAGATCAAAGCTTACCAAACATTGCTCCAGCTTCAGCCGTCTGTCCACCAATGATTTTCTTCATGGAAGGGTCTGATACAGGCAGAATTGATTTAACAGACAAGTATAAATGACAGAACGAGAAATTGCAGACTGAACGAAGAATTTACCTTCTATGATCTGATCGTTGACGTCCTGAATGGTCTTAACTGTGAATTTTCTGGCCTCCGCCTCGCCAAACACGCTTCCACAGGTCCAGCCTTCGAAAAGAACATTAACCGCAGGAGACGAAGCAGGCATCCCTCGAAATCTGGCTTTCCACCAGGCATCAAAGTCGGCAGAACTGGATGAGTTAAGCTCCCAGGATGGAAAGAGACCACCCAGATTATTATTTATTTTGTTAACTGCAGCGAGCATCCTTGTGCACCTCCAGGTTATCTGCATCTCTCCAGGAAGAGGCTCGATTGCAACTTCTGGAGTATTTGAATGGAATAACCTGGGCAACCAAGTTGTCGCGCGCAGAAATTGGGATGATAGACTTCTGCCCCCAAACGGTAGCTTGGTGGTTTCCCACCTCCATAGGGCAGATCCCTCAGGAGAGAGACGCTCAGAAAAATCTTCCTGAATTCCGTTCTGGCAGCCTGCTCTTCTGGCTCCTTTTCAAAAGCCGGTGCCCAGGCTGGAACCAAGGATAAGTTCTTCTGATCACCACTTGCCATTGAGCTGCGGAACGCTTAAGACAATGTCTGAACCACATCAGGTATTCGTCAATGGAACGCTTGGGCACTTCTGCCGACATCAAAGGGAGAGCCAGAACCTGGTTTTCAGGCAGAACTAGATCAGGAAATCGGAACTCTGGAAAGTACACCTGCACCAGACCTGGATCATCCAAAACGACCCAGGAGCAGATGGAATTCAGGGATTCTCCATTGTGGCAGGATGCAGGTTCTTGAAAAGGTGAGCCAGAACTGACGGCCCAAGACCAACATCGGTGTGGTTGTGTAAAGCTTCTGCCAAATGCCTGTACTCAGGCAGAACAGCAGAAGAACGATTGGGGAACACAAATCTGTTCAGCCAATACAGAAGGAATAGCATATGCTGCTGATCCTTGTCCTCCTCCACACTGAATTTTCTCAGAAAAACGGTAAAGGAGCAGTTCTGGTTGATAGTAGTAGGAGAGACAGTGAAGGGTTTGACTAGTTTCTCTTGGTTCCTCCTACGATGATAGTCTCCAACAGAATCTCCAGGTCGTCCATGGGGCCTGAACCCAAAGATCTGAGCCATGTCCAGCAGAGTGGGCGCCATTGGACCCACACGGAAGTCAAACGTGTTGCTGGCAGAATTCCAGAAACATAGGGCAGCAGCAAGAGGTTCTCATCCCGGTTGATGGATTGCTTAGACAGAAGAATCGCATCATAAATCCCTGCCCGTTCCAGGAAGCTCCAAATTTGGGAAGAAGTCTGTCAATCCAGTCCACCCACTTCACAGGACTATTCCTTACTTCACTGGACGGGAATGAACGGCAGCATCCTTCTTAATCAGCTCTTCCATCTCAGCTACAGAACCAAACCAGCGAGGTCCCAGAGTCAGAGTACTTTCGAACAAATGAAGGACATTTTCGTCCAGTTTTCTGAACAAAAGGATGAAGTCTGCTTCGAACCTCCATAGCGTGAGCATCGATTCCAGTCCCGGTAATATAATCAGGAGGAACTGAGGAGGAGGAGGAACCACGAGCACGAGTTCTGGAAGAAGACATTTTCCTTGGGAGGTTTTTAGACTGGAGGCAAAGAAAAATCCAAGGACTGATCAAAGAAGAATTCTGGTAGGAAGGATTCTGGGGAATTTGGAAAGAAGCAAAGGCTGAGAAGACAAGGGTTTCGAGATGAACAGGAATTGAGATTTTTGAATTTCTTTTAAACTCGAAGTCGTGGGAAGACAAGACGCCTGAAAGCTGAGGTAACCAGCCCGTAACTAGCTAGTAACTCAACAACGTTTCCCACGAAGTCTAGTTCGTGGTAGACGGACGTGGAGGGCAGGGGACGTTTTATTTTGGTGCGCGCAATTTAATGGCAAAATCATTAAGTCTAAAATCGTTAAAAAACGATTTCAGACTTAATGGGGGCATTGTTTGGCCCTAAAATCGGCGCACCCAGGAAAGCCCACGGCATTTGGTGGGCCGCTCACCTTCCAATCCAGCCCATCAACACATCCAGCCCATTAAGCATAGCAAACAGGCCAGCACCACGCGGCCCAAATGTCAAAGAGACCTAGGCCACAATGGCAGCCGAAAATAGCCAAAAGAAGGAGTGGGTTTGACGGTTTGGATTAAAGATAGATATACCCACGTGACCCTGAACTTGGAGAAGTCAATAAAATCGGCTCGAGATGAAGTCTTGAACAGAGGCAGGTATAAAGAAGAGCGCTTCTGAAAGAAAAGGAGCAATTTTTGCTTAGATTATCTAAAGATAATCTGTTATTTTTGAAGGAAAACACCATGCTCGAAGGGTAGCAGACTGAACACTGTAAAAGGAAGGTAAGCGGGAAACAGGGAGCTGTTCAAAACTGGGAACTTGCCATCCCAAACTTCAGACTCTTGCAGAAGCGTTGAAATGGAAGAACAGTATGGCACCCCATCAAAACGCAGGGAAATGATCATTCCAAGAAACTAATTGATGAGCATTCAAATCTCAGAAGCTTCCAGAGCAAGCTCAGAATCATCTTGTTCACCGACAGAAACAACAAGACTTCACCAGTTACAAACTTGGTTTAGCAAATGCCAAAGACAAGCAGAGTTTGAGTTTTCTCAAATACGAAAACCTCAACAAATTTATGAAAAGCTCTGACTCTGAAGCAGCACAGGGGCCCCAGGACAGCTTCCAGCTCAAGTCCAGCCACTTCTGCCCCTTCAGACTGGATAAATCCCAGTTTCTGCTCATCCAAAAGCCTCCTAGGGCTTGAAATAGATTAAAGCTCTGCCAAACTCAAGCTTTGGTATCGATTTGCAGCCAAGACTCTTCAGGAAGAGCTGTTTAAAGTCCAGTCCAGGACAGGCACATCCAGTCCAGCCAAGAACAGTGACAACTATCCAGGCAGAAATGGAAGCGCAGCCCTCATTTTCACCTTTATTTAGTCAGTTTTTCCTTTTTGAGTCTTGTAAAAAGGAGTTCTGCCTGAAACAAGTGAGTTCTGCCTGTAATAAGGGAGTTCTGCCTGAAACAAGTGAGTTCTGCCTGTAATGAGGGAGTTCTGCTTGAAGTCAATCCATTCTGGCCAGAAACTACCGATTTTTATACTGAGATAAATTGTGAAGTCCTTACCAGTCTAAGGCATAGAAAAGAACTTACTTGGGAGATATTCCTCACCCAAATTCACAATCGTTTGTTCAAAGTCAATAGCTTGGGGCGCAAGTTATTCTCTTTCAAAATCTGTTAGAATTGAAAAATTGCTAGACGGTGGCACGCTCGCACACCAAAGAAAGTTAGTTCAATAACCAAACAATGGTTTTTAGACTAATGGGGAACTTTACCCTTTCATCTCAGGAAACAAATCAAAACGGGTGAACAATTTGGCACGCCCAGATGAGACTTCTCAGTATATATTCTCCAGTATTTTGAAAGTACATGTATATTGGAGGTTCTAGCCAGAATCCACGTCGTACGATGGAATGAGACCAAGCAGCTTTTCGAGAAGGACCAGACTCAGAAGAAAGCGACGCTAGGCAGTCAGCTCATGGCAGTACAGGAAGCAGGCGATCCAGAACTGGTTCCAGGAGGTTGAATCAAATACAGGAAGCTGTGTTCCGACAGGAGGCTACAACGCAAAGGAGTCAGGAATCTTTGAACAATATCACAGCCATGATGCAGTGGCAAGTCAACAGGCAGTTCAGGAAAGATCGTGAGGCTGCTATGGCCAGAATTCCAAATCCTAATGCCTGTGGTTCAGCAGTTGGACCTTCCCTACGGTCCTCCACCAGGAATGGTATGGCCATATCAAGAGAATCCTCTTATTGCACAGATAGCTGGAGTACCAGGACCTGAAGAAATCCAAGCTGGACAGAGGGGAGGAGCCCTTCTCGTCCAAGAGCACGAGGCCCAGTCAGACCAGGTAGTAAACGGGTTGACACGACCCATGACACGACCCGTTTAATAAACGGGTTAAAACAGGTATTTAAATGGGTTGGCGGGTTGACCCGAAACCCACCCGTTTATAAATGGGTCAGTGGTGGGTTGACCCGAAAATTACCCATTTATTAATGGGTCGTGTTTGGGTCGTGTTTTTCCCGGTACGGGTTTCGAAGTCGTGTACGGGTCGAGTGGGAAATTGCCACCCTAGCTACAAGTAGGGGTGGGTACGGTATGGTACGGTATTGAGCCCGTACCGCTCCTAATACCGGAAATTAAATCGGTATGGTACGGTATGTGATTATCGTTTGTCAAAATTGGTACCATACCATACCGTACCGTGTTCGGTATTGGTTCGGACTATTGGTACCATTTCGGTACGGTATGGTATGGGTACCATTTCGGTACCAAAATGACACAACTAAAAAATGAACCAATTCAATATTCAACATATTCATTTACCAAAATAAGTGATGCCTAAGTTACAAATTCAAAGATTCAACATATTCAATTATCAATATCCAAATTCTAATCAACATATTCAATATCCAAATCAACCAAATCCTAATCAACATATTCAATAACCATCAACATATTCAATATCCATTGAATATAACATATTCAATATTCATCAACATATTCAATATCCAAATCAACCAAATCCTAATCAACATATGCAATTTCCATCAACATATTCAATAGAAAATTATATATATGAATAGTATTCGGTATTGTACGGTATTTGATCGGTACCAAATACTTGATACCGCTACCATACCATACTCTATTGGTACGGTACGGTACGGTACCGAATATTGATCGGTACCGAATGAAACGGTATGAAATCGATATGGTACGGTTCGGTTAGGGTACGGTTTCGGTATTTCAGTTTTAGTTGCCCACCCCTAGCTACAAGTGAAGAAGGGTAAATTCGAAAAGAGCAAAGCTTTGGCTTCTTAGGAGGAGCTACTACAAAACAAAGAAATAATTTCTAAAAGTCAAATTAAATTGACGAGTCTCAAAATCTCATTTGCTTTGGGCTTCTCTTTAGTTTTTGTTTTTCTTTTGGAAGCTCCTCTTTAGTTTTAGAAACCGAGTTTTACTCATTCGAAAATATGTTTCAAAGTATTGTTTAGGCAAGTGTCAATACCCATAAACAAATGTCATGAGAAAACTATTGGTTCTATCTAATAATAATGTCACCAGAAAAATGAAAAGTAAAGAATTAACTATAATTATGCCCATAAACAGGTGTCCAGTTTTGAGAACTATTACAAGGGTGAGCAAAAATGCTCCTTTTTAATTGGTGGTGTTCGTTCGTGTATGATTTTTTCCACACATTAACTTTTGCATAAAAACAAAAATGAACACAAAAACAAAATAATAAGTTTATAACTACCTCATTATAGTAAAAGCCAAATTTACATTGTCAATGGAGTGTAGCTCAGTTGGTTGAGCTCTTCCACCTTCACTTGTAGGGGCAAAGCGTCGAAATCCCTAGACACCCAATGAATATTTGTGCAAACCCTCCTCCCCCAATCACTTGTACTTTAAAAAAAATATATATCAAATTTAATTCTCCCCGTTTGAGATGTTTCAAGGGAAAACACTACGGTCATGAATTTCTTTTATTACCAATGGGGTGTTAGTTGGATTGGCTCACGCCTTTGGTATGCTCCCAAGTGTTCCTAGGTTCAGGACCCCATGATACCTAGGTGTGTGGAGATAACCTCTCATGCAAAGGGGACAAAACTTTTTGCTATCTCAGCCAATAACGTAATGACACGTCGGATAACTTTTCTAGTATCATTATGTTATTGGTCAAGGATAGCAAAACAGTGATATCCCCTTTACAAGTAAGTTTTTTTTGGTTTGTGTGAGTTCCCCCTCCCCTAACTATAAGATTGTATTGTATATAGTTAGGGAGTTGTTATCGTCTATCTAAAACCATAGCCCCCTTTCTCCCAAAAAACACTCTAGAGTCGTTTTCACTTTGAGGGGGGAGGAAGCCACTATTCTTCCTCCCCTCTACCCTCCTCTTTGAAGGAAACATATATCTTTTCCTTGGAAATGAATTTAGCCACAAAATATAATACATAAACATTCATAATGACATATTGATTATGCTTATTCTAGTTGAGCTAAACCTTTTTCATTTTGACCCAATCCTCTTATGATCTAGTCTTTTTGTGCACATAAAAGAAAAGGAGACAAAGGTTAAGCTTTTACCATTGATGACTATTTCTTGGAGAAGGCAAGAATGAACACCTTTGTGAAAATGCCTTCTTTTCTTCCTCTTCTTCCAAGCTCCTCCACCCAAGACTCCAAGATTGAAGTCCTGTACCGCACCACACCAAAATGGACTAGAGATGAAGAAAAATCAACCTAGAGAACTTAGGTGCTAGTCTTTTTCTAGGTTGGATAAATTTTTGGCTAAGAAAGATGAGAGGGAGGATGCATCTCCTACACATCAAGAACTCCAAGTTGAAATGCCAAACACCCTAACTAGGTTTCGAGTAATCTTTTAGCTTTTATAGGAAAATGTTGTTGTCGGTTGCGCTGCACTAAAATCGATTCAGCTGCATTCTCAACTTGTGATACTCGAAAGTGCACGAGCCGTTGGGTGGTATAGCATGGGTAAGTGCGAGGCCGATCCCACGAGGATTGATGATAGATTGATTCAATTCAATTCCTTGTACAAAATAGAAATTGGGTGTTTTGATTAGGTAAGGAAAACAGAAACTAAACTTAAACGACGAAAGTAAACACGTAAATAAAAGACAAAAGTAACTAACTCAAGCAAATCAGTTAACAAGTTCAATTCAGATTCGCGGATTCTAGCTAAAATATGATTAAGCCATGGTGTCTGGTCATAATCTTGTATTCCTAATTCCCTAATTTGATCATTTGTTATCGAACCTAAAATTAAGCATTAGAAATACATTAAGCATAGAAGAATGTTTTAAACAACCAAGCATGTATCTAATCCATGTTGTCGAATGTCCATACATACTATTCCTATTCATAGTTCAATTCGAATTAAAGCATATGGTGTCTACTCTTAATTCAAACCAAGATAGCTAACATACAAATTTTAATGGTGATCAATCATTTCTTAGCCATCACCACTCACTCAAACTCATCCCAAATCACCTCCATATCCTTCATACATCTTTCTAGAAGTGGCGAAGCTCTTGGAGAAGCATTAGAAGTGGAGAAGCACTTGGAGAAGCCTTGGACACCACAAGAACTTCAGAAAAGGGGTTTTTCTACTCTTATTGCATTCATTATGTTTTCTCATTTCTATTCAAGTCTCTTTTCCATTATGAGTAACTAAATCCATAACTAGGGCTTTGATGTAACCTAACATGAATATTCTGGGTTTATAAATTTCAAGTTTCAAGTTTGATTCATGATTCATGTTCTTATTCATTTTGCCTACTTGCCTATATGCTAATCGGAATGCCTAGCTACCATTTCAGATTTGTATATCTTGGTTTGAATTAAGAGTAGACACCATGCTTTAATTCAAATTGAACTATGAATAAGAAGAGTGTGTATGAGAATTCGACAATCTGGATTAGATACATACTTGGTTGTTTAAATGTTCTTCTATGCTTAATGGATTCCTAATGCTTAATTTTAGGTTAGACAACAAATGATCAAATTAGGGAATTAGGAATACAAGGTTAGGACCAGACACCATGGCTTAATCATATATTAGCTAGAATCAATCTTTGAATCTGAATTAGACTTCTCACTTGAATCTTTATAACCTAGAATTGAATTGTTATGGTGAATCAAATGCCCTAGTCTCCAAATCTGTTTTTCAATCTTCAAAACCACCTTTGCTGCACTTGTTTACTTGTTTCATTTGCAATCTCAGTTTGTTCATTTCCTTTCACATTCACAATCACAATCACTCTCACTTTAAAATTTTGTTCTAGACTTAACTTCCTAACTTCTTGAATTTGGTAATCTAAGTTCATAACTAATTTTAACTTCTCAGTCCTTGTGGGTTCGACCTCGTATTTGTTTTGTTATACTACTAATTGGCACGTACACTTGCTAGTTAACATAATTAAACAACACTCTTTTGATAATTGTCTTCACCACTTGTCTCTAGTGCTTAAAAGATGCCAGGAAACAAATCTGATTTTGAATTGGGAGAAGTGTCACTTCATGGTGAGACAAGGCATTGTACTAGGCCATGTGATTTCAAGCAAGGGAATCGAAGTGGATAAAGCCAAGATCGACCTCATCTCAAATCTTCCACCCCCTACCTCTGTTAAAGGAATTAGAAGCTTTCTAGGTCATGCTGGATTCTATAGAAGGTTCATCAAAAATTTCTCAAGCATTACAAGGCCATTGTGTAATCTCCTTGCTAAGGATGCTGTTTTTGAGTTTAATGAAGCTTGCATGGAAGCTTTTTCTACCTTGAAGAGGGAGCTAACTTCAGCCCCTATTATCATAGCTCCGGATTGGTCTTTACCATTTGAAATAATGTGTGATGCCTCTGACTTTGCTATTGGTGCAGTTTTAGGTCAAAAGAAGAACAAGCTGCCCCATGTGATTCATTATGCTAGCCGGACCTTGAATGATGCTCAAATCAACTACTCCACAACATAGAAGGAGTTGCTTGCTGTGGTTTTTACTTTAGAAAAATTTCGTTCTTAACTTGTTGGTTCTAAAGTAATTGTTTATTCTGACCATGCAGCTCTTAGATACTTGCTCACTAAGAAGGATGCCAAACCACGCTTGATTAGATGGATTCTCTTGCTGCAAGAATTCGATTTGGAGATTCGAGATAAGAAGGGATGTGAGAATGTGGTAGCTGATCATTTGAGCAGAATTGTGGTTGAAGAAAAAGGAGGAGCTATGCTACCCTTGAATGAGACTTTCCCTGATGAACAACTATATGCTGCCCAAGTCAAAGAGCCATGGTATGCTGATTTTGTTAATTATCTTGCTTGTGGTGTTCTTAGAAATGATCTAACTTCTCAGGATAAGAAGAAGTTCTTTTCCATGGTGAAACATTATGTCTGGGATGAACCTTTCTTATTCAAGCATTGCCCGGATCAACTCATTAGAAGATGTGTTCCAAGAAGAAGAGTAAGAAAGCATACTTAGGCATAGCCACGAATTGGCCTGTGGAGGTCACTTTGGAGCTAAGAAAACAGCACTTTAAATTCTGCAATCTGGTTTCTTTTGGCCCACTCTATTTAAAGATGCATTTAATTTTTGTGTTAAGTGTGATAGGTGCCAAAGGATGGGGAACATAAGTCGGAGGAATGAAATGCCATTGAATAACATACTTGTTGTGGAGCTCTTTGATGTGTGGGGTATTGATTTCATGGGACCATTCCCATCTTCCTTTGGTTATACTTACATACTTGTTGCTGTTGATTATGTGTCTAAATGGGTGGAAGCCAAAGCCACCAAAACCAATGATCATAAGGTGGTGCAAAAGTTCTTGAAGAATAATATTTTCACAAGGTTTGGTACTCCAAGGGCTGTCATTAGTGATGGAGGCAGCCACTTCTGTAACAAGCCATTCGAAGCACTCATGAAAAAGTACAACATCACCCATCGAGTCTCTACACCATATCATCCTCAAACTTCTGGTCAAGTGGAAATAAGCAATAGAGAAATTAAGCACATCCTGGAGAAGGTGGTGAACAATACAAGGAAAGATTGGGCAGCCAAGCTCAATGATGCATTATGGGCTTATAGGACAGCATATAAGACTCCCATTGGAATGAGCCCTTATCATCTTGTGTTTGGGAAAGCTTGTCACCTACCAATGGAGCTTGAACACAATGCCTTTTGGGCCATCAAGAAGTTGAATTTTGATCTGGACAAGGCTGGCCATGTTAGAAAATTTCAGCTCAATGAATTGGAAGAAATTAGACATGAGTCTTATGAGAATGCAAAGCTTTACAAAGAACGAACCAAGAGTTACCATGACAGAAACATTCAACGGAAAGAGTTCTCCAAAGGTATGTTAGTTCTTTTGTTTAACTCACGTTTGCGTCTCTTTCCAGGAAAATTGAAGTCTAGGTGGCTTGGGCCATTCACCGTGGTCAATGTTTCTTCCTATGGAGCTGTGGAAATTCAAAACCCTAAAGATGGTTCAACTTTCAAAGTAAATGGACAACGTTTAAAGCCATTCTATGAGGGAATTTCAGCTGGCATTCAAGCAGGCCATGTGGTGGATCAACTTCCCTTTGTACCATCAACTTAGCTGATTACATAATGTCTTGCCAAGACATTAACTAAGGCGCTTCTTGGGAGGCAACCCATGTGTTCAAGAAGAAGGTGCTTGGTAGCAATCGACCTAATCGCATCAAGGGGGAGCATTTCAATCATTTCTCTTTACTTGTTTTGTTTTTATTTTAGTCATTTTAAGTTTCTGTTTCTTTTTATAAATAAATAAATAAAAAAAAATTTAAAAAAAAGATTTTTTTTTTTCATATAAGCTAACTCTTGGTAACCCCAGTGAGCACCTCCGTCAACACAGTGTCTAGGAGTTCTTTAGGCGACACCTTCGGTGTCTAAGAAGTTTGGGTTTTAAGCGGGACCATTGTGACCCCTCCAACCTTCCCGGATCCCCTACTGTGTTTTCTGAGGCCCTTAACTGGTCATCCGTGAGTTGCTTATATATTCATTTTTTTTTATTTTTATTTTTTCCTAAACCTTCTTCTAAACTTTTCCCTTTATCATTTGTTTGTTCTCAATCATCTTTTATATGCTTTCACATTGAGGACAATGTTCAATTCAGGTATGGGGGGAAGGTTTTCAATTTCAATTTTCTTATCCATTTGTGTTTTCAATTTTCGTTCTCTTGTCACTATTTTTTTTAAATTTATTTATTTTATTTTATTTTATTTTAAGAATGTCATACAATCAATGCTATGGAGCTGCTATTTGAGGTTTTCATATCAGAATTTTGCACTTCACAAAGCTTTCGCTCTTAGAATTCTGGTGGCTAAAGTACCATGCTCAAATTCTTGAAGGAGAATAGTGGAGACTACCCTAGTGAGCCATATCGAGCCTAATTGCTTTCTTGAGAGGGTTTAAAGTGTTCTATTTCTCATCCATACTTATTTTCTTCAATTCACTCTAATTGATCTCATTGTTCCATTTTGATTGAATACTAAGGATGATTCTCTTTTGCAGATATCATATGCTTGCTCTCATTCATGAATGAACTCATTGAGGTGATGCTAGGCTATGTGTGTATAACCATTCTATATGCTTTCTTTTCACCCTACCCATATGTGTGTTCCATTAGCCCTCTTGAAGCCAAACACTTCAAGCCTTTTTCTTCTATCACCCTCATCATTTCCCTACCTTTGTATCTCAATCTGAGATACTTGACCTATTGTAGCCATACCCTAGTAACTTAGAAATATACCAAGGTTTGCCAACATAAAGTTTGAAGCAAGGAAGTTGCAGCCATGTACCTAAATAAGAATTTTGTGTGAATATGTGCAATAAAGTAAAGAAGATGCAGATCAAATCAACAAAGATGAAAGTGTTTCAATATGATCTAAGTGTGAGAAATAAAGTCTATGCCAGGTGATACCATGAAGTTTGCTGCCATGCCAATCTAAATCAATGATGCCTTGCAGATTAATGAAGCATGCAACCTTGGTATGTTCTTAAGTTATTTGTTTTTCCTTCCAATTCTTCCATTTCCCCTAACCTTAGCCTTTCATTACAACCTTGTGAAAGACCTAGCTGATCTTTGAGGATGTATTCATGGGTGTTGGTATGTATATGTGTATCTATTTTCTTAGTATTTGATTCCTTTCATGAGATCTAACCAAATTTGTGCTTCTATTTCATACACTCACTTATGCTTTCTTGAGAGGATTAAACCTTAGGTTCTGAGTGATTGAGTGTTTTCTGTGAGAATTAGAGTCGAAGAATGTTCTCTATTCAAGGTTTGAGTGTGCTTGCTTTGAAACCGTGTGCCTTTGAGCTATAGCTTCCACTTGTACACACTGATTGATCACATATCTTGGCAACTCTATGGTGTTGGAGGTATGACTTAAGTTTTCTTTCATTTTCATTAGTTGATTTCAAAGTTTATTTTTCTAACCACTTTGTTTTGTAGACTCAGGAAAGCGTTTGTGGGTATTCGATCTGTTAAACCCTCAGGAGACACAACTCCTCCTACTAGGGATGCCTAGAGGTTTAAAGGCTTGTTGCATACGCTCAATGCAATCGAGTTACCTACGAAAGTGGTCTAGTTAACTTCTTGTTTTGTTTTTACCTTTGTTTTTCTTTTGTTTTGCTCGAGGACTAGCAAAATCTAGGTTTGGGGGTGTGTTAAGCTCATAATTTCATACATATACATGCCCAATTTACTTACTTCTTTTGCTTAGTTTCCTATAATTCTGAGTTATTTGCTTCTATTTGTGTGTTTTGTAGGCCAATAGAGCAAGAGAGCATAATTCATGCAATTCAAGCATGTTAAGGCCTAATTTGGATGAATGGAAGAAAAGCTTAAGGACAAACTCATTTTTCCTACAGTCCAGTTTCGTGGGTCACATTGCAAGATCTGTTTCAGCAACGTACACCGCTCGGATGAGGCCGCATTCTTCATGACAGTTGTTCCAATGGGTGTGTACTATAACATATCCAAAATGCAGCCCCATTGGATAACTCTGGAGTCCGTAACCTAGCAAACACTGAACCATGCTCAGGATGGATATTTGTCAGCGAGCAAAACGAGTTAGCAATTTGTTTCGGCCTTACCTTCCTCCTCCGAACTTGGATTGGGCCAATACTTGTGTGGTTGGATCATACACATTCTGAACTTCACAATGGACGTGTTAAAGTCTTCATTTGATTCAGCCTAGCCCAATTCGTAAGCCCAAGAAGTTGCTGGTCGTGCTGACATGAGGATGAGCTGGTTGGAAGCTTGGTCATGGTGAGCTAGGCATGAGCTATTGTAGTTGGTTGGAAGCTTGGTCATGGTGACATGAAGATGAGCTAGGGCTGCTGGTGGAGAAGCATTAGTGTAGTGCATCAACCAATTCATCTTTTATAATGCAAGTGTTGTATGCATTAGCCATATTGAATTCAGATTTATCACTCCCCTCTCCCTATAAATACCACATCCATTCCACATTCAAGACACAACAAATCCTGAGATTCACAACCCCCACAATTCACTCCAACCATCCTCAAACACTCTCACAATCCCAAACACTCCAACAATCACCAAAACAACTCCAGCAAACTTCTCTTCCATTTCCTTATGAATTTCATCTTCCTTAGCCATCACCACTCACTCAAACTCATCCCAAATCACCTCCATATCCTTCATACATCTTTCTAGAAGTGGGGAAGCTCTTGGAGAAGCATTAGAAGTGGAGAAGCACTTGGAGAAGCCTTGGACACCACAAGAACTTCAGAAAAAAGGTTTTTCTACTCTTATTGCATTCATTATGTTTTCTCATTTCTGTTCAAGTCTCTTTTCCATTATGAGTAGCTAAATCCATAACTAGGGCTTCGATGTAACCTAACATGAATATTCTGGGTTTATAAGTTTGGAGTTTCAAGTTTGATTCATGATTCATGTTCTTATTCATTATGCTTATAAGTTAACATGCTTGTTTGAATGATTGATCACCATTAGAACTTGTTTGTTAACTATCTTGGTTTGAATTAAGAGTATACACCATGCTTTAATTCGAATTGAACTATGAATAGGAAGAGTATGTATGGACATTCGACAACAGGGATTAGATACATACTTGGTTGTTTAAAATGTTCTTCTATGCTTAATGGGTTCCTAATGCTTAATTTTAGGTTAGACAACAAATGATCAAATTAGGGAATTAGGAACACAAGGTTATGACCACACACCATGGCTTAATCATACTTTAGCTAGAATCAATCTTTGAATCTGAATTAGACTTGTTACTTGAATCTTTATAACCCAGAATTGAATTGTTATGGTGAATCGAATGCCCTAGTCTCCAAACCTGTGTTTTAACCTTCAAAACCACCCTTTGTTACTTTTGTTTACTTGCTTTCCGTTGCAATTTCAGTTTGTTCATTTCTTTCTATAATCACAAGCATTTTCACTTCAAAGTTCATTTTAATCTTGCTTCATTTGTTTTCAAACTCACTCTTGCTTTAAATTCTGTTTTAGATTTAACTTCCTAAATTCTTGAATTTGGTAATCTAAAGTACATAACTAATTTGAACTTCTCAGTCTTCGTGGGTACGACCTCGTACTTGTCTTGCTATACTACTAATTGCCCCGTACAATTGCGAGTTAACATATTATTAACAACAGACATCTATGATGTCTCAGGTCTAAGGATTAGTTTGTGTCATTGCAATCTATGAGTTCTAGTTTGACATGTGAGTAAAGACTTCCATTCTAAAACTCATGTATTTAATCACATTCAGTGTACTTGTTGTCCTACAAGCACCTCCTTTAAAATCAATAATAAAACTCTAACAAATTCAATTAAAATCTATATATACTTGAATTCAGTCAAAATCTATGTGGAGTTTGTAGAATTCAGTCAAACTCAATTAAATTCAATTAAACTCCATAAACTTTATAACTCTTTTAAAATCATTTAAAATCTACAAACTCCACATAGATTTTGACTGAAATCGTGTATAGATTTTAATTGAGTTTGATAGAGTTTTATTATTGATTTTAATGGAGTTTATAGCACTCAAAAAATAAAGGGTTTAGGGGTGATGACTGTGGTGGTGATGGCGGTGGCAATGACAGTTTATGGCTGATGGTGGGGGAGGTAATGGTGGTGGAGGTGGTAGTGGGGGTGGTGGTGCTAAGGGGTGGTGGTGCTAAGGGGTGGCTGTGGTGATACCCATGATAAGATGGTGGTAGTAGAAGTGGTGAAATCATATCTTGAGAATAAAAATAATATATCTATCGAAATCTCTGCGAGAAAGCAAAAATTTGTCAAGACCTAAAATTAGTTTATAATCAAACAAAATCTACCACTTTTTGTATTGCCTTTAAAAGTAATGAGTTTTTGAATACACCCAAACTTTTATGAAGTATTTTAAAGTCGTGATTGAATACATCCAAATTTGAATGGAGTTTAAAAGGTCTGAATTGAATACACTCAGAATTGTATAGACTTCTATAAAATCGTGATTGAATACACCTGAACTTTTAAACTTCTTTAAAATCTTTTAAAATCTTAATTGAATACACCCGTAAGATTTATTAAATTGTTATGGAAGAAAATTTTGTATTGTAAAAACCCAAACTTTTTGTAACCCCCTTAAAAAACCAAGCTTAAATAAATAAATAAAAACTTTATTCCCTGTTAAACCGTGTAATTCATGTATCTCTCCACCCTGAATCAAAGTTCTCATCCTCAGATTTTTAACTCTTTTTTCTTGGGCACTTTGGGCTTCGTTTCATTTTCGTGCCTTTGTCCCCAATTTCAATTACTTGAAAATTTACCAACCACTCAAATTAGATAGTCGTTCAACTCTACGATTTGGAAGAGTAACATTGAGATTTTTTAATTTTTTTTTTCAGTTGAGCAGTGGAAGAATTGAAGGTTAAGACCAGAAAAAAAAAAAAAAAAAAAAAAGAGGGGTGCAGCAAAGCTAGAGATAACAGAAGGAAGAGGGAAGTCAAAATAATAGACAGCTGGCATCATATGATTGGGTTAGGAAAGAGAATTTACATGAATTAATAATTAAAAGGTATTTTAGGAATAATGGTAGGGGGAAGATATGATTGTGTTTTTAAAATTTGAATAGTGGGTGAGAAGATAAGGTTGATGGAAAAACAAGATAGGGGTGGCAATAGCAGCAGGGCAACGTCTACGATGCACCTGGTCCATCGATGCACCAACTTTAAATTGATAAAAAAATGTATGTGTTAATTGGTTTTTCCAGGTAACAAGTCAAAGGTATGGGTTTAATGCAATTGTATTGTAAAATGCATTCGTTACAATTCATTCAATTTCGTCAATTATTTCAATTAATTCATTTATTTCACAAAACTTGCAAGTATGGGACTGAGGTTGGTGTTCATGATTCATTTAATTATTTCACAACTATTGTGGGTAGCGTTTTCCAATTAACCAAACTGAATTTCTTTTTGTTAACTTGTAACAAAAAACAATAAAACTTTATTAACTACAAATTTATCGTGTATAAATAATTGTTTTGTTTGTCCCTCAATAAAAATAAAAAAAATAATAATTAATTTTCATTTCATGGTAATGTAGAATTCTCTTTATGTCTATTGATTTCCCAAAGAATTTATGTAGCTTTCACTTTAGGAAAAACAAAATATAACAATTTTCATATACTTATGACAAATTTGGTCCCTTGGCGTCTACGAGTTGATTGGGAAAATTGCTTGCATCGTCTCCAACACATGTCATTTAAGATTTCTCATATCTTTCGTGAGGGTAATCATGCTACTGATGCTTTGGCAAATTATGGTGCTTTGGGCTCCGGTTTAATTTGGCGGGATACTGCACCTTCTTTTGTTTTGCCTTTTTGTCAGCGGGACCTGCTGGGAATGCCTAATTACCGGTTCTCCTAGTTTCATTTGTTTACTCTTTCAGAGTTTTGGTCTCTTAGGTCAGCATGTTGTTGTGCCTTTCTATCATTGTCTTTCTCTTCTACATGGTTTGGATTGGTCCCCACTGTTGTTCTTGAATCTCTTTTTTGTTTATTATTAATAAATTATGATTAAGGGGACGGGCAGGGGGCTTCCTGGAGTGTTGGTCCCCTCTTTGAGGGTAGGGTGGTGGATGTTTGTGCATCTCTGATGACCGATCCTGAGGAGCTAATCTCGCATAATCCTTTGGTTTATTTAAAAAAATACTTATGACAAATTAAGATTTATATTGCTTTCCAAAAAACTGAAGTACCTTTATTAAAAATAAAAATAAAAGTAAAGAAAATCAAATTCTTATCTTTGTAGGATTGTGGGTTTATTTTTATTTTTAATCAAAGAGAAACTTCATTAGATAAAATTCAACAATACAACCAAAGACACCAATATGACGTCAAAAGCACCAACCTTTGAGGGAAGCCGTATTGTTTTGAAGAAATATATATATATTTTTTTAATGTTATATAAGTAAATACGTTTTCTTAACTAGAATAATCCATGGTAGCCCAATGATAGACTAGGCAAGAAAAAAAAAATCTAATGTTAATACACATGAGAGCAGTTTTTCAAATTAGCATAATAACATAGCCCTAGAGGAAGCCTTTATTAATAATATTATTATTATTTCTTTTATAAATGGGTTTTTTTTGTTGAAGATAATTTTAATTTTTTAATTTAATAAGTATTTTGTAATTTAATAAGATGTCAATTTTATATTCCTTATCTATAAGGGTTCTCTTTATAAGTGTTCTCTTTTGTTAATTGAATCCTGAAAATGTAAAAGTGTGTACTATTAAGGTAGTTGGACCTTGAACAAGTAAAATTATTTCTTATTCTTGTAAAAACAAGGATTTACAAGATTAAGGACAGAGGGTACTATAGTGTCATAAAGAGAATCACTAAACTCGTAACTTACAAGTTTTGGGTAGCATTTCACAAGGTTTTGCACTTGGATTACAACATTAGGGTTCACCCAATCCATAATGTCGAAATCATATGTTTACAAGGATATGTATCCATATTACAAGGAATTGGTAATGGTGGAACTTAGGGATGTAAATTAGGTCCTTATTCTAGTAAACAATGGTTTACAAGATTAAGGACCGAAGGTACCATAACGTTGTAAATGTGGGAGCAAATATTTTTGTCTCCAATCATAGCACGACACGTGGAAAAGAAGATTATCCCTTAAATTAATTAATTGAACCAATTTATTTGGCCAATTAATTAATATGGATAATATCTTAATTATAGGATATTATCTTCATTTAATAAGGTAATATCATTAATTCAGATATTATCCTAATCAGGTGATACAGTCATTATCAAATTAGGAGATTTGGATCCCAATCAAATCCCTAATGGACTCAATCTCTATAATTTGGGCAAAGAATACACTCCTTCCTAATAAGAGTTTTATTCTCTACGAAACCCTAGCCTCCGAGGCTCCTATAAATGGCTTCAATCATCATTTAAGGTACATCTAAACTTACATTTGAAACTTGAGAAAATTACCTGAAGCTCTCTCTCTCCCTTTCCACTCTCCACTCTCCATATTTTCTTCACAAGGCTCCACCACCACACACGGCTCCGGCTGCCCGGTTCACACCATACATACATCTTCGTACCCTTTTGTTAGCTATTGTTTTCCTACAAACACTCGTACTAACTTAGGCATCGGAGGGCCTTTGGGCAACACCCTTCGGTGTGGTCTATTTACTCCGGTCTTTTTTACAGGAATCGAGGAAGAGAGAGAAGGAAGATCAAAGGTCAAAGAATCACAAATCGAATATTCTCCCGCAAGATTATTTGTACAAATAGTAAAGAGAATCCCTAAACTCGTAACTTACAAGTTTTTGGTAACAATATATAGGGCTTTGCATATGGATTACAACATTAGGGTTCACCCAATTCATAATGATGTAAATCAACCTTTTACAAGGATATGAATCCACATTACAAGGAATTGGTAATGGTTTGGGATGTAAAATGGGTCCTTATTCTAATAAACAATGGTTTTACAAGATTAAGGACCGAGGGTACCTTAACGTTGTAAAGAGAATCACTAAACTTATAACTTACAAGTTTAGGGTAGCAGTTTAGAAGGTTTTGCCCCTGGATTATAACGTTAGGATTCACCCAATTCGCAATGTTGTAAATCACACATTTATAAGGATATGGATCCACATTACAAGGAATTGGTAATGGTGGACCTTAGCGACGTAAAATGGGTCATTATTCTAGTAAACAATGCTTTACAAGATTAAGGACTGAGGGTACCATAACGTCGTAAAGAGAATCACTAAACTCGTAACTGACAAGTTTTTGGTAACAATTTACAAGGTTTTGCTCTTGGATTACAATGTTAGTGTTCACCAAATCCATAATGTTGTAAATCGTATGTTTACTAGGATATGGATCCACATTAGAAGGAATTGGTAATGGTGGACCTTAGCGATGTAAAAAGAGTTCTTATTCTAGTACACAATTTTGTTAAAAGTTCAAACCGAGGGTATCATAACGTAGTAAAGAGAATCCCTAAACTCGCAGCGTACAAATTTTTGGTAACAATTTACAGGGGTTTGCACTTGGATTACAACCTTAGGGTTCGCCCAATCCGTAGTGTTGTAAATCATATATTTACTAGGATATGGATCCATATCACAAAGAATTGGTAATGGTGGACCTTAGGGATGTAAATTGGGTCCTTATTCTAGTAAACAATGGTTTATAAGATTAAGGACCTAGGATACCATAACGTCGTAAGTGTTGGAAATATGCCCTAAAAGCCAATCATATGATGTAATCTTTTAAGGATATTTCATGTATTAGACTTATGTTTAATCCTCTTAAAGGGCAAGTTTATTGTTTATTAGTAAATGTCTCATTAACAGTTACACATGCTTAAACAATAAGTCCAAGGGATGTGAGATAGAGAGAAAGTAATCTAAAGACGTTAGATTCAGGAGACCTTTCCTCTATTATCTTCATGCCCTAAATGTTCCTAGTCATAGGATTGTCAAATGGGCACTGACAATCCGGAAAGACTGGTACATGCTATGTCTTCTCAATTGGGAGGATGACTGGTCTCAAGTCATTCGTGTGGAGACACTAAGACAAGTATGTAGGTGCTCAATGGAGAATGAGTTCACTGAATGCGATCAAATGAGAGTTTCTTGTATGGAAATTTTACTTATATGTCAAATAAGAAACTCCAAGTTGCAATAATGCAAATTAGTCCTTAGACCTGAGGCACCATGGTTGTCTTGTGGGAAGGTTGTGGATCTTTGATGATGCTATAAAGACATGTCCTAATCACGGATGTGTTACAAGCATTGTTGGGATTCACGATTAACTCATGGAGACATGTGAGTGTACAACATGGAATCTCTATCCTTCAGGAAGAAGGAGAATGCTCGGAAGATATGATTAAGCAAATCTCTCAATTAGAGTATTCGGTATGACTTAGAAGGATGTTCTTGTCATACTAATACAAATCATATAAGACGTGACAATCTCATTAGGGGTTTTGACATTCACCATGCCCTAGTAATGAGATTAAAAGCATTGTAATAGGGAAGGACCGTATTGCATTGTAATTCCAACTGAATAGGTTCTCTGCTTATTCTACTTAGCTTGGATATCCATGACATACTGCTAGGTGTCACTCATGGATGGTGGAAGCCCTAAGGACTAATGATCCTAACTAATAGGGAGAATTAAAAAGGGGTTTTAATTCACAATCAATTACGAAGAGTTCAAATTGCCCACGACCTTGCTAATTAGAACCTAATGGATCGCACACCGTTAAACTTGAGTTATTTGAGAAACCATTATGGAGATGATGAATTGAAGAGATCAATTAAGCTTTGTTACTTGGTTAAGGCAAAATTAATTATGGAATTAATTTAAACGACACGTGATGTCGGAATAGGCTTCAAACGGGAATTTTGAATTCCGGGCTCATTGGGCTTTATCCTTTTGGACATGGAGATTGGGTTGTATGACAACGTAAATTAAATTGAGCCCAAGAGGCCCAATTTCAAGGTATGGACGTTCATATGGGCTTTTGGTTGCTAGAGTCAACTTGTTGACTCAAGAAAAAGATGACTATCATCTTTTTGAAGCCTAAGGGGTCATTAGTGAAAAACAAGAGAGAGAAAGAAAGCTCTAGTCTTCCAAAAACTCTCTCTACACTTTCATACCATCTTAGTGAGGGATCACTAGCATCATCCTCTCACTAAGCTCATCATATTCTTCTCAAGCTCTAGTTCGTGAAGAGACTTAGAGGTTACCTATTTTGGTGACTTTTGGAGAACCTCCTAAGTTGGAGTTTTGAAAGAGTCATTCAAGCTTCAACAACAAGGTGGAGATTTTGAAGGAGCCATTCAAGCTTCAACAACTTTGGTGGAATTCGATCATAGGGTTGAAAGCACGCACCAAGGGTAACTCTTCCTTCCAATCTTACTAGAAGTATGTTCTAGGAAAGTAGTACAACTATCACTTGGTGTTCGGTTCACAATTGTATATCATTTTATACCCTTATAGCTTATGATTTAGTTATGTTTTTGAGTTAACCTTGTGCTTTTAACCTCTTTTGTGTTTGTCATTCAGTTCATTAAGCTCTAGGTATCACTTGAGGCATGTGAAGTAAAATGGTGAAAATAATGTGTAAAAACTGGAGACTGAGTGACAAATTCATTTCTGGACTTATCGTCTTCATCCGAGCTTGGATTGGGCCAGTACTTGTGTGGTTGGATCAATGACATTCTGAACTTCAAAATGGACATCATAAAGTCGACATTTGTGTGATCCAAGCCCAATCCGTGAGCCCAAGAAGTTGTTCATCATGCTGATAGGAAGATGAGCTCATTGCATGCTTGGTCATGGTGAGCTAGGCATGAGCTATTGGTTTCTGAATGGAAGCTTGGTCATGCTGACATGAGTATGAGCTAGGGCTGCTAGTGGGATTTAGTGGAGTAGCCATTTCTGATTATCTAATGCAAGTGCATCAACCACATTCTGATTTTCAAATGCAAGTGTTGAGTCCATTAGCCTTATTCAATTCTGATTTCTCACTTCCCTCTCCCTATAAATACCGCTTCCATTCCAAACACTTTCATCAAGCAAAATCCTGGGATTCACAACACCACAATTCAGCCATCTACCCTCAAACACTTCCATCATTTTCCCAAACACTCCAGAAATCAACCCAAAGCTCTAAACAGCCTCAAATCACCAAAACAACTCCAGCAAACCTCTCTTCCATTTTCCCTACGAATTTCATCTGTCTCAACCATCACCACTCACTCAAAATCATCCCAAATCACCTCCATATCCTTCATACATCTTTCTAGAAGTGGGGAAGCTCTTGGAGAAGCATTAGAAGTGGAGAAGCACTTGGAGAAGCCTTGGACACCACAAGAACTTCAAAAAAAGGGGTTTTTCTACTCTTATTGCATTCATTATATTTTCTCATTTCTATTCAAGTCTCTTTTCCATTATGAGTAGCTAAACCCATAACTAGGGCTTCGATGTAACCTAACATGAATATTCTGGGTTTATAAGTTTGAAGTTTGGAGTTTCAAGTTTGATTCATGATTCATGTTCTTATTCATTATGCTTATAAGTTAACATGCTTGTTTGAATGATTGATCACCATTAGAACTTGTTTGTTAACTATCTTGGTTTGAATTAAAAGTAGACACCATGCTTTAATTCAAATTGAACTATGAATAAGAAGAGCATGTATGGACATTCGACAACAGGGATTAGATACATGCTTGGTTGTTTAAATTGTTCTTCTATGCTTAATGGGTTCCTAATGCTTAATTTTAGGTTAGACAACAAATGATCAAATTAGGGAATTAGGAACACAAGGTTAGGACCAGACACCATGGCCTAATCATACTATAGCTAGAATCAATCTTTGAATATGAATTAGACTTGTTACTTGACTCCTTATAACCCAGAATTGAATTGTTATGGTGAATCGAATGCCCTAGTCTCCAAATCCATTTTCCAGCCCTTCAAAATCACTCTTTGTTACACTTATTATTTGCTTTCATTTGAAATTTCAGTTTGCTCACTTCCTTTCACAATCACAATCACTTTCACTTTAAATTTTGTTTCTCCTAACTTCTTGAATTCGGTAATCTAAAGTACATAACTAATTTGAACTTCTCAGTCTTCGTGGGTACGACCTCGTACTTGTCTTGCTATACTACTAATTGCCCCGTACAATTGCGAGTTAACATATTATTAACAACACTTGGCTTAAAAGATTCATGGGAAAAAGTTTTTGTTTTTGAACTCATAGATGCATGCTTAAGCTTCCATTGCCATGATTTTATTTATCTATGTTGATGTTCAAATGAAACTCATGATTTTCTAAAGGTTTACTTCAAGTGGTATCAGAGCCAAGGTCAAGTGATAAGTTGTACCATTTTGGGTTTTTGTTTATGAGTATGGGTAAAAGTTCTTTGTGGCATAAATGTTCTGTGTTGTGAAGCCTTGATTGTTTCTTTTTTGAAAAGTCTTGCATCTTTAAGTGTTATAGATGTTTTAAGAGAAGGCATTAAAGTTTGAACACATGGTTAAAAGGGGGTTTTGGCCATATTGGATTTTGGGGGTTTTTGTGATGTTTCAATGCTAGCTTGATCATTGTAAAATTTCTATGTTGATAGCCACTTTCATCTCCACGAAATTTGACACTTAAAAATATGATTTTTGTGTTATGTGTGTTCTTGAGTTCATATGAATGTTCTTGTGAGTTCATAAGATGAATGCATGTGTTCTAGTTTTTGATCCATTTTGGTGGGATTCAATTTCGAAATTGTGTTGGTCTTGATTTGAATGAAGACATTGACCTTGGTTATCCAAGATTCCATGTCCACTTGTCCTCCTAGTCAAAGCGCGCTCCTCTAGTTTTTAGAAAATTAGAACTTCAAGACATAGGCATGCCTAGTGTGCCATTGGTCTTTGGGATTGTTTCCTTGGTTGAAGGATTATTCCCTTGCCTAGGAACTTGTTTGCATGGGAAACCACTCTCTTGGTCTTAGGATTATTCCCTTGCCTAGGAACGTGTTTGCATGGGAGACCACTCTCTTGGTCTTAGGATTATTCCCTTGCCTAGGAACTTGTTTGCATGGAACACCACACTCTTGGTCTTAGAAATGTTTCCTTGAAACTTGATAACGCATGTTTGATCCTTTTATGGGACAAACCTGTTGAGAAAATGGCTCAATTAAAAGATACAAAAGAAAATAAAGACCAGCGACCGGTCGCAAGTTATGAGCGACCGGTCGCCCAGTGAAAGTCTGAAGCTAAAATGAATCTGTGAAAAGCGACCGGTCGCCAGGATTCAGCGACCGATCGCAGGCGATGCTGAAGCTAAAATGAATCTGTGAAAAGCGACCGGTCGCCAGGATCGGGAGACCGGTCGCCCGACGTTGCTGCTTCAGTTTTCTACGCGTTTTCAAGTCTTCCTTGGTGTGCTACCATTTCCTATCGACTTGCAAAGATATTTCTGATCAAATCTGAGATATTAGAAGGTGGCAAGCAGGTGGAAAGCTGGGGAGAACACTTTGGCAAATTGATAACTTGCTTCAATGAGTGAATTCTCTCTTGGTTCAAGAGATTGATGGCAGCTAGCAACCATTGATCACTTGCTTTGTGAGCTGCCATAACAGGTGTCTAAAGTTGGACAACTAAAGCTAGAACGTGCAGAGCTTAATGATACCTTATCTTGGAGTCCAAAGGCTTATATAAGAGGGAAGAGGAAGCAAGAGAACATTAAGTTGTTAAGTGCATAAGTTGGTGCAAAGTAGAGAGAGTTGAAAAGAAGCTGAAACTTGTAAGTTCAAAAAATACCAAGGGGAGAGCAAGAGAGTTCTCTAAGTGTGTCAAGGTGTTGAGCAAGGGTGAGAGAGAAACAGATTGTGAGGGTAGTGTTCTAAGGGGGTTTCCTTCTTTGTAAACCAAAGTTGTAACCTATCTTCATTAGTGAAAGTTCTCAAGGAGATCACCAAAGAAGAAGTAGGCAATTTGCTGAACCTCTATAAACACTTGTGTCATTTCTATTTTGGTTAAATTTCTGTGTGTGTGTAAGACTCATCCATCATTGAGTTTGTCACAAAGTTCATCAACAACAAGGTCCTAAGGGGAAGTGAGTTAGTATTAATTGACAACAAGTGGTATCAGAGCTGTGTTTTGGCAGCTGTGCTAGTCTTTCTTTTGGAGTGCTAGTGTGTTGAAGATGGCAAGTGAACAAGAAGTTGAGAGTGGTAGCAGTTCACAACATGTGAAGCAACCACAGGCAGGAAGCATGAAGGTGGAGCTAAAACCTTTCACAGGGAAGGAGAACTTCACTCTTTGGCAACGAAGGATGAGGTCAGCACTTACACAACAACACCTCCATGTTGTGTTAGTTGGCAAGGAAAAGAAGCCAGCAGACATGAAAGATGAGGAGTGGAGTGTACTTGACGAGTTAGCTAGAGGAACCATCGAAAACTACCTCTCCGATGATGTGCTCATCAACGTGTTGAAGGATACGGCAAAGCAAACATGGGAGAAGCTCGAAGAGATGTTTGCGGGGAAGTCGTTGTCCAACAAGCTCTTCCTAAAGGAAGAACTCCTAAAATCTGAAGATGGAAGAAGGAGGTAATCTAATGGAACATTTAAGTAGTTTCAATAGATGTTTTGCTGATTTGCAAAGAATGGAAGTAATTTATAGTACGGAGGATAAGGCACTTATGTTGCTAACATCCTTACCTCCGTCCTATAAACACTTCCGTACCACTCTTATGTTCGGGAAGGTCACTCTGGATTTTGAGCCTGTGCTGCAAGACATCATGACGCACCATAGGATGGCTCAACGTTCTGGAGAAAACTCTCAAGGTGAAGGTCTATTTGCTAAGACCGATGAGAGGGGTCGTTCAAAGAGGCGTAATGGCAAGAAAGGCAAGAAAGGAAGATCAAAATCCAAGGCGAAAGAAGGTTGTTTCGAGTGTGGGTCAAAGGAGCACTGGAAAAGGAATTGCCCCATATGGAAAGAGAAGAAGAACAAAGGGAAGAATGCAGCAAACACAGCTGAGGAAGTCACGGAAAGTGATGGTGAGCTTTTATGTGTTAATGGCAAGGTTAATACTAATACATATGCTAATTCTTCAAGGTGTTTCTCTTCCGATTGGATTTTGGATTCGGGTGCTCATATCATATGTGCTCAAACAAGGAGTGGTTTGACACATATGAGAAAGAAGAAGGTGGCGAAGTTGTGATGGGGAATGGCTCGGTTTGTAGAGTCATAGGCACCGGTACAATCAAGATAAAGATGCATGATGGGACTGTTAGGATGCTTGGAATGGTAAGACATATTCCAAAGTTGCATAAGAATCTTATTTCCCTTGCAACTCTTGATAAGAATGGTTATTCTATTAAGGCTAATGGAGGGAAACTCATAATCTCAAAAGGTTCACTTGTGGTTATGAAGGGAGAGGTTCAACCTAATTGTCTATATAGATTGTGTGGTACTACAATAACAGGTGGAGCAGCTGTGTCCACAAGCAAGGACTCAGAAGATGAGACTCAGCTTTGGCATTTAAGGCTAGGGCACATGAGTGAGAGAGGCATGCAGGAACTACACAAGAGAAAATTGTTGAAAGGTGTTCAAAGCTGCAAGCTGGAGTTCTGCAAATTTTGTACCATGGGAAAGCAATCAAAGATATCTTTCAAGCTGCGAGACAAAGAGGAAGGAAGCACAGGGGTGCTAGATTATATTCACACGGACGTATGGGGGCCATCACCGGTTAAATCAAAGGGTGGAGCTCGCTATTTCGTGACTTTCTTGGATGATTTTTCCAGGAAGGTTTGGGTCTACTTCATGAAGGAGAAATCTGAGGTCTTCACCAAATTCAAAGAGTGGAAGGCGGAAGTGGAGAACCTAACCGGAAGAAAGATCAAGATCCTAAGAAGTGACAATGGTGGTGAATATAAAGACAACAAATTCCTTGAGTTTTGCAGAAACGAAGGCATTAAGAGGCACTTTACCGTGAAGAAGACGCCCCAACAAAATGGAGTTGCGGAAAGGATGAATAGAACTCTCATGGAGCGTGAGAGATGTATGAGAATTCATGCAGGATTGCCCGAATCATTTTGGGCGGAGTCAGTTAACCACGCTGCCTATTTGGTTAACCGATCACCTTCAAGAAATCTTGAGTTCAAATGTGCAGAGGAGGTATGGTCAAATAAGTCAATAGATTTTTCTAATCTTAAAGTGTTTGGATGCAGTGCATTTGCACTTATTCCTAGTGATGAAAGATCCAAGTTGAAGCCTAAGTCTCTTGAATGCATTTTCATCGGCTTCGAGAGCGGTGTGAAGGGTTACAAGCTGTGGGATCCAGTGAACCACAAAAAGATACTCAGCAGAGATGTTGTGTTTGATGAGAAGACCATGCCTATGAACAAAGTCAAGAATTCAGAAGCAAAGGAGATGTTGTTGGGAGAGAAACAACCATTGAAGTTCCACTCAAGAAGGTGTCAAGGAAGACTTCACAGAACAGCCAACTGAAGACGTTCAGGAGGAGGAGGAGTCTGACATTGAGGAGGAAGAAGCTGGGCAATATCAACAACAAACTCAAGAAGAAGAAGATGCTCAAGAAGTGGTGGAGCCATCATCTATAGCTCGGTCCAGGCCCAAAAGAACCATCAAACCACCTCAAAGGTTTGGATGGGATTCGGACTCAGTTCTCTATGCCCTAAATGCTAGTGAAGAAGAACCAACCACGTTCCAAGAAGCTGTTGAGAATGAGGAGCGGGAAAGTTGGATGGAAGCTATGATGCAAGAGATGGAATCTCTACACCAAAACTCAGTTTGGGAGTTAGTTCCTAAACCCAAAGATCGCAAGGTTATTGGCTGCAAGTGGGTATTTAGGAAGAAAGAAGAAATGCATGAGAAGGGAGCCACCATGTTCAAAGCTAGATTGGTGGCCAAAGGATACTTGCAAAAGGAGGGAGTTGATTATGATGAAATCTTCTCACCGGTGGTGAAACATACTTCTATACGGCTACTTCTCTCCATAGTAGCCCAAGAGGACATTGAGGTGGAGCAAATGGATGTGAAGACTGCTTTCCTCCATGGAGACTTGGAGGAAGACATCTACATGAGCCAACCTCAAGGGTTCATTGAAGCAAACAAGGAAAATCTGGTTTGTAGGTTGAAGAAGTCTTTATACGGGCTGAAGCAATCTCCAAGGCAGTGGAATAAGTGCTTCGATTCTTTCATGATGAAGATTGGATATAGAAGATGTGAATCAGATTGCTGTGTATATAGTCATGCATTTAAGGATGGTAACTTCATCCTTTTACTTCTTTATGTTGATGACATGCTAAGGAATGGAGATAAGGAGAGACAGAAAACGCAGGCAAGCTATGGCTGTCTCAAAGTAAGTACATTTCCAAAGTACTTGAAAAATTCAATATGATGGATTGCAAGCCCGTGTCTACTCCTTTGGCGGAGCATTTCAAATTAAGTGCGCAGGAATGTCCTTCTACGGATGATGAGAAGGAAGAAATGAGCAAAATTCCATATGCAAGCTTGGTAGGGTGTCTCATGTATGCAATGGTTTGCACACGCCCCGACTTAGCTCAAACCGTAAGTGTGGTGTCAAGATACATGGCGAATCCGGGCAGACTTCATTGGACAGAAGCGAAATGGATTCTCAGGTACTTGAAAGGCACAAGGAGGCTTGGGATATTGTTTGAAAAACAACAAGGTAATGCATGTGTGTCAGGGTATGTAGATTCTGATTATGCAGGGATCTAGACAAGAGGAGATCCACCACTGGATACGTCTTCGTTTGTGGTGGAGGACCGATTAGTTGGAGAGCGGTGTTACAATCGGTTGGTGCCTTGTCTACAACAGAGGCGGAGTATATGGCGCTCACGGAAGCTTCGAAAGAAGCAATATGGCTGAAGAGATTGGCTAAAGAATTCGGTATAGTCCAAGACTTGGTGGTGATTCAAAGTGATAGTCAAAGTGCAATCTACCTAGTGAAGAATCAAGTATTTCATGGAAGATCTAAACACATTGATGTCCGATACCACCGGATAAGGGATTGGGTGAAAGATGGAGACATCGTGATAGGGAAGGTTCATACAACGGAGAACGCTTCAGATTGTCTAACGAAGCCAGTCACAGCTGCAAAGTTCAAGCATTGTTTGGACTTGCTCAATCTTGTTTCATGCTAAAGATTGAGGTGGAGTTCTTGAGAGTTATCCGGACGATTCTCAAGAAATTAAAGATGTCCTGGAAAAGCAATGATGTCCACAAGGAGTTTTAAGCTCGCCATGGTGGAGATTGTTGAGAAAATGGCTCAATTAAAAGATACAAAAGAAAATAAAGACCAGCGACCGGTCGCAAGTTATGAGCGACCGGTCGCCCAGTGGAAGTCTGAAGCTAAAATGAATCTGTGAAAAGCGATCGGTCGCCAGGATTGAGCGACCGGTCGCCAGGCGATGCTGAAGCTAAAATGAATCTGAAAAGCGACCGGTCGCCAGTATTGGGCGACCGGTCGCCCGACGTTGCTGTTTCAGTTTTCTACGCGTTTTCAAGTCTTCCTTGGTGTGCTACCACTTCCTATCGACTTGCAAGGATATTTCTGATCAAATCTGAGATATTAGAAGGTGGCAAGCAGGTGGAAAGCTGGGGAGAACACTTTGGCAAATTGATAACTTGCTTCAATGAGTGAATTCTCTCTTGGTTCAAGAGATTGATGGCAGCTAGCAACCATTGATCACTTGCTTTGTGAGCTGCCATAACAGCGGTCTAAAGTTGGACAACTAAAGCTAGAACGTGCAGAGCTTAATGATACCTTATCTTGGAGTCCAAAGGCTTATATAAGAGGGAAGAGGAAGCAAGAGAACATTAAGTTGTTAAGTGCATAAGTTGGTGCAAAGTAGAGAGAGTTGAAAAGAAGCTGAAACTTGTAAGTTCAGAAAATACCAAGGGGAGAGCAAGAGAGTTCTCTAAGTGTGTCAAGGTGTTGAGCAAGGGTGAGAGAGAAACAGATTGTGAGGGTAGTGTTCTAAGGGGGTTTCCTTCTTTGTAAACCAAAGTTGTAACCTATCTTCATTAGTGAAAGTTCTCAAGGAGATCACCAAAGAGGAAGTAGGCAATTTGCTGAACCTCTATAAACACTTGTGTCATTTCTATTTTGGTTAAATTTCTGTGTGTGTGTAAGACTCATCCATCATTGAGTTTGTCACAAAGTTCATCAACAACAAGGTCCTAAGGGGAAGTGAGTTAGTATTAATTCACAACAAAACCAACACTCTCATGCATGTCACATACACACACACTTCACATGGCCGGCCCCACCTTGGAATCCTCTTGGATTCCTCATGCAATTATATTATTTGTTTTGGACTTCTATGCAATTACTTTACTTTGTGATTTGGTCCTTGAGTCTTTAATTAATTGCATACTTAACCCCACGTTTTGAACTAGGCCCATATACAAAAAACCAAAATGTTTAAGTTGCATTCTAAAGTTCAATTATTTTAATTTGATTGAAGTAGTTGAAAGGATGATTATGGACTAAGACCCAAATTGAAATCGAACTATGTGATTGGCCGACTACCAATTTGATTGAACCATGGGATGTGATTTATTCGTTTATTGGGCTTGTAATTAATAAGGTTTAATTCTTTTGTTAAAGAGGCTTGCATGTCTCTCTTTTTTCTTTTCTTATGTAATTATTAAAAGGCTTGCATGCCTTTGCTTTTCATATGATGTAAGCTAAAGGAGAAGTAGAAAGAAGGAGATGAAGTCCAAGGCTCAAGTTAGATGGACCTCAAGCCCGATTAGGATTGCATGTTTAATTAGTTAAACGCGTATATTTATCGACTTATTATTTTAGAGTGTACTACGACGGTACCTACAACACTACCTGTCGTATAGAATAGTAGAGAACAACGACATTAGAAGAGTAGATAACGACGTCTAAATTAGAATATCCACGTCATATTTATAAAATATCAAGACGTAATAACAACGTCGGTTTGTTCAATTAGCGACGTATAATAATTATATACCACGTCATGAAGTTCAAATTACCGTCATATTTATTCAATTTATACGTCTCTTTCTCTGCTTAATCACCGTCTTAATTTTTATTTCTTTTTAAGATTAATTTTTTTTCCCGCTCCAACACTTTGCTAATATCTTTCTTAATATCTTCCGAAGTACTGTAAGACATTTCAAACCTTCATTAAAGAGAAAAGAAAAATCAATTAATAAAACCATCGTCGTATTGAACTCTGGGAAATATATATAAACTTTTTCGTCACCTGAACTAAAGTTCTACGTTCTCTCTTTGCGCCTAAATTTGGCACACTTAGCCCACCAACAAATAAACGGGCCAAGACTATACACTCGACCCAAACATTGGAGGCCCAGAAACTATCAAACCACGAGAATGACTTGGGCCTTGAAGGAACCCAAATTGGGCTCTAACCCAAATTGGGCTTGACAGGTTTTTAAATAAAAAAGAGAAGCCCAAGGAAGAAACAGACCCACGTGACCCTTTGACTTGGAAAAGTTAGCAATTTCAACTGAGAATGATAAAGGAATTAATAGGGGCAGGTATAAAAGAAGAACGTCTCTGAAAAAACTCTCCTGCCAGAGAGGTCAAATCCCTTTTGTATATTCAGAGATATTTTTTTCTGCTCCAAAGAAGGCTCCATTTCCAAGGGATACGCAGACTTTGTTTTCTAAAAAGAGATAAGTAGGAAACAGGGAGTTGTTCAAAATTGGAAAAACGAACTTACCATCACAATTTGAAAAACTCTTACATGAGCATTTAAAATAAAAGAAGGGTTAGGTTCCCCATCAAAAGCAGGGAAGTGATTGCCTCAGGAACTGACTATTGAAGTGCTTATTTGCTAGAATTGATAAAACCCCCTTTCTTTGCATTTAAAAAATGAAAGATCTTTTGAGAAATTTTGCCGCCCATTATTAAAAGAATTAGAACTCACACTCCAAAAGCATTTCTTATAAATATAAGAGAGGTGAACAGAGCAAAAGGACAATCAATCAGACAACCAATAAATCAACCGAAGACAAAAACTCAAAATGATCACTTGATCTCAAAAGCCTTCAAACAACAATCAATCAAGACACCCAACTTCAGTTTAGAACTTAGAGAAATAAATCATTCAAAATGAGATTTCTCTCGTTACAAATTTGGTTCAGCATAAGTCAAAGCAAGCAGAGTTTAGGTTTCTACAAATATGAAAACCTCAACAAATTTATGAAGAGCCCTGATCATGCAGGACATATACTCCAAGTGCAGCTCCAGCTTAGTAGTAAGCTCCAGCCACTTCTGCCTCTTTCTAGACTGAAGAAGTCCCAATTCTTCCCAATCAAAAGCCTTCCGGGGTTTGAAATAAATTAAAGCTCTGCCAAACTCGAACGTTGGCACCGATTTGCAGCTGAAACAGACCAGTTGAAGTTGTTGATAGTCCAGTCCTAGCACGGGCATACCCAATCCAGCCAGGATTAGAAGCATCTCAGAGGCAGAAATGGAAGTCCAGTCTTCTTTTTGTCTTTTTAGAGTTAGTTTTTCCCTTTTGAATTTTGTAAAAGAAAATTATGTTTGAAAATAATTCACTTTCTTATCATCTAATCTGGCCAGAAGTACCAGTTTTATACTGAAAAAATTATGAAGTCCTCACCGTCTGAGGCAAGAAAAGAACTTGGGAAATATTCCTCACCCAAATTCACAATCACTTGTTTAGAAGTCAGTAACTTGGGGTGCAAGTTATCTGTTTTTAGGAAGTTTGCTAGGATTTTTATCGCTAGCAGTGGCACGCTCGCACATTAAAGAAAGTTGACCAGTTAATGGTTCTCAAGGCAATGGGGAACTTTACCCTAGCATCACAGGAACAAAAGTAAAACGGGTGAACAATTTGGCACGCCCAATGGGACTTCTCAGTATATATACTCCCAGAGAAGTTTTCTAAAGTATATGAATATTGGAAGTTCTAGCCAGAACCCACGTCACGCAATGGATAGAGACCAAGCAGCTCTCATGGAAGAACCAGAATCAGAAGAAAGTGATGCTAGGCAGTCAGCCTATGGCCCCACGTGATCAACCCTTGCCACTTCTGCTTGAGGCACCAGCTGTGTTGCCCTCCAGACCTAGAAGGTTGGACCCCAATCCATTCCCTCCACTAGCAAGGGGTAGAAGAGGCAGAGGGGGAATCAACCCCTTTGCCAACAACGACAAGAATAGACCAGGGGCGAACTGGAGGAATCACCCAAATTATGAGGAGGAGGAAGAACACAGGGAGGAAGCTCTGCCCAGACCATACAGAATGGAGCACAGGTTTGACCACGTCCAGCCAGAACAGGGACGAAATCCACATCCTGTCAATGCTTTGAATGACATGGGGGCACTCCAGAGAAATGATCAGGGAGATGATGGAACCTGAAGCCAGAAGAGGAGAAAGGCCCACCTACAGAAAGCCATATCCGGCTTACATAGATCAGATACCTCTATCCCCAGGTTTCAAAGTACCAAATTTCACTTTGTTTAACGGAGAAGATCCTCATGCTTCATCTGTTGAGCACATAGGCAGGTTCTCTGTCCAGTGCATAACCATTGAAAATAACCCTCTATTAAAATTGAGACTTTTTGGAAATTCTCTCTTTGGACAAGCTTGAAATCCTAGGAGATTCTATGCTTGTGTTAAAACAGATTGCCTGGAGAATACAGATGTCTAAATCCTTCTCTAGCTGTCTATTTAGTGGCAGCCAGGAATCTTCTGACCGAATTCAGGGAAGCTACTTGGGAACACATCCCAAGAGAGAAAAATTTTGCAGCCAATGAATTGGCTCAGGTAGCAACAGGGATAGAAATGCCTGAAGACTGTGTGCAAAGGATTATCAAGGTAGGAAAGAAAAGTCTACCGTCTGTTCTAACTAGAGGAATGGAGATAGATGTCAATTCTGCCATAATCACTGAAGATGACTGGAGAATTCCCATCATAAATTACTTACAGTACCCAACCTTGCCTTCTGAGAAGAAAGTCAGAATCATGGCTTTAAATTATCTTATGTGGAATGGAGATTTGGTCCGAAAAAGCAAGGATGAGATACGGCTAAGGTGCCTAGGAAAGAAAGAGTACATGAAGGTCATGGGAGAAACCCATGAAGGAATCTGTGGAGCACATCAAGGTGGAAGAAAAAATGCGTTGGTTAATTAGAAGGTATGACTATTTCTGGCCAACCATGATGAAAGACTGCATTGATTATTCCAAGGGATGTGAGGCTTGTCAAAGGCATGGCCCAATCCAGCAGGCTCCTGCAGTTCCTATGAATCCAGGAGTCAAGCCATGGCCATTCAGAGGATGGGCAATGAATCTCATTGGCAAAATCTATCCAGCCAGGACCAAGCAGCATTGTTACCAAATGGGTGGAAGCCAAGCCTGTTAAATCCACTACATCTCAAGAGATCATCACCTTAATAGAAGAACATATTATACAGAGGTTTGGCATTCCAGAATCAATCACAACAGGCAGGGGATCTTCGTTCATATCTGGACAAATGCTGGACATGGCAGAAACATTCAAATTCAAGCTACTTCAATCTACTCCTTATTATGCACAAGCTAATGGGCAGGTAGAATCAAGTAACAAGGTCATCATCAACATTATCAAGAAAATGCTTGAGAAGAATCCAAAGCAGTGGCATGAGAAATTATCAGAAACTCTATGGGCATATAGAACTTCAAAAAGAGAGGCAACTGGCATGACCCCATACGTTTTAACTTATGGTCATGATGCAATTCTGCCTATGGAGGTAGCAGTCCAATCTCTCAGAATTGCCCACCAACACAGTCTGATTGGAGAAGATTACTCTCAACCCATGCTGCTAGAACTGGAAGGATTAGATGCAAGTAGGATTGATACTCTCAACAAACTCTTAGCAGGAAAACAGGCTGTATCAAGGGCCTACAATGAAAGAGTTAAAAATAAGAGTTTTGAAGGAGAGATAGTCTGGAAAAGCGTTCTGCCCCTTGGAACACACATAGCTGGTTATGGAAAATGGTCACCAACATGGGAAGGGCCTTTCATAATTAACCAAATCCTCGGATTGGGGGCATATAGATTGCAGGATCGAGATGGAGATGTTCATGCTGCACCAATCAATGGCAAGTGGCTAAAGAAATTCTATCCAACTATGTGGGATTCGCAAGCTGTGTGAGGCAGATCCTGGAATAGAGAGACAACAAGATGAAACTGTTGTTTAAAATTCCTTTAAGAATTCATTTTTGATGTAGGTTGTTAAGTTTTTTTTAGGTTGTCAAGAGAAATGAAAAATCCACAAGCTGTGTATTACAAGTCTAAATTTGAAAATTAAAACCCTAATTTCTTAAGGGTTTCCTGGAAGCTAGCTTTCTTGATTGAGATTTCCTTTTGAAGCAGCACTCCTTGATGGATTGAGGCCTCTGCAATTTCCAAAGCTGGCCTGGAAGCTGAAACCATGCTCTACACAAGGAAGGTAGCCTTGGTCTTGGAACTCAGTCCAGCCCCAGCCTGCTCTCGACTTCCCTGCATTCTGCCAACTATTTTTGAAGCTCTTCAATCTGCTTTTCCAGTTTGTCTGCAGCGGCTTTGGCCTCCTTGTATCCCGCAACCATCTGGTCCAGTTCTGCCTTCTGATTTGCGTAATCAGCCAAGTTAGCTTCATGAGTGGCCTTGCAGAGCTCAGAGGTTTTGAAGGTAGGCTTGAGATCCTCATAACGATCGTGGAGGTTGAGCACATCTCTGGCCAAACCAAGCCCTATTTCAAGTATAGGCCTAGGAGCCATGTTATGTCTATATAGTAGGTCCAGATCCTTCATCAGACTCGTCAACGCTTCCCCATTTTCATCCAGTTCTAGCTTAGTGGATTGCTAGATTTTCACCATCTCCATTGCCTCATCCGTCGCCTGGACCTAACCTTTCCAGAAGAAGAACTGAGTTTCTCCAGCTTGTCCAGCTGGCCATCTAGGTCCATAACTTCAAACTCTACCAATTCTGGATCAGCAAAAGAAGCCGTGGTGGATGAACCAGGAAGGGAATGGATGGGCATTTGCAAAAAAGGGGGACTGTAAATTAACAAGCAGGTAGAATAAGGAAAGGAAGAAAACCGTAACACAGGATTACTTACAGCTGCAATAAGAGGCTTCAGGGGACTGAACATCACTGCCAATGTTCCAGGCAGTCCTGGGGGCTTCTGCCTGAAAAGACTAAGAGTTGGAGAGACAAGGACGGGACAAAATTGTAGAAAATGGACAGAATTGCCACAAGGCCAGAAACAGCAGCAGCCACCTCTACTTCAGACTCTGGGGTTACAACAGGAAGTTCTGCCTATTCCATAGGTTCTGATGCAGACGCTCCCCGCTCCTCAGAAACTTGACCTGCAGGAGAGTGTTCTGCCTCTGCATCCTCAAAAAGGGCCAACTCCGAGCTGGTCAGTTTGTTCTTGGAATATCCTGTTGCTTCTGTGCCAAGGCAATGCTTTCTTCTATCACCTCAGCAGGGAATCTCCTCCTAACAGATGAACATAAGTCAGAAGCTTATAAAGGGAAAAATAGAGGCAAAATGATCATGCGACCAGAATAAAGTCTCACCTCTTCTTCAAACTCTTTTCCTTTTTCTTTTGAAGGGACATCTTTTTCTTTTTTTTTTTCTCAACAGCTTTGAAAGCTTCTCGCAGCTCATCATCAGTTCCAGGAAGTCTCAATTGGATTAACAGCAGATTCTTCCATCTCATTAGATTCAACTCCACTCCTTTTTCTGAGTCTTTTTGACCTAGTAGGAGGGGAAGAGGACTTTCAGCTGCACAGAACAAGAAGAAGGTTAGAAGGACAGGGAGAGCAGAACGGATTCAAGGAAACAGTTCTAAATGTCATAATTTTACCAGAAACCTCAGGTTGAGCAGGCACTGCCCTGAGCAAGAGCGCTTTCTTTTCTTTTCTCTTCTAGCAGATGGACTGGCGTCAACAGGGTGGTTGTTCTGCCAGTCTTCATCCTCTTCACTGCCAGAGGGAGGCTCCAAATCACCAACAGCAATGACAGAAGTGACTGCATAAGAAATAAAACAGAGTCAGAAGTCAATCCAGCAGAAGAATAATGGAAGGACCAGAATAGTGGAAAGCTTACCAAAAACTTCTCCAGCCTGGATCGATTCTCCACCTATGTTCTTTTTCAAGGAAGGGCCGGTTGCGGGCAGAATAAATTTTAGGCATTCTAACAAAGGTAGAATAGATAAAATATAGACAGAATCCAGAATCTACCTTCTATGACTTGAGCATTGATATCTTGGATGGTCAGCACCATAAAGCTCTTGGCCTCTGCCTCTACATAGACGGTCTAGGAAACCCAGCCATCAAAAAGTACCCTGAGCGCAGGAACCGAGGTAGGCAATCCATGAAATATGGCCTTCCACCAAGAATCAAAATTGGCAGAACTGGAGGAATTCGGCTCCCAGGATGGATAAACGGCGTCTACACTATTATTTATCTTGTTTACTGCACACCTAGCGTCCTTGTGCACTTCCAGATCATCTGAATTCCTCTAGGAAGTGGCCCGATTGCAACTTTTGTAGGACTTAAACGGAATGACCTGAGGGCAACCGAGCTGCCTTGCATAGAAGTTGGGATGATAGACTTCTGCCCCCAGGTGATAATTTGGAGGCCTTCCACCCCCATGGGGTAGATTTCTCAGAAGGGTTACACTTAGGAATATCTTCCTGAATTCTATTATGGTAGCTTCTTCTTCTGGCTCCTTCTCAAAAGCCGATATCCAGGCTGGAACCAAGGATATGTTCTTCTAATCACCACCTGCCAGCCAGCGGCAAATCTTTTAGTGCAGTGCCTGAAGAACATTAGGTACTCTTCAATGGAACGCTTGGGCACTTCTGCTGACATCAAAGGAAGAGCCAGAACTTGGTCTTCAGGCAGAACTATGTCTGGAAACCGTAACTCAGGAAAATACACATGCAGCCAGTTCTGGATCATCCAGAATGCGTCAGGAGCGGATAGGTTCAGGGGATTCTCCAGGGTGGCAGTATGCAGATTCTTGAAGAGGTGGGCCAGAACTGTACGCCGAGCCCAACATCAGGATGATTATGCAGTGCTTCTGCCAGGTGCCTATATTCCAGGCAAAGCTGCGGAAGAATGATTGAGAAACAGGAATCTGTTCAGCTAGTCCAGGAGGAATAGCATGTGCTGTTGATCCTTGTCTTTCCCCATGGAATTTTCTGAAGGAATAGCATGTGCTGGAGAACGAACAGTTCTGGTTAATGGTGGCAGGAGAGATACTGAAGGGTTTGGCCAATTTCTCATGATTCTTCCTTCGAAGATAATCACCAACGGCGTCAACAGGCCTTCCATGGGGCCGAAACCCAAATATCTGAGCCATATCCAGCAAGGTTGGTGTCATTGGGCCCTCACAAAAATCAAAGGTATTACTGGCAGAATTCCAGAAACACAGAGCGGGAGCAAGCAGATTCTCATCCCTGTTGATGGACTGTTTGGATAGCAAGATTGCGTCGTAAATCCCTGCCCTCCTCCAGTGAGCTCCATACTTTGGAAGAAGCCTGTCAATCCAGTCTGCCCACTTTACAGGACTGTTCCTCACCTTACCTGGATGGGAACGAACGACTCAAATTCTTGCTAACCCAAGAATGAGAAGCCAGGGCAGAAGTACTTTGGAAACACAGAGGGGCTTCAACATCCCTTTTGATTCAGCTCTGCCATTTCAGTCGGGACAGAGAACCAAACCAGCGAGGTCCTTGGACTAGAGTATTCTCGAATAAATGGAGGACATTCTCATCTAGCTTTTTCTTGGTAAAAGGATGGGGCTTGCTTCTGACCTCTATTGCATGGTTATCAACCCCAGTCCCAATGATGTAATCAGGAGGAACTGAAGAAGAGGAACTCTGGGCACGAGTTTTTGGAGAAGACATTTTTTTTCAAAAAATCTCAAAGCTGGAACAAAGAAAGGACTGAGGACTGATCAAAGAAAAAGGGGAAGGGTTCTGAGAAATCTAAAGAACCAAGGTCTAAGAGAGCTGAGTTTTGAAGAGAACAGAACCTGGAGTTTCGAATTTCTTTTAAAAAGCTCGTAATCATGGGAAGGAGAAGACAAGACGTCACCCGATAAGACTAGCTAGTAACTAGCTAGTAACTGACCAATTTCCCACGAAGTCTAGTTCGTGGTAGGAAGACGTGGCAGACGTGGGCTACGGAAGAAGCTGGCGCGCACAAATTAATGGCCAAAATCATTAAGTTTGGAACCGTTAAAAAAACGATTCAGACTTAGGGGGCATTGTTTGGGCCTAAATTTGGCACACTCAGCCCACCAACAAATAAACGGGCCAAGACTATACACTCGACCCCAAACATTGGAGGCCCAGAAACTATCAAACCGCGAGAATGACTTGGCCTCGAAGGAACCCAAATTGGGCTTGGCAGGTTTTTAATTAAAAAAGAGAAGCCCAAGGAAGAAACAGACCCACGTGACCCTCTGACTTGGAAAACTCAGCAATTTCAACTGAGAATGATAAAGGAATTAATAGGGGCAGGTATCAAAGAAGAACATCTCTGAAAAAACTCTCCTCCAGAGAGGTCAAATCCCTTTTGTATATTCAGAGATATTTTTTCTGCTCTAAAGAAGGGTCCATTTCCAAGGGATACGCAGACTTTGTTTTCTAAAAAGAGATAAGCAGGAAAAACGGGAGTTGTTCAAAACTGGAAAAATGAACTTACCATCATAGTTTGAAAAACTCTTACAAGAGCATTTAAACTAAAGAAGGGTTAGGTTCCCCATCAAAAGCAGGGAAGTGATTGCCTCAGGAATGACTATTGAAGTGTTTATTTGCCAGAATTGATAAAACCCCCTTTCTTTGAGTTTAAAAAATGAAAGATCTTTTGAGAAATTTTGCCGCCCATTATTAAAAGAATTAGAACTCACACTCCAAAAGCATTTCTTATAAATATAAGAGAGACTAAACGGAGCAAAAGGACAATCAATCAGACAACCAATAAATCAACCGAAGACAAAAACTCAAAATGATCACTTGATCTCAAAAGCCTTCAAACAGCAATCAATCAAGACACCCAAGTTCAGTTCAATCAAGACTTAGAGAAATAAAGCATTCAAAACGAGATTTCTCTCGTTACAAATTTGGTTCATAAGTCAAAGCAAGCAGAGTTTAGGTTTCTACAAATATGAAAACCTCAACAAATTTATGAAGACCCTAATCAAGCAGGACAGATACCATAGTGCAGCTCCAGCTCAGGAGTAAGCTCCAGCCACTTCTTCCTCTTCCAGACTGAAGAAGTCCCAATTCTGCCTAATCAAAAAAAGCCTTCTAGGGTTTAAAATAAATTAAAGCTCTGCCAAACTCGAACGTTGGCATCGATTTGCGGCTGAAATAGACCAGTTGAAGTTGTTGATAGTCCAGTCCAGGCACGGGCATACCCAATCCAGCCCGGATTAGAAGCATCTGCACTGGGAGAAATGGAAGTCCAGGCTTCCTTTTGTCTTTTTAGAGTCTGTTTTTCCTTTTTGTATTTTGTAAAAGAAAATTCTATCTGAAAGTAGTTCACTTTCTTATCATCTATTCTGGCAGGAACTACCAGTTTTATACTGTGAAAAATTATGAAGTCCTCACCGTCTGAGGCAAGAAAAGAACTTACTTGGGAAATATTCGTCACCCAAATTCACAATCACTTGTTTAGAAGTCAGTAACTTGGGGCGCAAGTTATCTATATTTAGGAAGTTTGCTAGGATTTTTATCGCTAGCAGTGGCACGCTCGCACATTAAAGAAAGTTGACTTGTTGACCAGCTAATGGTTCTCAAGGCAATGGGGAACTTTACCCTACCATCATAGGAACAAAAGTAAAACTGGTGAACACTCTCTCACCGATAAAATATCTCAGTTCCCTCTAGTTTCCCAAAAGCAGCTTCGTAATCATCGTCGTCTGAATCTCGTCATCGTCATCATCTTCATCCCCAAATCACCAAAGTTGACGTCAGAAGGAAACTTTCTTTGCACGCCAAAGGTTTTTTCTCAATCTTTTTTTTTTTCACTTTCATTTGAAGAGGGTTTTGAAAGAATGAGTCTGGAAACAAGACTCCATCAAAATGACTAAATCTTTCACTGGTTTGATTAAATTCTTTGGTCCATTACTCTCACTACGCCTGAAGACGACAGTTCTCTCTTGTTTGCGACGTTAGAATGGACACACCACGATGGTAGTTAAATCCGACCTAATGCAAACTGCACGACGGTGGTTAATAACCGTCATGGTGTGGCAATTAATGCATCGGAAACAAGATAAAACAGTCGTCTCATGGGAGAAAGAACCTGCTTTTCCTATATCACATCCCAATAAGATGATGGTTGTTTTTTGTGTTTGACGTTTTAATATGTAAACCACGTCGGTTTTAGACTTAATACCCGACGTGGTGTATCAATTAATACATCATGAATGAGATAAAACCGTCGTCCTATTGTCATACATATTATGAGAGAACTGTCTAATAAGACATCGGTGTTTTCTTGGTACCGTCGTGGTAATTTTGGTACGACGACGGTGTTGTTTTACAACCGTCGTCCTAAATTTAATATCATGGCCATCTTTTTTTCGACGTCTTTTATTTATTATTACGTCGAGCTGTTTAATTAACCGACGTTGTTTTTCATTCAGATGAATTAAAAATGGTTTCGAAATCTCAAAGCAAGGAAGCGCAAGTGTCAAAGGCTCAAAGGGATGAAGCCAAATCCGTTTCAAAGTCTCAAATGGATGAAGGCAAATCAGTTCAAAGCCAACCCTTGAAGAGGATGAGATTTTCTTCAACCTCTAGAAAAGATTCGAGCACAGCCACATTTGTTGAGGAGCCAAAATCGACTCGCGATATCAACACGATGAGCTGTGTTGTGAAGAGAGGAAAATTCAGAAGATTAAGCCTGTGGTTGAGTTCAATAAAAGGGGCAGACCACATGGCAAGGCTGCGGTTGAGAGATACAGTCTTACATTGGTTTTTTGGCACGCACCAGAGTCCCTCTTGTGGACAAGAAACCTGAAGGAGCAGATTTGGGAAGCTGTTCAAATGGCTTATGTTATTAGGGAAGGGTGCATGAAGATGGTGCTGTCGTCTGTCACCAAAAAATGGAAGGATTTGAAGTATACCTTAACTAGGCAGTTTATCCTTCCATTCGCAAATGACAAGGAGAAGTTAAAAGAACCCCCTAAGCTTTATAAGTTCATAGAGAAATCGCAATATGCCTTTGTAGTTTCAAGGTTATCCCCAGATTTTGAGGGTGTGCATTCTGAGCAGAAACGGAGAAAGGGAAAAATTAGAGTACAACCATAGGTTGTCTAGAAAAGGGTACGTTGGTTTGGAGGACCAATTGGAAGAAACCATGCCCGGTGAAGAAATCGATCGATCTCTGCTATGGAAGAAGGCAAGAGAAGATAAAACGGGAAACATTCCTGATCCAAAGGTTGCAGAGAAGGCAAAATTAATCGTAAGTCTCACTAACTCTGTTCTAAATTAGAAAAACATAGTGTTTTATTTTTGTATAGGCGTCGTATGTTTAAATAACCGTCGTTAAAACGTAAACACCACGATGATTTCTATTTACTGCCATTTCAAAGATAATAGAACGGCAGTTTTTGCATGAATTAGACATCTAGATTGAATTAATACGACGGCTTAAATTTCAATTTACTCACGCACACACTCTCCCTCTCTCTGTCTATTTCACTGAAATTTGTGGTGCAAAATTTTTGGGAAAGAATGCATATTTCTATTAAGTTTTTTCACTTCTTCATTAAAATTTATGACGGTTTTATCTCATATAGACGTTAGAATCGATATACAACGACGGTATGTTACTACCGCGGTTTGAAATTATGTACTACGTCGGTTGTTTAAAAAGTCTGTCGTCTTAATTAAAATACTATGATGGTACAGGTTTTTGATTTATTTCTATTTATTTGTTCATGGCTTTTGAATATACGACAGTTTTTCCTACCGACATTGGAATTGTTACACAACGACGGTATTTTAATACCAACGTGTGAAATATATACTACGTCAGTATTGTAAAAAAAGGTCGTTGTAACTGATATATTACGTCAGTTTATTTATCTGTTTTACACTCTGTTAAATGTCTAACATTCTCTCTCTCTCTCTCTCTCTCTCTCTCTCTTTTAGGATGATTTGCAAAAACAAGTCTCCGAGGGCACTCTGATTGTCTCCGGGAGCAATGATATTTTGACTCTCGCTTTGGGAACCGCAGAGCATGGTGGGAGAGTCAGAGGAGTTGGAGCTAGCGTTTCCCCAACTCAATTCTTCAATTTGCCGAGACAGTAGAGAGTAAATTTTGCTGACAAATTGAAGGAAAGTCTTATGGAGGCAGTCAGAGAAGAGACATTGAGGATGGAGGCTAGGTTAAGGGAAAATGTTTTAGAAGCAGTCTAGAGCGAGAGGGAAATTATGTTGGCACAATTCCGTCAACTAATTCCTAATTTTGATCCCAATATGCTCAAAACCCCAATTACCCCAATTACTTTACCGCCTCAAGAACAAAGCCCAAAAAATCCAATGTCTGACAAGGCAAGCTGCTCTAGAGCCACTAATGCCAGACCCCTAGTTTTGGGGGAAGAAGATGCAAAGGTTGATGCTGATACCTGCTGAAAAACAACAAGATGAAATGGTAAAATCTCTGATATTTTCTTTTTCTGCATTTTAAATTTTAAATAGACGTTGCTCTTTTAAATATCCGACGTTAAAATTTGAAACCAACGACGGTATATCTTTACCGACGTCTGAAAATTGTTAATACGTCCCGTTTCTCCTTCAAGAACCGTCGTTGTGAGTGAAATACCACGACGCTTTTACTTGTTTTGCATTTTATTATGCCTTGAAAATAACGACGGTCTTTTTTGCCGTCGTCTCATTCTTTTATAAACCGTCATCTATTTCATTAAAGCATTTCACTGCATTTTAATTAGACGACCTTTCTATAGTGTAGCGACGTTAGAATGTTTAGACAACGACGGTTATGTCTTTTCCGTCGTCTATAACTTTTCCTCCGTCAGGATGTTCTAGAAACCGTCATTTATAATATTTACCACGTCGTTTTTTTTACTTGGTGTACAAACTACTTATATTTCTTTATTTATTTCTTGTAACAGGATCTCTCAAAGCTAGACATGCCACCTCTTCTGTTTGCCTCCGTGGTTGAGATTGGAGCCACAGTGATTGCAGTATACATGAGGTAATTCTAGAAATCCTATATTTTCTTTTAAATTAAAATCTCATTTAATTGAATTTCATATATTTAGGTACCTATTTGACTATTTAAAAATGGCAAATATGGTAAACCTTGTTGGCCTCGTCGACCTTGGACAAGTCAGCGCTCAATCCCGGATCTCTATCTCACCGAACAAAATAACTGCGAGACCGCTTGAAAACAGCAGATGGGGATAAATTTTTCTTCGTCCTTTATAATCTAGGGTTAGTCCCCTTAACTACTTAAAGTATTTTCCTTCTAATATTTTTATTTTTACTATTTAACTTATATGGATCATTATGTGTAGGGATTATTGGGTGTTGGTAATTGTGAGACCATATAAGGAGACTACCTATTACATGAATTCATTGCCAAACCGCTATGTTGACGACGACATGAGAAATATAGTGAATACGTAAGTTGATTTATTCCAATCTAAGATTTTTTTCCTTTACGGCATTTGAATTATACGATGGATTTTTATAATACCGACGTTATAATGAAAATACAACGACGGTAATTTATTACCGACATTTGAAATGATTTATTACGTCAGTATTTTCTTTAAAACGTCGTCTTAATTAAACTACCACATCGTTTGGGTTTTATTTAAGGACGTTTTAATTTTTTCTGTTCAATTTTTTGGTATACGACGTTTTTCCTGGTTACCCACATTATAATGTTACACAACGACGATAGTTTCATGCAGCTGTTTGAAATAAAATACCACGTCATTGTTTTAAATAAATGCATCGTCTACATCTGATTTACCACGTCGGTTACTCTTTTTTTTAAAAAAATTTCGATTTGTCATTAACATTCTTTGTTTTCTTGAAACAAGTCAATGAAAATGTTTAACTCTCATATAAACAAAAATTCATCACGTAAATAGCCATTTGGAAAACTCTACAAGGTACTCCTGAACAACCAACAAGTGTAGAGTGTGGCTATTACGTGATGCGATTCGTGAGAGATATAATTCATGATCCAGACCTAGCTTTTGAGAAGAAGGTAAAAGGCAAAATTTAAGATATAATTTATTTATTTAAAAGGCTATTACGTCAACTTTTTCTTTAAAACCGTCGTTTGTATCTTTATAACATGTCAGTGTTTTAGTTTATTTTGCAGTTTGAAAAGAAAAAAGATCGAGTTTAGTATAAACAAGAACATATTGACGAAGTTAGGCTGGAATGGGCAGAATTCGTTAACAGGCAATTACAGAATGATAAGTGATGTACATAAATATTTATTAACAATGTTTGTGTTTATTTTAATTTATTAACAATGTACATAAATATTTGTTGTAATCAATCGAACAACAATCAAAAAAATTAATTTTTTTTGAAATTTTTTTAGTTTAGGATATTTATGTCTTTAAATGAATTGAAAGGACAGTAATTCATAAAAACTTAATTTAATTCCCAAAAACCGACGTCTCATTCTCATTTAAACGTCTCATATTTGTATAAAATGGTCGTCTTATTATAACGGGAAATATAACATCGACGGCAATTCTCAAAAACGACATGGAACATGAATAAACACAACGGTTTATATTTACTTCATCTTGTACGGAAATTTTTTGTAGAGATATACTACGTCAGTTAGTTATCTTACAAAATTTGACGTTGTATATGTAAACAACGGCGGTAACAACTTTAGAAAACACGTTGTATATACAATCCACGTCGGTTATATGAATCACGATGACGTGGTAACATAATAACCCACGTGGTAACATCGTTTTGTTTTCTTTTTCGACGTCTAAAATAATTTAGGACGTCGTGTTGTGTTGTTTAACGTCGTTGTAAAAGGATCCAATGTTGGTTATGTCATTTGTCATTTCATTTTAATATGACTTTTATATTTTATTTAATTCCTAATATTCATAATAAATTCAAAACTATTTCCAAAAAATAAACTGACAACTACCATGCACTCATTGAAATATTGTCTCCCCCTTAAAGCTTTAAAAAATGTAATTTTACAAATATTTTTTTAATTGTATTTAATTACTAATATTCATAATATATTAAAAAAAATCCAAAAAAAAAAACCGAAAAATTCTATGCACTCATTGAGACAATATCTTGCCCGTAATGGCCTGAAAAATGTAATTTTAGTTTTTAAAATTACAACTGATAATAAAAGTAAAAAAAAATTAGAGACATAGCACGATACTCCTTATACGTACTTTTCTTAACATAACCCTAAGGTTTATGTGATCCATTGGTGACCATAAATTCAAAATTGTGAAATCTAGATTTTACCCTAGTATTATAGATGGCATTGTTGTAAGGGGTCCATAGCAATTTTCGGTTCATTTTTCTCATACTTGTGTATTTTTTTATAATTATTGTAAAATTTAGGATTTAGGGTTTAGGGTTTATTGAAACGACGCGGTTTTCTCTCACTGTTTTTGGTCCATTACGCGAGTTCGAATCCCAGGAAACCCAAACCCCATCTAATTATTTAATACTTAAGACGTCGGTTTATTAAGGGGCGACGTACAAATAATTTACTACAACGTTCCCTTTATTTGTCGACGTATTTTCATTTTATAACGTTGGTGATTTACTTAAATTGTCTTCGTAAGTATGTATTAAACGTCGATATCTAAGTGTCTACCGTTGTCGTTGAAAACGCGGTACTTTGAAATTTTTGACCGCGATCTAAAATTTTCAGAATTTCCCTTTAACCTTAAAATTGTTCGTTCTCTCTCTTCAACATAAATTTGTCTTAAAGTTTTCGCTCTCTCTCAAAGCATTGGGTATATTCTCCGAGCTCTCTCTCAAGCAGTTGTTATATTCTCTCAGCTCTCTCTTAATATCCATGTAAGTACAACCCTAGTCCCTTTAACCCTAATCTCTTCTTAAATCCATAAATGTTTTCGTTGGTAGCTATGGATTCTAAATTGGTAGCTATATTAGGGTTCTTTTATGTTTTGGTGTTTGCATTCTCGTAATAATTACTCTATGTTTGGGTTCTTTTATGTTTGTTTGGTCGTGGGTTCTTGGAAAAGGAATGGGGATGAGAGATTTAGACTGTGGTTTTTTGTAAACCACGACAACGTTTGATGGATCAAACTGTCGTCTAAATTTTTATTATACGTCGGTTGTTCATTTACTCCCGTCGTCTATATTTTAGTTTTTAATTGGTAACCTAAAGACGACTGTGTCTCCATTAACCCTCGTCTTTAGGCTACCAGAACCCAGAATTTCTTTCTTCATAAAGCAATTCAATTTTCTGGGTTTGGGTAGCTTAAAGACGATGGTAACTATATATGCCGTCGTCTGCATTTCTATTTCACGGCGATTATTTTGTAAATACCGTCGTCTGATTCTTGTTTTATTTTATTTTTTTAATTTATTCTCTGCTATTTGAATATAGTATTGTTTCATTGCTGGTCTTTTCACTTTATTATATATATGATTTTATAGTGTGTGAGATGGATAAGTCATGGATGCATGCGGATAGAAGATCGATGACATATGAGTTAGGGGTGGAAGGATTTTTGAATTTTGCTGTAGAAAATCTTGGAAATACAACTCATATTCGTTGTCCATGTGTTAAATGTGGGAATATTCGATTGTTTGGGGTTGGAATTATAAGGGAACACTTATACTTTAATGGAATTGACCAAAGCTATAAGATTTGGACATGGCACGGAGAACCTTGGGAATGGATTACTAATGCTAGTTGAAATGTGGAAGAAGATGAGCAAAGTAGGTTCAGTTTTGTTTATGAAGAATTAGGGATGGATGATAATGATTTAGGAAATATTTTATCTGATCCTTATGAGTTTGCCAATGTGATTGGGGATGGAGATCAACCCTTGTACCCTGGTTGGAGGAAGTACACGAAGTTGTCGGCTTTGGTGAAGTTATATAATTTGAAAGCAAAACATGGGATGAGTGATGTTTGTTTTACAGAATTATTGATACTTCAAGGAGATTTGCTTCCAGAAGGAAATACACTACCTTCTTCTATGTACGAGGCAAAAAAGACTTTGTCTGCTTTAGGGATGAGTTATGAGAAAATCCACGCATGTCCCAATGACTGCATTTTGTATAGGAAAGAGTATGAAGATTCAACTAAGAGGGTGTGCCAGCGAAGGTGGTGTGGTATTTTCCTCCAATTCCAAGGTTTAAAAGGATGTTTCAATCACATAAAACAGCTAAGAGTTTGACTTGGCATGCTACAAGAAAATCAGTTGACGGTCATATGTCTCATCCAGCGGATTCCTGTCTTGGAAACTTGTTGATGAAAAATGGCCCGAGTTTGGTAAAGAGCCGAGAAACTTGAGATTGGCTTTCTCATCTGATGGATTCAATCCCCACAATTCTTTAAGTAGCAGATACAGTTGTTAGCCAGTTATCTTAGTTCCATATAATCTCCCACCATGGCGTTGCATGAAACGGAAGTTCATGATGTTGACCTTATTGATTTTCGGTCCTAAACAGCTAGAAATGATATAGACGTCTACTTAGAGCCTTTGATTGATGATTTAAAATCTCTGTGGCATGGGATTAGAGGAGTGTATGATGCACACATAGGAGAATACTTTACACTCAGAGGTGTATTACTGTGGATAATTAATGATTTTCCTGCTTATGAGAAATTATCTGGTTGTGTTGTTAAAGGATATAAAGCTTGTCCAATATGCGGCGATGATACACCTAGTCACAGGTTGAAAAATGACCACAGAATTTGTTACATTGGGCATAGAAAATGGTTACCAATCAATCATCCATATAGGAGGCAACATGCAGCTTTTAATGGGAAACCTGAATATGGCACGCCTCCCGAGCCTTTAACCGGGGAAGAAGTGCTGCATATGGTTGAAGATATTAATTACATATGGGGCTCAAAAAATGGGGGAAGTGTTGGTGAGAATGATGGTGACAGAGTTTGTTGGAAGAAGAAATCAAAATTCTTTGATCTCGAGTATTGGAAATACCTCCCTGTGAGGCATGCACTAGATGTTATGCACATTGAGAAGAATGTTTACGATAGTATCATTGGTACATTGTTGGAGATCCTTGGAAAAAATAAAGATGGGATTGCTGCTCGGTTAGATTTATTGAACATGAGGGTCAAAACTGATTTGCAACCCGAGTACGGAGAAAGACGTACTCGCTTGCCTTGAAAGTGATTTGCAATTCTTTTTATGGTATGAAGGTCCTTGAAAGTTATTCTTCAAATATAAAAAATCTTGTATCTTTAAAAGATTCAAGACTTCTTGGCCTTAAATCTCATGATTGTCATACCTTGATGCAACAATTGCTCTCTGTGGCAATTCGTTCTGTTTTGGAGAAGCCTGCAAGGTATGCAATAACTCCATTGTGCTTCTTCTTCAATGCTATATGTGCAAAGACGGTAGATGTTTCCAAGCTAGATAACTTGGAAGAAGATGTAGTAGTTACTTTGTGTTTGCTTGAGAAGTACTTTCCCCCTTCATTCTTTGATATCATGGTTCATCTAGTAGTACATCTTGTCAGAGAAGTTCGACTATGTGGGGCAGTATATTTTAGATGGATGTATCCATTTGAACGATATATGAAAGTGCCAAAGGGGTATGTTCAGAATCGTACTCGTCCTGAAGGTTGCATTGCTTGAGCGGTATATAGCTGAAGAAGCTGTAGAGTTTTGTACCGAGCATTTATCTAATGTTAGTACAGTTGAAGTGCCTACAAGCCAGAAGATGGGAGTTTTAAAGCCATTATCAGGTTGCACAGTGAGCTTAGTTGATCTGGACTTGTTGAACCAGGCACATCTATATGTCTTGGAGAATACGGAGGAAGTCCTACCTTATATCGAGTACGTATGAGTTTAATTTTTCATATGTAGCCATTTTATATATTATTATTCCTTATGTTTATCTTATATACAAGGGACCATAATGCTTGATTTTTTCGTGTCAATTGTAGGGAACATATGATCCACATCAAGACCACTTATCCAAAATTTAGAAAGAGAACAAAGTGGCTACAAGATAAGCATAATAACACTTTCATTCAATGGCTACGCTTTAAGGTATATATGTTATTGAATGACATATTGAACTTTTAATTTTCTTTCTTTCTATATGTTAGATTGAATTAAGATATATTATTAATTTGCAGGTTCAAAGTGAACTTAATGGAGAAGAGAATAATGGCGCATATAGATTACTTGAGGTGGCTAGCAGCTGGTCCAAGCATGGCAGTGCCATCATATAGGAGCTATCTTATTAATGGTGTTAAATTTAACACCAAGGTACAAGATGATGTGCGAACTGTCCAAAATAGTGGAGTTTATTTACTTGCACATACTATGCAAGTTGCTAGTGCCAAGGATAAAAACCCTATTGTCTCCAATATGGGTTTTTATGGGGTTATTCAAGAAATTTGGGACCTTGACTACCAAAAGTTTAGAATCTCAGTCTTGAGGTGTGATTGAATAGATAACACTTTGGGTCTTGTAGTCGACAAACTTGGATTTACCCTTGTAGATTTGAGTAAAATTGGACATAGGAACGACCAATTTGTTATGGCTTCTCAAGTCAAACAAGTATTTTACGTTGACGACCCAATGCATCGTGGTTGTTCGGTAGTGTTATCAATGCCTAATAGAGAATATAATGATGTTATTGGTGATGATGTGCTAGGTGATATTAGAATTGAGTGTGAGCCATTTACTAGAGGGATACCAAATGTTGACACATTTAATGACCTAGTGGGTGAGTTTGGGAGTGAGAATGTTAGAGATGGGTGTGAAGATATATGGATTGATTGATTGTTGTAATGTATGACATTAGTTATGCAGTTAATTATATGACATTAATTAATAGCTCTGTATATCATTTTAATTCTGATCATATTTTCATTATGCAGGTTTTGGGCACGACAAATCAAAAATTTAAAATACTGGATTAACGGTGGAAAATAAGACGGTCCAGTTAAAAAACTGGAAAAACAAACGTCTACAATAAAACCAACATCGTATTTTTACAAACGTCGTGGAAAGAAAATGCAAAATACCATAAAGAAATTAAAAGCGACATATGAAAATGAAAACACGTCGGTTTATTAAAAATTAAATCACAAGCGGGTGTAATAAACATCAACGACGGCCTACAAAACAACGCACGACATATATTACACTATAACACGACGTTTCAGTACTCCAACCGACGAATTTGTAAGACAGACTATCCACAATTAAAATCTACCGTCGTCTAAAGAAGAAATAAAGACATCTCTGTTCCATTAACTGCCGTGACAGATCTTCTGCACGTCGGTTATTCTCAAATATTTGACGTCTAAGAGAACACATACGTCAAGGAGGGTAACACAAGCGACTTTTAAAACACTAACCACGTCAATATCTTGTAGAAACCGCCATGTTAGATAATTACGACGTCATACAATTGAATACTCGTGACGTAGGGAGAATTAACCACGTCCTTTATTTTTTAAAAAGCGACGTTCAAAATATAATCCACGTCGTTTCTTTTCCTCTACAGATCTTCAATATTATTTGTAACGTCAGCCCCTAACAAAAGTAGTCGTGGATATGACTTTTTACGGCGGTATTCAGTAATACTACGACATTTTACACTATTCACACGTCTGTTCGTAAAAAAGCGACGTCTAAATCTATGATTTAAACGACGATTCTTGTAAGAGATGGACGTGGAATATATTTAAAAAGTCATTTTTCTTAATAGTCCGACGTGGATAATATTATAAACGACGCTTTTTCCACTAGTGTGTCGTTTTTAATACATTTTACGTCAGTTATTCCGTGGTTAATGACATGTTATACAATTTAAACGGCTGTTCTTTTGTATATACGATGTTTTTTAAAAGTTAAACGTCGGTTTGTTTATTTAGTTAACGTAGTATATGTTAACCACGACGGTTTCTGTTTTATACAAATCTTTATTAATTCAATTAGGGACGTGGATAATTATCTGTACGTCGTTTCCTTTGTGAATATTGACATGTAATATACTTTAAACGTCTGTTCTTTTGTGGTTGTGTCGTCTGTTATTAATTAGACGCGGTTTTTAATTTATTCAACGTAGTATAAGTTAAACATGACCATTCTTTTGTGTTTGTGTCGTCTTTTGTTTGTGTGACGGCGGTTTGTTTATTTATTTAACATAGTATACGTTAACAACGACGGTTTCTATGTTATACAAGTCGTATTCCTTCATTTAAGGATGCGGATATTTATATGTACGTCGGTTTTTGTTTTAATATTGACATGTAACACAATTTAGACATTTGCGTTTCAATAAAACCGTTCTCTATGTTTGTCGAAGGTTTCATTTTACGATATAAGTATCGTAATTAGACGTCGGTTTGTAAAATTTTTTGACATAACATTGCATGTTTTAACAACGTCGGTTATTAGTCGACGTTGTTTTATATACCAAAAGATGGCGGTCGATTTCACGACGGTTTGAAAACCTTCTAGACGACGGTGGATTCCCATCGTCTATTTCGATTTTTGTAGTAGTGTATGTACCGGCTTTGAAAAATGCAGCATTTGAGTTGAGAGGAAATGAGAAACTTGTTTCATTGTTGGACGAGATTTCTAGCTGGAATCCAAGCATGAAAATGCTATCTTCACAAGAGAGACCACTTCGCTTGCAAGTTGATGCGTAGGAGGGGAGATGTGTTGAACCAAAACATCCACAATTGGTATTTGATGGGCTGGTAATGCAGATGATGATGATGAGGAGGAGGAGGAGGAGGAGGATGAAGAGACTGATGAGAAAGATGAGAAAAGATCTCCAGAATGCTTTCCCATAATTATTTCCAATGTGACCACACCAAAGCTATAAACATCGTAGTTCTCATTCACTTCCATTGTCTAAGCAAGCTCTACTCAAAGAAAACCTCAGAGAAGTGGCATTATTAGTTTATAGACATAACTATTCAATGGAACTTTAACGAAACTGTATCATGCATGCATAAATTGACTTATTAGTTTATAGCTTAAGAGAAGTGAAAATGTGTTTATTAGTATATTTTCTAAATCAAAGAAGTGAAAATGTGTTTATGTTAACCGCTCTTAATGATGAAAATGAAGCATTATTGGTCTAAAAGCAAAAGTTTAAAAAGTGATAAATACAAATAACAGGGAATCACAATATTACATGGTGCCATGTAGCCATATGTAGCCGAAATCCAATTAGTTAAGTCTGGATTTAAAAACTTAGTAGTGCCGAAGTCTAAAACACATGCCTCACATTCAGAATCCAACAAAATGTTCTTCTTGAGATGTCATGATGTGCAATCGGTGGCAAGCAATCGTGGTGCATGTAAGACAAGGCATGAGCTACACCTTTAACAATATTCACCCTTTTACTCCACCCCAACTCTTTAGCTTCTTCATCTTTGCTCAACATTTCAGCCAAGCTACCTCTTTCAAGATACTCATACACCAAAAATGAGTGTCGTTTATGTGCACAGAAACAATAGAGCTTCACAATATTCCGATGTCTTATCTCACTGAGTGCCCTTACTTCATTCAAGAACTCCTTTTGAAATTCTGTCTCGCTATCCCATAGTAGATGGAGTTTCTTCACTGCCACTACGTCTCCAGATGACAAATTCACTCTGTAGATGCTTCCATGTCATCCCTTCCCAATGAAATATGTGGAATCAAAATCTTCTGTTGCCCTTATGATTTCCTCATACATTGATTTTCCATCAAAATTTAAAACCGAAAGGGAAATTTCTCCATGCATGTGGTTTTGTTGAGCAGATAGAAAGACAATTGTCTTTCTTTGCACCATTATAAAGACAATTGTAAAGAGAGCAAATAGAAGTACAAATACTGCAAGAAGAGAGAATATTAACTTGTGGTCCTTTTTTGAGTCATGTTGATCGCAGGTAGCCAAACCTCCAACTTTGCCACACAATCATTTGTCCCCTTTTAATGTTTCTGGAGGAGCCTCTTGAAATGCCCTGTTGTTGGGAAGGGGACCTTCTAAGTGATTGTAAGATATGTCAACATACAACAAGCCGCACATGTCTTCAAAACTTGATGGTATGAAACTTGAAAGATTGTTGTGGGAAAGATTGAGCATCACCAAACTCTCCATATTGCTCATTGCTGATGGTATGCTACCTTAAAGAGAGTTATGACTTAAATCCAGTTAGTTCAATTGAACTAACTTCCCCAACTGAAGTGGAATTGCTTGAGATAACTTGTTGTTTCTTAAATTCATATGGTATAATTTGAGCAAGTCACCTAGAATGCTAGGAATTGAGTCACTGAATTTATTTGTTGACAAGTCAAGATAATCAAGATCAGTCAATGATCCGAATTTAGAGGGTATACGACCCGAAAGTTGATTTCCATTCAACATCAACCTCTCCAAAGAAGTCAGTCTCCCGAATCCCATTGGAATTTGTTAAGGCCCAAAAAATCATAGGAAAGGTCCATGCATATTTTAAAGCCCAATGCGCTATCATGCTATAAAAACAGCCTAGCCGATGCATACATGCCATGCCAAGCAAGGCTACAATTTGACACGTGGGGGTGGTGGTATGAGTTTACCACTTTTCACATGCAAACTTGTAAGAATTACAAGGTTCCACAAGCCCAAGCCTACCAAGCCCATTGCACTGTCAAGCATTATCTAACGCAAAGCCCAAGCCCACTGGACTCAAGCATTATCTAACACAAAGCCCAAGCCACGGCAATACAACATAGCCCAAGCACAAACATGCGATGCCAAGCAACTCCTATTGTGTCAAATCTCGCAACAAGCTTAAGTGGGCCCAAGCCACTTAATTACACACCTGGGGCTTGCTGAGCGGGTTGTGGTGTGGATGGTTACAAGGATCCATGAGGCCCATTAAAGGTTCAAGAGAATGCAGGTTTTGGGCTGCTTGGGAGCCCCAAAATCCAAGCCCATTTTCTTGAGCCCACTAAATGGGTAAGAGAGAGAAAGAAAAGCCCAGCACCAGCACATTCTGCGACCGGTCGCCAGGATGGACGACCGGTCGCCTTTGCACAGAATTAAAATTCCAAAACAGCATCTGGAGGGACCGGTCGCCTGTCACTAGCGACCAGTCGCTGAAGACTTTGCCTAAAAGAGACCGGCCGCTTGCACCTGGCAACCGGTCGCCGATCGCTTCCTGTTGCAAAACGAAGGCCTGCGGTAAAACAAAGGCCTGCAGCAAAACAAAGGCCTGGGTAAAACAAAAATCCTGCGGCAAAAAAAAAATCCTGCAGCAAAAACAAAGGTCCTGCAGCAAAACCAACAACCCAAAATAACTCCTTACCCGGCAACTACATAAAATGAAGAGGTTATGTCATTCAGCTGGGAGGCAAAACGACAAAAAGGAAACAAACACCTCGAAGCCGGAGAGCAAGCCGGACCATCTTGATACCTGGAGCGCATGCGTGTGGGGAAGTAAGCTCGCAAGGTGTATAAAAGGGCAAGAGAAAACTGGGAAACGGGGGATGGAGACAACCGGGGGGCTCAATCCAAAATACTCCAAGCCCTAGCCATTCCAAACCCAGAAATAACCTCCAGTTTGCTGCCGTACTCTGCAGACCATGCTTTTGCTGCCGTAACCTTTCTTTCGCTGTCGTGCTCTAGCCACAGTAAACAACCCAGCAAACCATGCACTGTCATGCTCTAGATAAAACCCAGGCCTTAGCCTTTCCATTCTCATTCCCTTCCATAATGTCACCTTAAGCCTTGAACACCATCCAATCATTCCACAATACACTTCCATAACCATTCATTTCTCAAGCAAGTCTCTCTCTCCTGCTAAACTTATGGATTCTCAGCTCCCACACCACAGGCCTCTCATGCCAAGCTCATTACCTTAACTCATCAGAGGAAACTCCCATGCCAAGCCTATCTCTGTACAACCAAAACACATCATTCTCAACTCTCTCTAGAGATGCCACACGCAATGCGACCCCATTTTACAAGACCATCTAGATACACCATCCAACAGTGCCATACATTATCCAGCAGTACCATACACCATCCAGGCGCAGTGTACACCATCTAGAGCTGTCGTCCATCTATTCCACGTATTAGCATCAGAAGCCAGTCAAAATGTGGAGCTGCTGTAGGAATAACAGAGTACCCCCTAGGGCTTGCCTTCCCTTCGGGATGCTTTGGGCCTAGTTCTCGCTAACTCCGAAATGGGGACTTGAAGGGTTCATTCAAGACTAGCGACCATCCGGCCCAGCTAAGCCTTCCAGGAGAAAAGACCCCCAGAGAATCAACCCAACTAAATGATTCGAAGAGAGATCTAGGTCATTCATTTGGGTTGCATTGCCTATCTCAAGTGGGATGCTCCCAGGTAAAGAGGGCTTGATTTAGAAATAAGTTGGCTTTCCATTTGATGAGAAGAGCCTTTGCTTCAGTATCAGAAGTAGAAGTAGCAGAAGGAAAAGCAACCCAATTTGGTGATGAAACATACAAGAAGATGGCAAGGCAATAAGGCAGGGGGCATAGTTTAGCGGAAGTTAAAGATGTCATGGTTATTGGTTGGGTGGTATCTGTATATTGTATGGGGCCTTGCCTTACTACTTATGTATAGTGTGGGTTAGTTCAGTTGAGCATTGAAAAGTCTTTCGAATCTCATCTATAAATTGTAGAAGAACTAAAGATGAAATTGTCGTTTACTGTACATAGGAATAGGAATGCGTAATTGATGGTTTGTTTTGTCGTTAATTGGATAAATTCATTTGATTATTGTGCTCCTCCGATGCCACTACCGATAATTAATAGTCAACTTAATTTTTTTATTTATCAACAAAAAATACATCGGTTATTTATTAGCTTGCTTGCTTTGTAGTTAAATGAAAGCTATTTCTTCATATATATTTTTTTTTAAAAAAAATCGGTTATTTGGGGTGTACAAAAAAGGAAGCTAAAGTTTTGAAATTCCCCTTGAACTTGTACATAACTTTCATTTTGCCTATTGTTTTTTTATTTGCGAAAATTCAGGATACAAACATTTTTTTAAGTCAATCTCCCCCCTAGTGCTTAATTTCTTTACATTCCAACTATTTTACAGTTAAAAGATACCATGTGGGCACTATGAGGGCAAATTAGTCAATTTGTATCTTATAAATAATTAAAAACTGAAAAATAAAATAACATAGATATACACACAAAAATAAAATTATTATAACAAAAATAGAGAGAAAAATAACGCTTTTTTTGTGTGTGGGTATATTCGAGTAATATTGTACATAGATATGGTGTTAACATGGCTTGGAACGTTTTCAAGTTCTGCTCAATCATTTTAAAATGATGAAAGTTTGTATCCTTCATTTTCAAAATAGAATAATTATAGAGCAAAATGAAAATTAGGTACAAATTCAGGAGGGATTTCAATAGCCGGGGTTGAGGTTGTTGCTCTATTTGTGGTGTTTTTTTCTATAACTTTGTACATTTTTATTTTTTCTTATTAGGATTGTTGCGTCTCAATAAAGTTTCTCTAACAAGAAAATATTAGAACATGACACATTGAAATACAGGAACTAACCACACAATTATCTCTATATATCATCAGTCAAAGTCTTTGTCTGTTATTTGTAATGTTAAAATTGGAAAGTTGGCATGTTCTCGTTGAACTTTAGTGAAATGAGGTTGATACTTTAATGCCGTTTTCTCCTTCCTATTATTACGACCCATGAGTCAAGAACAAGATTTCTTATTAAAGGAGCCATTCAACTCAATGCACATGACTGGAAAACTAATTCGATTATGTTTGTTTTTTAGTATGCACAGCTTTCTCATAGACTTTTCTATTATCAAGGGTTCCTCGACTTTGATGTTTTTGGGAGAAAAATATATTGGAATTACTGAAATGAAATTGATGGAAAGTGAGAGGTTCTATTCGCATGACATAGGGGTTCAGAAGTGTCCCACCTGTATGCTTGCCACTGCACTATGTCACATGTTATCGTAGGTAATTCTTAAGAAAACAGACTAAGGAAGATTGAGGGACGAATTGACTAGGGTTTGAATAATAGACAATTGGGTGAATGATTTTCTGATAATTCTCATTGTCAACAATACAAGGTATATATACAAATACAACATTCAATTACACCTATTTCTAAGGCTAGGAATTCGTGATCCACCTTTGGTGGGATTTGATCTAGACTAAATCAAGAAAGTAAATATTACAAATATATTACAAATATATTACAAAGATAATTCTTAACACTCCCCCTCAAGTTGGAGAGTTGTTGTGTAGATACAGCTGCACCAAAATGGATTCAATTGCATCCTCAACTTGTGATACTCGCAAGTGCACGAGCCGTTTGGTAGTATAGCATATGTAAGTGCGAGGTCGATCCCACGAGGATTGGTGATTAAATGATTCAATTCATTTTCCCTACACAAAACATAAACAAAAACAAAGAACATAAAATAAGGAAGAAAGAAATAAGTAACTCAAGCAAATAAGTTCCCAAGTTCAATTTAGATTAATGGATTGATTCTAGCTAAAGTATGATTAAGCCATGGTGTGTGGTCATAACCTTGTGTTCCTAATTCCCTAATTTGATCATTTGTTGTCTAACCTAAAATTAAGCATTAGGAACCCATTAAGCATAGAAGAACAATTTAAACAACCAAGCATGTATCTAATCCCTGTTGTCGAATGTCCATACATACTCTTCCTATTCATAGTTCAATTCGAATTAAAGCATGGTGTATACTCTTAATTCAAACCAAGATAGCTAACATGCAAGCCTAAATGGTGATCAATCATTCAAACTAGCATATTAACTTATAAGCATAATGAATAACAACAAAAACCATAATTGAAACTTGGAAACTAATTAAACTTGAATACTTAAGAAAGAATGTACATAAGGAAAAGTAAAGTAGAACTAAGAAATACTTAAGGAGAATTTCAGCACAAATATTTCATTACTACAATTGAAAACTAGAGAGGGAAACTAAGAGAATTTGAGGGAGAGAAGGGAAGAGAGCTCTAGAGAAGTGTTTGAGAGCTCCCCCCTTGGGGTGTGTTTACAAGCTTAGAGAACTTCCCTATTTATAGGCCTAGGGGAAGTGAAAATCTGAATTCAATAAGACTAATGCATACAACACTTGAATTATAAAATCTGAAATGGTTGATGCACTTGTATTAGAAAATCTGAAATGGTTGATGCACTTCACCAATTAATCCCACCAGCAGCCCTAGCTCATCTTCATGTCACCATGACCAAGCTTCCAACCAGGCATAATAGCTCATCCTGAGGTCAGCATGACCAGCAACTTCAAGGGCTTACGAATTGGGCTTCCCTTAAGCAAATTAAGACTTTAAGCACTCAAACTTGAAGTTCCGAATGTCTTCTTTCCAGCAATATATCATTTGGGCCAATCCAAGGTCGGAGGAGGAAGTTAAGGCCAAAACAAATTGCTAACTCATTTTCCGCGCTGAAAAAATCCATCCTGAGCATGGCTCTGTGTTTGCTAGGTAAGGACTCCAGAGTTATCCAATGGCGCTGAATTGTGGATATGTTATAGTACATACCCATTGGAACAACTTTCATGAAGAATGTGGCCTCATTCGAGCTATGTAGGATGCTGAAACAAAGCTTGCAATATGACCTATGGAACTGGACCGGCAGGGGGCTGTAGCCATAATGAATTTGTCTTTAAGATCTTCATCAATTCATCCAAATTAGGCCTTAACATGCTTGAATTGCATGAATTATGCTCTCTTGCTCTATTTGCCTACAAAACACACAAAGGGAGGCAAATAACTTAGAAATCTAGGAAACTAAGCAAAAGAAGTAAGTAAATAGGGCATGTATATGTATGAAATTATGAGCTTATCACACCCCCAAACTTAGATTTTGCTAGTCCTCGAGCAAAACAAAAGAAAAACGAAGATAAACAAAACAAAATAAGAAGTTAACTAGACCACTTTCGTAGGTAACTCGATTGCATTGAGCGTATGCAACAAGCCTTTAAACCTCTAGGCATCCCTAGTAGGAGGAGTTGTGTCTCGTGAGGGTTTAACAATTACGATACCCACAAACGTTTTTCTAACTCTACAAAACAAAATGGTTAGAAAACTTAAAAGATTTGTTAGTCCTTATGCAAAACTGTTGTTAATAATATGTTAACTCGCAATTGTACGGGGCAATTAGTAGTATAGCAAGACAAGTACGAGGTCGTACCCACGAAGACTGAGAAGTTCAAATTAGTTATGTACTTTGGATTACCAAATTCAAGAAGTTAGGAAGTTAAATCTAAAACAGAATTTAAAGCAAGAGTGAGTTTGAAAACAAATGAAGCAAGATTAAAATGAACTTTGAAGTGAAAATGCTTGTGATTATAGAAAGAAATGAACAAACTGAAATTGCAACGGAAAGCAAGTAAACAAAAGTAACAAAGGGTGGTTTTGAAGGTTAAAACACAGGTTTGGAGACTAGGGCATTCGATTCACCATAACAATTCAATTCTGGGTTATAAAGATTCAAGTAACAAGTCTAATTCAGATTCAAAGATTGATTCTAGCTAAAGTATGATTAAGCCATGGTGTGTGGTCATAACCTTGTGTTCCTAATTCCCTAATTTGATCATTTGTTGTCTAACCTAAAATTAAGCATTAGGAACCCATTAAGCATAGAAGAACATTTTAAACAACCAAGTATGTATCTAATCCCTGTTGTCGAATGTCCATACATACTCTTCCTATTCATAGTTCAATTTGAATTAAAGCATGGTGTATACTCTTAATTCAAACCAAGATAGTTAACAAACAAGTTCTAATGGTGATCAATCATTCAAACAAGCATGTTAACTTATAAGCATAATGAATAAGAACATGAATCATGAATCAAACTTGAAACTCCAAACTTATAAACCCAAAATATTCATGTTAGGTTACATCGAAGCCCTAGTTATGGAAAAGAGACTTGAACATAAATGAGAAAACATAATGAATGCAATAAGAGTAGAAAAACCTTTTTTCTGAAGTTCTTGTGGTGTCCAAGGCTTCTCCAAGTGCTTCTCCACTTCTAATGCTTCTCCAAGAGCTTCCCCACTTCTAGAAAGATGTATGAAGGATATGGAGGTGATTTGGGATGAGTTTGAGTGAGTGGTGATGGCTAAGGAAGATGAAATTCGTAGGGAAATGGAAGAGAAGTTTGCTGGAGTTGTTTTGGTGATTGTTGGAGTGTTTGGGATTGTGAGAGTGTTTGAGGATGGTTGGAGTGAATTGTGGGGGTTGTGAATCTCAGGATTTGTTATAGGGAGAGGGGAGTGACAAATCTGAATTCAATATGGCTAATGCATACAACACTTGCATTATAAAAGATGAATTGGTTGATACACTTCACTAATGCATACAACACTTGCATTATAAAAGATGAATTGGTTGATGCACTTCACTAATGCTTCTCCACCAGCAGCCCTAGCTCATCTTCATGTCACCATGACCAAGCTTCCAACCAACTACAATAGCTCATGCCTAGCTCACCATGACCAAGCTTCCAACCAGCTCATCCTCATGTCAGCATGACCAGCAACTTCTTGGGCTTACGAATTGGGCTAGGCTGAATCAAATGAAGACTTTAAGATGTCCATTATGAAGTTCAGAATGTGTACGATCCAACCACACAAGTATTGGCCCAATCCAAGCTCGGAGGAGGAAGTTAAGGCCGAAACAAATTGCTAACTCGTTTTGCTCGCTGACAAAAATCCATCCTGAGAATGGTTCAGTGTTTGCTAGGTTACGGACTCCAGAGTTATCCAATGGGGCTGAATTTTGGATATGTTCTAGTACACACCCATTGGAACAACTTCCATGAAGCATGCGGCCTCATCCGAGCGGTGTAGGTTGCTGAAACAGATCTTGCAATGTGACCCACGAAACTGGACTGTAGGAAAAATGAGTTTTTCCTTAAGCTTTTCTTCCATTCATCCAAATTAGGCTTTAACATGCTTGAATTGCATGAATTATGCTCTCTTGCTCTATTGGCCTACAAAACACACAAATAGAAGCAAATAACTCAGAATTATAGGAAACTAAGCAAAAGAAGTAAGTAAATTAGGCATGTATATGTATGAAATTATGAGCTTAACAAAAACAAAACAAAACAAAATACAAAAACGTTAACCTTCCAACCGGACAAAAATGTTAAACTTCATAGACATGGCTCAACAAGGAACAAAACAAGCACTAAGGAAGTTCTAAACATTATTCAAGTGCTACCACAATCTCACAAAAATCATGCTCAAGGTGTGTGTGTGAAATAGCCATGAAGATACAACTCATGCTTCTCAAACAACGATATGAATTCCTGCAAGAATGAACACAAGTTTGCCAAGCTAAACCAAAATCAATAGGACTTTACTCATGGATGTAATGTAATGGTTAGAAAAGGAATGGATATTCAAACACAAAGTCTAAGGAACAAAGTAGAGCATAATATGTAAACAAGATCATTGACATTTGACATGTAAGGCACATAAATTGAAAAGCTTACAATACCAGATTTTGCAATTGAATCACTTCACAATTTGATTTTGACATTTACACACTTTGTATAATATTTGGCCCAATTTTGCGGCTCTTTACCCTAGATCACCTTGATTTCTCCTTATATCACCCTAGGGTCGTGATTACATTGGCCACACTTCTTTTCTCTTTTTCTTTTGAAATTTTTTTTAATAGCTCATTTATTGCCTTGAATACATTACAATCTGAAATACAATCATACTCTACATATCCCCTAGATGGTAGGATGTTTAATGGATGATAAGGTGATAGAAAGAAATGGCTAAGTGTTTGGGCACAAAAGGGTTTACAATGGAATATGTATTGTATGGGTTGATGGAGGAAAAAGAAAGAGGCTTAACAAAGATGGCCTAAATCATATCTTAGTTATAACTTAACATTCCAATGAATCACACAAGCAAAAATGCATACAATTGGGTAAGACATGCAAGAGTTGTATAATCATAGGCTTTAACATGCTTGAATTGCATGAATTATGCTCTCTTGCTCTATTGGCCTACAAAACACACAAATAGAAGCAAATAACTCAGAATTATAGGAAACTAAGCAAAAGAAGTAAGTAAATTGGGCATGTATATGTATGAAATTATGAGCTTAACACACCCCCAAACCTAGATTTTGCTAGTCCTCGAGCAAAACAAAAGAAAAACAAAGGTAAAAACAAAACAAGAAGTTAACTAGACCACTTTCGTAGGTAACTCGATTGCATTGAGCGTATGCAACAAGCCTTTAAACCTCTAGGCATCCCTAGTAGGAGGAGTTGTGTCTCCTGAGGGTTTAACAGATTCAAATACCCACAAACGCTTTACTGAGTCTACAAAACAAAGTGGTTAGAAAAATAAACTTTGAAATCAACTAATGAAAATGAAAGAAAACTTAAGTCATACCTCCAACACCATAGAGTTGCCAAGATATGTGATCAATCAGTGTGTACAAGTGGAAGCTATAGCTCAAAGGCACACGGTTTCAAAGCAAGCACACTCAAACCTTGAATAGAGAACATGCTTCGACTCTAATTCTCACAGAAAACACTCAATCACTCAGAACCTAAGGTTTAATCCTCTTAAGAAAGCATAAGTGAGTGTATGAAATAGAAGCACAAATTTGGTTAGATCTCATGAAAGGAATCAAATACTAAGAAAATCGATACACATATACATACCAGCACCCATGAATACATCCTCAAAGATCAGCTAGGTCTTTCACAAGGTTGTAATGAAAGGCTAAGGTTAGGGGAAATGGAAGAATTGGAAGGAAAAACAAATAACTTAAGAACATACCAAGGTTGCATGCTTCATTAATCTGCAAGGCATCATTGATTTAGATTGGCATGGCAGCAAACTTCATGGTATCACCTGGCATAGACTTTATTTCTCACACTTAGATCATATTGAAACACTTTCATCTTTGTTGATTTGATCTGCATCTTCTTTACTTTATTGCACAGATTCACACAAAATTCTTATTTAGGTACATGGCTGCAACTTCCTTGCTTCAAACTTTATGTTGGCAAACCTTGGTATATTTCTAAGTTACTAGGGTATGGCTACAATAGGTCAAGTATCTCAGATTGAGATACAAAGGTAGGGAAATGATGAGGGTGATAGAAGAAAAAGGCTTTAAGTGTTTGGCTTCAAGAGGGCTAATGGAACACACATATGGGTAGGGTGAAAAGAAAGCATATAGAATGGTTATACACACATAGCCTAGCATCACCTCAATGAGTTCATTCATGAATGAGAGCAAGCATATGATATCTGCAAAAGAGAATCATCCTTAGTATTCAATCAAAATGGAACAATGAGATCAATTAGAGTGAATTGAAGAAAATAAGTATGGATGAGAAATAGAACACTTTAAACCCTCTCAAGAAAGCAATTAGGCTCGATATGGCTCACTAGGGTAGTCTCCACTATTCTCCTTCAAGAATTTGAGCATGGTACTTTAGCCACCAGAATTCTAAGAGCAAAAGCTTTGTGAAGTGCAAAATTCTGATATGAAAACCTCAAATAGCAGCTCCATAGCATTGATTGTATGACATTCTTAAAATAAAATAAAAATAAATAAATAAATAAATAAATAAATAAATAAAAATAGTGACAAGAAAACGAAAATTGAAAACACAAATGGATAAGAAAATTGAAATTGAAAACCTTCCCCCCATACCTGAATTGAACATTGTCCTCAATGTGAAAGCATATAAAAGATGATTGAGAACAAACAAATGATAAAGGGAAAAGTTTAGAAGAAGGTTTAGGAAAAATAAAAAATAAAAAAAATGAATATATAAGCAACTCACGGATGACCAGTTAAGGGCCTCAGAAAACACAGTCAGGGGATTCGGGGAAGGTTGGAGGGGTCACAATGGTCCCGCTTAAAACCCAAACTTCTTAGACACCGAAGGTGTCGCCTAAAGAACTCCTAGACACTGTGTTGACGGAGGTGCTCACTGGGGTTACCAAGAGTTAGCTTATATGAAAAAAAAAATCTTTTTTTTAAATTTATTTATTTATTTATAAAAAGAAACAGAAACTTAAAATGACTAAAATAAAAACAAAACAAGTAAAGAGAAATGATTGAAATGCTCCCCCTTGATGCGATTAGGTCGATTGCTACCAAGCACCTTCTTCTTGAACACATGGGTTGCCTCCCAAGAAGCGCCTTAGTTAATGTCTTGGCAAGACATTATGTAATCAGCTAAGTTGATGGTACAAAGGGAAGTTGATCCACCACATGGCCTGCTTGAATGCCAGCTGAAATTCCCTCATAGAATGGCTTTAAACGTTGTCCATTTACTTTGAAAGTTGAACCATCTTTAGGGTTTTGAATTTCCACAGCTCCATAGGAAGAAACATTGACCACGGTGAATGGCCCAAGCCACCTAGACTTCAATTTTCCTGGAAAGAGACGCAAACGTGAGTTAAACAAAAGAACTAACATACCTTTGGAGAACTCTTTCCGTTGAATGTTTCTGTCATGGTAACTCTTGGTTCGTTCTTTGTAAAGCTTTGCATTCTCATAAGACTCATGTCTAATTTCTTCCAATTCATTGAGCTGAAATTTTCTAACATGGCCAGCCTTGTCCAGATCAAAATTCAACTTCTTGATGGCCCAAAAGGCATTGTGTTCAAGCTCCATTGGTAGGTGACAAGCTTTCCCAAACACAAGACGATAAGGGCTCATTCCAATGGGAGTCTTATATGCTGTCCTATAAGCCCATAATGCATCATTGAGCTTGGCTGCCCAATCTTTCCTTGTATTGTTCACCACCTTCTCCAGGATGTGCTTAATTTCTCTATTGCTTATTTCCACTTGACCAGAAGTTTGAGGATGATATGGTGTAGAGACTCGATGGGTGATGTTGTACTTTTTCATGAGTGCTTCGAATGGCTTGTTACAGAAGTGGCTGCCTCCATCACTAATGACAGCCCTTGGAGTACCAAACCTTGTGAAAATATTATTCTTCAAGAACTTTTGCACCACCTTATGATCATTGGTTTTGGTGGCTTTGGCTTCCACCCATTTAGACACATAATCAACAGCAACAAGTATGTAAGTATAACCAAAGGAAGATGGGAATGGTCCCATGAAATCAATACCCCACACATCAAAGAGCTCCACAACAAGTATGTTATTCAATGGCATTTCATTCCTGCGACTTATGTTCCCCATCCTTTGGCACCTATCACACTTAACACAAAAATTAAATGCATCTTTAAATAGAGTGGGCCAAAAGAACCAGATTGCAGAATTTTAAGTGTTGTTTTCTTAGCTCCAAAGTGACCTCCACAGGCCAATTCGTGGCTATGCCTAAGTATGCTTTCTTACTCTTCTTCTGGAACACATCTTCTGATGAGTTGATCCGGGCAATGCTTGAATAAGAAAGGTTCATCCCAGACATAATGTTTCACCATGGAAAAGAACTTCTTCTTATCCTGAGAAGTTAGATCATTTCTAAGAACACCACAAGCAAGATAATTAACAAAATCAGCATACCATGGCTCTTTGACTTGGGCAGCATATAGTTGTTCATCAGGGAAAGTCTCATTCAAGGGTAGCATAGCTCCTCCTTTTTCTTCAACCACAATTCTGCTCAAATGATCAGCTACCACATTCTCACATCCCTTCTTATCTCGAATCTCCAAATTCGAATTCTTGCAGCAAGAGAATCCATCTAATCAAGCGTGGTTTGGCATCCTTCTTAGTGAGCAAGTATCTAAGAGCTGCATGGTCAGAATAAACAATTACTTTAGAACCAACAAGTTAAGAACGAAATTTTTCTAAAGCAAAAACCACAGCAAGCAACTCCTTCTATGTTGTGGAGTAGTTGATTTGAGCATCATTCAAGGTCCGGCTAGCATAATGAATCACATGGGGCAGCTTGTTCTTCTTTTGACCTAAAACTGCACCAATAGCAAAGTCAGAGGCATCACACATTATTTCAAATGGTAAAGACCAATCCGGAGCTATGATAATAGGGGCTGAAGTTAGCTCCCTCTTCAAGGTAGAAAAAGCTTCCATGCAAGCTTCATTAAACTCAAAAACAGCATCCTTAGCAAGGAGATTACACAATGGCCTTGTAATGCTTGAGAAATTTTTGATGAACCTTCTATAGAATCCAGCATGACCTAGAAAGCTTCTAATTCCTTTAACAGAGGTAGGGGGTGGAAGATTTGAGATGAGGTCGATCTTGGCTTTATCCACTTCGATTCCCTTGCTTGAAATCACATGGCCTAGTACAATGCCTTGTCTCACCATGAAGTGACACTTCTCCCAATTCAAAATCAGATTTGTTTCCTGGCATCTTTTAAGCACTAGAGACAAGTGGTGAAGACATTTATCAAAAGAGGAACCAAAAACTGAAAAATCATCCATAAATACCTCAATGAATCGTTCCACCATATCTGAAAAGATTGACATCATGCATCTTTGGAAAGTTGCTGGGGCATTGCACAAACCGAATGGCATCCATCTATAAGCAAACGTACCAAATGGGCATGTGAATGTGGTTTTCTCTTGGTCTTCCGGAGCAATGGGAATTTGATTATAACCTGAAAAACCATCAAGAAAACAATAGTAAGCATGGCCAGATAAACGTTCAAGCATTTGATCAATAAAAGGCAAGGGGAAATGATCTTTTCTAGTGGATGTGTTCAAATTCCTGTAATCAATGCAAACTCTCCAACCAATGACAGTTCGTGTAGGAACTAGCTCATTCTTCTCATTATTCACAACGGTGATTCCGGACTTCTTTGGAACAACTTGCACAGGGCTCACCCACTTAGAATCTGAAATTGGGTAGATGATTCCTACATCGAGTAGCTTTAAAACTTCAGCTCTAACCACCTCTTTCATGTTGGGATTTAGCCTCCTTTGGGCATCACGGGATGGTTTGCTGTCTTCTTCCATTAAAATTCGGTGCATGCACATGCTTGGACTAATTCCTTTGATGTCTGCTATGGTCCACCCAATGGCTGTTTTATGCTCTTTTAGAACTTTAATTAAGCTCTCTTCTTCATGTGAGGAGAGACCTGCAGCAATTATAACTTGGGAGAGTTTTGTTAGCACCCAAATATGTATATTTGAGATGATTGGGAAGAGGTTTAAGTTCTAGCTTTGGTGGGATGACAATGGATGGCTCCAATTTCGTGGATGATGGTCCAATAGGCTCAATTGGTGGCCTAAAGGATGGTGGGTATGGCGGAAACACTTCTAAGGCTGTTAAGCTCATAATTTCATACATATACATGCCCAATTTCCTTACTTCTTTTGCTTAGTTTCCAATAATTCTGAGTTATTTGCCTCTCTTTGTGTGTGTTGTAGGCCATTAGAGCATGAGAGCATGAGAGGATTACAACTTAAGGCATTTGAAGCAATATGGTGCAAAAACGTGCAAAAAACTGGAGCCTAGGGTTAGAAGTTCATTTCGGACTTATCTTCTTCATCCGAACTTGGATTGGGCCAATACTTGTGTGGTTGGATCAATGACATTCTGAACTTCAAAATGGATATCTTAAAGTCATCATTTGATTCAGCCCAACCCAATTCGTGAGCCCATGGAAATACACATCATGCTGACATAAGGATGAGCTGATGGATGCTTGGTCATGGTGAGCTAGGCATGAGGTGTTGGTTTCTGGATGGATGCTTGGTCATGCTGACATATTGATGAGCTAGGGCTGCTGGTGGGAGTTATTGGGGAAGTGCATCATCCACTTCAGATTTTCTAATTCAAGTGCATCAATCACTTCAGATTTTCTAATTCAAGTGCATCAACCACTTCAGATTTTCTAATACAAGTGTTGTATGCATTAGCCATATTGAATTCTGATTCACCTAACCTCTATGCCTATATATAGAGAGTCTCTAGAGAGCAAAGAACTCATATCCTGAGATCCATCATTTACATTTCCATTGTACACAAAGAGAGGGAAAGTTGAGAGTCACAAAGGGAGAGAAGGGAGAAGGCAGCAGCTGGGAGGCTTTGGCCTCCTGGCAGCCATGGAGATGATTCTTGTCCATCTCTAGCATGCTGTCCTTATCTTCTTCTCCTCCCTTTGTCTTTTATTTTCTTCTTGTATTTCCTTTGTTTTACTTTGTTTTTCTGTTATTAGTTGTAATAAACATCTTGCTAGTCTTGTATCATGGTTTGAGTTTATAAAGTTTGATTTCATTCATGAATTCTTCTTCACTGTTTTAATGGAGCTGTTTTGCATCCTTTGATTGATCACCTAAGGTTTTATGCGTTATGCTCTTGTTGGGAAGGTTTGGGGATCATCTTCATTCCATCCATTAGCAACTTATGTGATTTGGTTTCTAGGTCTCCTAATGTAAACACCATGCTTGGAGTCCTTGTGATGTTCAATGGAATTTGATCCAAACACCATGGACTTATTTGTGAGCATCTTCATGAGTGAATCAATTTGTTTACTTGCTGCCATAACATGATTAGAACAATTAGGGTGGATTCTAAAACCTCACCATCTTGTCTTAGTTCTTTTCTTTCTTCTTGTTTTGTTTCTCTTGTTTTCATTTCTGTTTTGTGTAGGAAAACTGAATTGGATTATTCAATCACCAATCCCTGTGGAATCGACCTCGCACTTACATATGCTAAACTACCAACGGCTCGTGCACTTGCGAGTATCACAAGTTGAGGATGCAGCTGAATCCATTTTGGTGCAGCTAAATCTACGCAACAAGTTTTTGGCGCCGTTGCCGGGGATTGGTAACATTGCTTGATTCTATTTGGTTTTCCTACTTTTTATTTATTTTTATTTCTATTTTTATAACTAGACAGTTTCATGTTTTAAAGTTAATGAGGTTAATTGATAAGTTGTGTTTGTAGTCCAACGGACAAGGACAATTGCCTGACAAGCAAGAGAACTGGGTTTGAGTCCCAGCTTACACAACACAAAAAAAAGGTTCAAGTAGCATGTTGATTATTGCTAGTTTTTGGTTTCATTCACTTGCTCTTAATTAAATATCTTGTTCAAGTTTACATAAACACCATATGACTCTTGGACTGATTAGTGAATGAATGGGTAGATATTGAAGACAAACACCATGTTTAAATTCTACTTGGTTCTTTATTGTTCTTCTTGCTCTTAATGGGTTTGGAATTTGTGTTTAGACTAAACACCATAGCTAAATACTTTTTCTGAATACTTGATTAAAACCACACACCATATGGATAATCATATTTGAGAAAGAACGAACTCCATAAGCTAGTTTGATTTACTTTGATGCTTGTTACTTTGAAGCATGGAATTAGATGTTTGTGGTGAAGTTGAATCCCTAATCTTGTTGTTTTAGTTTAGTTTATCCTTTTCATTTATGTTATGGTTTCCTAATCAAACAAATCTGAAAATCTGTTTCAAGTTTCCTTGTCTTTGTTTAAACATTTCTGAAGTAGCTCAATAAGAAAGAGGGAGAGAGAGGAGACAACCCAATTCATAGAAGCATGGAGTATGGAGTAGCGGAGAAGTCGACCTCCAGCTGCTATGGCCAACCACGCTCCAGCTAATCACTTCAAAGGGAGCATTCCAATCATATCTCTTTCATTTGTATAATAACTGCTACTCATTCTTAGTTGTGTCTCATTTTCTGTTTTGTTTTTGTTAGGGTCTTCTTTTCCTTGATGTGGGAGAAACATGATGAGCAGCTGACCCAAATACTCAAAGAAGAACATGTGCTGCCATACTATGTGCATTACCCCTCTCATTGTCTTCAAGGGGAAGTTGTAAACTCTATTTATTTTTATTTCTTTCATTTCATTTCTGTACCCTGGACTTCATGTGCATTGTATGCTTTACATGGATTCAAACATTGAGGACAATGCTTCATTTAAGTTTGGGGGTGCTGGAAAGTTTTGTTTAGTTGCTGGAATTTTTTTTTCAGTTTTTGTGTTTGTGTTTGAAAAAGTAGGCTTCTTCATTGCTACAAAAATTTTATTTTCTGCTACTGTTTTGAAAGTTTGGTCCTCGTTGTGTTCTTCATTTTTTCATGCTGAATCCAACGACATAAAGAACGTTAAATTTGACCAAGTGGTTTGAAAGTTACATGTCAAAACAGATTAGATGTTGAAATTGAGCAAAACAGCAATTTGAAACCTCACGTTTTTCTTTTTCTGTTTCTTTTCTTTGAGTCATTTTCAGTTTTCCTTCCCACACCAATGATAAATCTTGAGTCTAACTTCTAATATGGCTCTTAGGAATTTGATAAGCATTGTGTTTGGTCTGAATCTTATTCTTTTGTTAGCTAAGTCTCACATAATTATTCTTGAGCTTTCTATGCCCTTTAACCATGATTATACAACTCTTGCATGTCTTACCCAATTGTATGCATTTTTGCTTGTGTGATTCACTGGAATGTTAAGTTTATAACCAAGATATGATTTAGGCCATCTTTGTTAAGCCTCTTTCTTTTTTCCTCCATCAACCCATACAATATATATTCCATTGTAAACCCTTTTGTGCTCAAACACCTAACTATTTCTTTCTATCACCTTATCATCCATTAAACATCCTATCATCTAGGGGACATGTAGAGTATGATTGTATTTGAGATTGTAATGTATTCAAGGCAATAAATGAGCTATAAAAAAAAATCAAAAGAAAAAGAGAAAAGAAGTGTGGCCAATGTAGTCACGACCCTAGGGTGATATAAGGAGAAATCAAGGTGATCTAGGGTGAAGAGCCGCAAAATTGGGCCAAAATATTATACAAAGTGTGTAAATGTCAAATTCAAATTGTGAAGTGATTCAATTGCAAAATCTGGTGTTGTGAGCTTTTCAATTTCTGTGCCTTACATTTCAAACGTCCATGATCTTGTTTACATATTATGCTCTACTTTGTTCCTTAGACTTTGTGTTTTCATATCCATTCTTTGTCTAACCATTACCATAACCCCATTACATCCATGAGTAAAGTCCTATTGATTTTGGTTTAGCTTGGCAAACTTGTGTTCATTCTTGCAGGAATTCATATCGTTGTTTGAGAAGCATGAGTTATATCTTCATGGCTATTTCACACACACACTTTGAGCATGATTTTTGTGAGATTGTGGTAGCACTTGAATAATGTTTAGAACTTCCTTAGTGCTTGTTTTGTTCCAAATTGAGCCATGTCTATGAAGTTTAAAATTTCTGTCCGTTGGAAGGTTAACGTTTTTGTTTTTGTTTTGTTTTTGTTTTTTGTTTTGCTTAAGGACTAACAAATCTATTAAGTTTTCTAACCATTTTGTTTTGTAGAGTTAGAAAAACGTTTGTGGGTATTCGTATTGCTTAAACCCTCAGGAGACACAACTCCACCTACTAGGGATGCCTAGAGGTTTAAAGGCTTGTTGCATACGCTCAATGCAATCGAGTTACCTACGAAAGTGGTCTAGTTAACTTCTTGTTTTGTTTTAATCTTTGTTTTTCTTTTGTTTTGCTCGAGGACTAGCAAAATCTAAGTTTGGGGGTGTGTTAAGCTCATAATTTCATACATATACATGCCCAATTTCCTTACTTCTTTTGCTTAGTTTCCGATAATTCTGAGTTATTTGCCTCTCTTTGTGTGTGTTGTAGGCCATTAGAGCATGAGAGCATGAGAGGATTACAACTTAAGGCATTTGAAGCAATATGGTGCAAAAACGTGCAAAAAACTGGAGCCTGAGTTAGAAGTTCATTTTGGACTTATCTTCTTCATCCGAACTTGGATTGGGCCAATACTTGTGTGGTTGGATCAATGACATTCTGAACTTCAAAATGGATATCTTAAAGTCATCATTTGATTCAGCCCAACCCAATTCGTGAGCCCATGGAAATACACATCATGCTGACATAAGGATGAGCTGATGGATGCTTGGTCATGGTGAGCTAGGCATGAGGTGTTGGTTTCCTGGATGGATGCTTGGTCATGCTGACATATTGATGAGCTAGGGCTGCTGGTGGGAGTTATTGGGGAAGTGCATCATCCACTTCAGATTTTCTAATTCAAGTGCATCAATCACTTCAGATTTTCTAATTCAAGTGCATCAACCACTTCAGATTTTCTAATACAAGTGTTGTATGCATTAGCCATATTGAATTCTGATTCACCTAACCTCTATGCCTATATATAGAGAGTCTCTAGAGAGCAAAGAACTCATATCCTGAGATCCATCATTTACATTTCCATTGTACACAAAGAGAGGGAAAGTTGAGAGTCACAAAGGGAGAGAAGGGAGAAGGCAGGAGCTGGGAGGCTTTGGCCTCCTGGCAGCCATGGAGATGATTCTTGTCCATCTCTAGCATGCTGTCCTTATCTTCTTCTCCTCCCTTTGTCTTTTATTTTCTTCTTGTATTTCCTTTGTTTTACTTTGTTTTTCTGTTATTAGTTGTAATAAACATCTTGCTAGTCTTGTATCATGGTTTGAGTTTATAAAGTTTGATTTCATTCATGAATTCTTCTTCACTGTTTTAATGGAGCTGTTTTGCATCCTTTGATTGATCACCTAAGGTTTTATGCGTTATGCTCTTGTTGGGAAGGTTTGGGGATCATCTTCATTCCATCCATTAGCAACTTATGTGATTTGGTTTCTAGGTCTCCTAATGTAAACACCATGCTTGGAGTCCTTGTGATGTTCAATGGAATTTGATCCAAACACCATGGACTTATTTGTGAGCATCTTCATGAGTGAATCAATTTGTTTACTTGCTGCCATAACATGATTAGAACAATTAGGGTGGATTCTAAAACCTCACCATCTTGTCTTAGTTCTTTTCTTTCTTCTTGTTTTGTTTCTCTTGTTTTCATTTCTGTTTTGTGTAGGAAAACTGAATTGGATTATTCAATCACCAATCCCTGTGGAATCGACCTCGCACTTACATATGCTAAACTACCAACGGCTCGTGCACTTGCGAGTATCACAAGTTGAGGATGCAGCTGAATCCATTTTGGTGCAGCTAAATCTACGCAACAAGTTTTTGGCGCCGTTGCCGAGGATTGGTAACATTGCTTGATTCTATTTGGTTTTCCTACTTTTTATTTATTTTTATTTCTATTTTTATAACTAGACAGTTTCATGTTTTAAAGTTAATGAGGTTAATTGATAAGTTGTGTTATACAAATCTAAATCAAAAACTTGTTGTTTAATTATGTTAACTCGCAAGTGTACGTGCCAATTAGTAGTATAGCAAAACAAAATACGAGGTTGAACCCACAAGGACTAGAGAAGTTAAAATTAGTTATGTACTTAGATTACCAAATTCAAGAAGTAGGAAGTTAAGTCTAAAACAGAATTTAAAGTGAGAGTGATTGTGATTGTGATTGTGAAAGGAAATGACAAACTGAAATTGCAAATGAAACAAGTAAACAAGTGCAGCAAAGATGGTTTTGAAGATTGAAAAACAGATTTGGAGACTAGGGCATTTGATTCACCAAAACAATTCAATTCCAGGTTATAAAGATTCAAGTGACAAGTCTACTTCAGATTCAAAGATTGATTCTAGCTAATGTATGATTAAGCCATGGTGTCTGGTCCTAACCTTGTATTCCTAATTCCCTAATTTGATCATTTGGTGTCTAACCTAAATTAAGCATTAGGAATCCATTAAGCATAGAAGAACATTTTAAACAACCAAGTATGTATCTAATCCAGATTGTCGAATTCTCATACACACTCTTCCTATTCATAGTTCAATTTGAATTAAAGCATGGTGTCTACTCTTAATTCAAACCAAGATATACAAATCTGAATGGTAGCTAGGCATTCCGATCAGCATATAGGCAATTTGGCAAAATGAATAAGAACATGAATCATGAATCAAACTTGAAACTTGAAATTTATAAACCCAGAATATTCATGTTAGGTTACATCAAAGCCCTAGTTATGGATTTAGTTACTCATAATGGAAAAGAGACTTGAATGGAAATGAGAAAACATAATGAAAGCAATAAGAGTAGAAAAACCCCTTTCTGAAGTTCTTGTGGTGTCCAAGGCTTCTCCAAGTGCTTCTCCACTTCTAATGCTTCTCCAAGAGCTTCCCCACTTCTAGAAGGATGTATGAAGGATATGGAGGTGATTTGGGATGAGTTTAAGTGAGTGGTGATGGTTGAGATAGATGAAATTCGTAGGGAAATGGAAGAGAGGTTTGCTGGAGCTGTTTTGGTGAGATGGGGCTGTTTAGAGCTTTTGGTTGATTGCTGGAGTGTGTTGGTGATTTGAGAGTGTTTGAGGAGGGCTGGAGTGAATTGTGGGGTTGTGAATCCCAGGATTTGTTGTTTGGGAAAATAATGGGAAGTGTTTGAGGGAGGATGGAATGAAGGATGGCTGAATTGTGGGGTTGTGAATCCCAGGCTTGCACCCTTTGAATCTGGAATTGAAGATGTATTTATAGGGGAATGGAGGTGAGAAATCAGAATTGAATATAGCAATCACCTAACACACTTGCATTAGATAATCAGAAATGGTTGTTGCACTTCACCAACAATTCCCACCAGCAGCCATAGGTAATCCTCATGTCAGCATGACCAAGCTTCCATTCAGAAACCAAGAGCTCATCCTCATGTCAGCATGACCAAGCAAGCAATGAGCTCATCTGCAGTCAGCATGATGTGTAACTTCTTGGGCTCACGGATTGGGCTTGGATTAATCAATTGATGCGCTAGAGCTATCCATCTTCAAGTTCAGAATGTCTTCTTTCCATGCACACATGAATTGGCCCAATCCAAGCACAGATGAAAAAGATATGTCCGAAAATGAATTTGTAACTCAGTGTTCAGTTTTTACACATTGTTTTCACCATTTTACTTCAAATGCCTCAAGTGATACCTAGAGCTCAATGAACTGAATGACAAACACAAAAGAGGTTAAAAGCACAAGGTTAACTCAAAAACATTACGAAATCATAAGCTAGAAGGGTACAAAATGATATATATTTTCCTTTTCATTTTAGTTTTTATTTCATAATCCTTTAATTCTGTTTCAAGTTTTCTGTGTTTGTTTTAGCAAGTAATGTCAGCTTAATAAAAATGGAGAGAGATGGTAACCACAATCATAAGAATGGGGAGTGTGGAGTAGTGGGAGAAGTCGCGACCTCCAAATGCATCACGCTCGACCTAATCGCTTCAAGGGGGAGTATTCCAATCCTTTCTCTTTAGTTGTTTTGTTATTATTTCAGTAATTTTAATTTTCTATTTCTTTTATTAAAAAAAAATTAAAAAAGATTTTTTTATATGAGCTGACTCGTGGTAACTCCAGTAAGCGTCTCCGTCAATACAGTGTCTAGGAGTTCTTTAGGCGACACTTTCGGTGTCTAAGAAGTTTGGGTTTTAAGTGGGACCTTTGTGACCCCTCCAACCTTCCCGGATCCCCTGGCTGTGTTTTTCTGAGGCCCTTAACTGGTCATCCATGAGTTGCTTGTATATTTGTGTGTTTTAAAAAAAAACAAAACAAAACAAAAATTTAAAATTAAAAAAAATTAAAAAAAAAAAATTTTGAAATATGAGTTTTTATTTATTTTCCTTGTAAATTGAAATTTGGAACTTTTTTGTTTTTTTTTTCTTTGTGTGGTCAGTTAGTTGTAAATAATAATAAATTTTTAAAAAAATCAATTTGGAACTTCTTTGCTTTCTTTTTTTGTTTTGTTAAGTTAGTTTATGTATTTATTTACGTGGTGTGGTTAGTTAGTTTATTTCTGAGTGTTATAAACATATTTTTATTTCACTCAAACACTGCATTACAAACAAAGAAAAAAAGTTAAAATTTAAAAAAAAAAAAAAAACATTCAAGTAAATTAAAAATAAAAACAACATCTTCATCTTCATGGCATGCCTCTATTCTCTCTTACTTGCAGAATCTCCAGCAGCTCCACATGGTCCTCATTCTTTTCTCTCCAAGTGCTTCCACATGCTGATTGGCACGGTGAGAGCCGCTTCTGCAGTCCGCCACCATAGCTTTCAAGGAAGCTACTTCCTCGCTCAGCGCGGCACACTCCCGTGTCCTCGCCAATAATCGCATGCCCAAGTTGGTAGCCGAGACCGCGTGGAGCACAGTTAAATTGTGGGACTCCTCCACTGCTGCCTTGTCAGACCTCTTTGCCACATGGAGATGATCTGTCGATGTGAGCTTGCTGCCAATCATGCCTTCCAGCGCGCTCTCTCTGGCACTGCCTCAGAAAAGTTCGGTATTACCTCAGCAAAGTTTGAGGCCGTACCGTGATGATATGTGGAGTTTGGGAAGACATGGTTTGGACGAGCCCTTATCTGCGCATTCGGTGGCGCAAGGGATAATTCAAGGTTGAGATCATCAAGGTGAGTGCATGAGGATGCCATTGTTTAGTTTTTGGATTTTTTGATGTTTTTCTCTAATTTGCAGGAAGAAATGCGGGGTGCTCTTCTACTTCACCGAGATGAGTTTAAATAGACTTATGCAGACGAGGGAGCCGAAAGCACTTCGGATCTCGAGGGTGCTATCCTGTGCTCTTTCTCTCTCGGATCCCTTCATTTCTGCCGCAAATTGCGAGCACGTTTTTTAAAAAAGGGAGCATGACTACACTTTCACTTACTTTTGCCTCCCTGTTTTCTGATGTTTGTGTTTTTTCTTTTTTTCAGTTGTTATTTTATTTTATTTTGTTTTTTTTTCAATTGTTTTCTTCTTGTTTGTCAGGTTTCTCAACAATGTAGTGGAAGTAGAGACAAAATTAAAGATGCGTCTTGGACACCTGGTGCAAGAATCTCATCTCTTCTTTTAAATTCTTGTTTGAATTGCGTGTTTATTTTAGTTTTTATTTATTTATTTATTTATTTTGTTTTTATTTAATTAGTTAGTATAATTTAAAACTCATAGGATATTCTTTGAAGGAGCTAAACTTTTGGTAACTCCAGTGAGCAACCGCAGTCTATACAGTGTCTAGGAGTTCTTTAGGCGGCACCTTCGGTGTCTAAGAAGTTTGGGTTTTAAGAGGGACCATTGTGACCCCTCCAACCTTCCCGGATCCCCTGGCTGTGTTTTCTGAGGCCCCTAACTGGTCATCCTTAAGTTTTTCTCTTAAAAGAAAAAAGCAGTTACTTGTGTGTTTACTTAACTAAAAATAAAAATGCATGTTTGGGTTTTTATGTTTTTGTTTGATCGTCGTTCTTTAAATTTAGGATCATTCGTGTCTTTGAGATAACATAACTTTTTATTTCCGAATAAAAAAAAAAAAACAAACAAACATACATTTTAAAGTAAATAATAAATAAAAACTGAAATCATTTCTCCTTGGCCTTCGGTGTCTCGACCATAGGAGCTTTTAGTTTGGCCCTCTGGCTGTCCTCTTCGGGGCTTCACGCACAGCCTCTTGGGGCTCATCACTTGAGCTCCCAAAGATCGCAATCTTAGCTTCAGTATAACTTTTCTCCCGATCTGGTTTCTTGCGTTTACCCGGTCGGTCTAGGTCTTCCAGCTGTTTTTCGCATGTCGCGAGAGTACAACTCTACCATCTTTGATAGGTTTTTATTCTCGTCCCGCAATACGTCTAGCTGGTGTCGATTCACCTCCACTATCCTGGCCCTCTCCCTTTTCAAGCTTTTTATAGCACTCTGACACTCTTCAACCATCCTGTGCTCCGCCGCCAACTGACCTTTCAGCACCTCTACCTCATGGGACTTCGCAGTAGGCGATGAACCAAACTTGCGACACATGCTGTACTCTGCATGCTCAGTGCTAGGGCATCACTCATGACCCGGTTGTCATCTCTTGTCCCGAACACACGTATATCTTTAGGAGTCACCAAATTTCTGCCAACTCCAATGGCAACATCGTTGTCCAGGAGTATTGAGTCATTGACAGTCACTGGCCCCGTGCGGAGGCAAAGTAGGGCATCCATACCTGGTGCTACCTGCTTGGCCTCGTGTTTGAGTCGGTGGAGCTAGGTTGAGATCCAACGAAAAGGGGTAGGAAGAAGCCATAGATTTCTCACTTTTCTTTTTCTTGCTTGTTTTCTCTTTTGTATGTTTTTGCGTTTGTGTTTTTCCCTTCTTTTTTTTTCTTATAGATGTAGTCTTTGACAAACCATAGCCATCGCAGCGTCTAAGCATTTTCTGAATCCCCAAGCGTTCCTCGAGTCCCACAACCTTCTCACTTTCCAACCGTTTCCAACTCATTTGTCACGACTTGCTTTGTCTGAACGGACGCGTTCAGCAAAGTCGTCGCACCTTTCCATGGCCCCGTAATTTCTGCTTGTGGAGTCTGCGGCGCCTCTATGCGTCGACACGTGTCTCGCCCTGTCTGTTTGGTCCCTTACACTGAACCGAGACGAAATTAGGACCCATGTTTCAGAATCCAATTCACGTTTGATCTTAAATTAAAAAAAATTATAATTAAAATTAAAACATGTGGGCTTCAGATTTCATGTTGGGTCGGTTTTTACCGTTGTTGGGTTAATTTCATTTTGCTTTGGGCTTTCAATTGTTTGGGTTTCAGTTTGTGTAAGACTATCTGTTAGGGCTTACTGTTTTGAGTGTTTTACTGTTTCGTTTTTTTTTTTTATTTTTTATTTTATATTTTATATTTGTTTGATTGTTTTGTAATTGTTTTATTTTATTTTTGTATGTTTTGTGATTTTTATTTGCTTTAATACCTTTCATTTGTTGTTATGACATTGTTTGTGGCTAATTTTTAAACATTGAGGACAATGTTCATTCTAGGTTTGGGGGTATTGGAGTTTAGCATGTATTATTTTTTTTCTTAATTAAAAATTAAAAAAAAATTGCTTGTTTTTCTTCTATTTGAGTTTTGTTTTTGTTTTGAGTCACTTTCCGAACACTTATGATGAGATAGTGATAAATCTTTGCATGACTTAAATAAAAATTGGATTTCATTTTATTTTAGTGTTTTTTTTCCTTTTTAAAAAAATAAAAAAATATAAAAAAATTGGCATTGTTCTATCATGATATGCTTGAAACCTTTTTTACACTTGCCATTTGTTTCATAATTTTCCAATTGAAGGATTTGCATGATCTAAAGAATTGTATGAAGCATAAATTAGACTTATATAACCATATAAAGTGAGCTTTTGAGCCTTGTCCTTCAATTCATGAGTGTTATATACATACTCTAATTTTCTTGTCGTCAAAGTTGTTGTTTGATCTCATTATTCATTGATTTGGTTGAACACTTAAAAGTCATTCATTCTTATGCAATTTGATTTCATGACATTTAAGAAATGATATTAAGGCCTTCTTTGGATCGTTTGTGCCTTTCAAGCTAACCTTATGCATGCTTAAGCATGATTTTCCATTGTTAACCATTTTGAGCCTACATGTAAACCTTTTCTTTCATTTATCAATTTTATTTCCTCGTCTTAGCCCGAAAAACAAATATTTACCTTTCTAAGGAACTCATGAGCTTTAATTTGGATGTGTTTTTCATGCTAAGTTTGGGAAGAGGTGTTACATTTAGAAAGAAAAAAAAAATCACACAATTGGTGAAAGAAAAGAGAAAAGTTAAGTGGTGGTTGGTAGAAATTTCATTTTTGGGCCTTCAAAATAATTGGTGTTTGTTCAATTAAAGGAAAGGAGTATGAATCAATGTAAATGAATGTATAAGGAGTTTTGATCATGTAAAAGAAAAAATCTAATCGTGATGATTCGAAGTCTTGTAAACAATTGTTTTATGCTCTTACATTGCGAGTTCCTTGGACTTTGTATTATCCATACCTTTCATTTCTTACTCACCTTACACCCTTGGCCCCATTACAACCTATGTTAAAGACCTAAATTGATCTTAAATGTCATGTGGTTGAATTGCATCCATTTTCTTACTTTTAAGTGTTTGGCATCCTTCTTGAGATCATATTAATGCAAGTTCTTCATCTTTCTATTTCGAGTTAAGTCCTTATGGTTTAACTCTATTCTCATGTTTATAACTGAGTGATGCATTATACCCCTCTTCTGAGTGATTCATTTGTGAGAGGACAACTTTGGTGAGATTTGAAGTTAAACTTATGCTTTGTATGATTTTTGAAATTGTGTGAAAACTAAGATTGGGGAATTTGTTGTATTTGGCTATCACACTACTACACTTTGAGCATATTGTGTTTAGAACTTTGCCGCTTTGTAAATAATGTCTAAAAATTGAGCTTTTATTAATAAAACGTTTAAGTCATGTGCATGAGTCATTTCTCTTCAGAAAATGTTCGGAAAGATTGTTTTGAGTTCTTTTTATTTTTGTAATCGTTTTTGTTTTTGTTTTTGTTTTTGTTAAGTAATGTATTTATGTTTGTTTTTGTTTTTGGTTTTGCTTAAGGACTAACAATCTTTTAAGTTTTCTAATTACTTTGTTTTACAGAGTCAGTAAAACGTTTGTGGGTATTCGTATCTGTTAAACCCTCAGGAGACACAACTCCTCCTACTAGGGATGCCTAGAGATTTAAAGGCTTGTTGCATACGCTAAATGCAATCGAATTACCTGCGAAAGTGGTCTAGTTAACTTCTTGTTTTGTTTTTCTCTTTGTTTTCTTTTTGTTTTGCTCGAGGACTAGCAAAATCTAGGTTTGGGGGTATTTGATCGGTGCATATTTACATATCATTTTGTACCCTTTTAATTTATGATTTGGTTATGTTTTTGAGTTAAACTTGTGCTTTTAATAAGTTTTGTGTTTGTTTCAGTGTAATAAGCTTAAGGACTCACTAATTGCACTTTGGAGACAAGTTAGCTCAAAACAGTGTCTGCAGATCAGTCAACTTCACGGATTGGACTGTACTTACTCAAGAAGAACCAGATAATGAGCCATACATCATTGGAAAGATACGGAAGTCTAGTTTCTGTAGAATTTTACGGTTCATGATTCCGAGTCTTCTAGAGAAAGTTATACATGTTTTGGCAACTTAAGGTCAAATTCGGCAGCATCTGCGTTACTGGACCAAAAATCACATTTGAAGGCCTTTCCGATTTTTCCTTGAGCTGGGCTGCATATGCTTGGAAAGATAAGACACATAGCTTGAAGATCCATATTTTTTTAGATTTTTCAGAATGAAGCCACAAGCCCAAAACGAGCCCACAAGCTGGCTGCAATGCATTGTCATGCATGACATATGCATGATGAATTATTGTTGATTGTGGGAAAGTTTGGTGAAGCATATTCAATTCCTATTTTTGAGTGGAATTTTGCAGCAGCCAAATGAGCCAAAAGATGAAGAAGTGGGAGTTGCAACACTAAGCCTAAAGACAAGAGGAATTGTTTTCAAATGCAATAGTGTGTTAGGTGAATTAAGTGTTGTAAGTTGGTGAAGTTAGTGTGTTTAGAAAATTCAATTGTATAATTCAGATTTTCACTTCCCCTAGGCCTATAAATAGGGAAGTTCTCTAAGTTTGTAATAACACCCCAAGGGGGGGAGCTCTCAAACACTTCTCTAGAGCTCCCTTCCCTTCTCTCCCTCAAATTCTCTTAGTTTCCCTTTGTAGCTCTCAATTGTTGTAATAAGATCATTCTACTTTTCCTTTCTCTTCTTCTAAATTCTTCAACACTCTCTTCTCCAAACACTTCCCAAACACTTCTCCCATTTCCTTCATCAAATTCTCTAAAGCTTTCAAACACATGCTCTTCCAAAATCCACAAAGTTCTCAACACCATTTTCCCTTCTCTTCCAAAAGTCTCCATGTCTCAAACACTTCACAAACACCTTTCTCTCCCTTCCCTAAGTTATCAAATTCTCCAAGTTCACAAACATTCTCCAAGTTCTCAAACACATTTCTCTTCCCTTCCAAAAATCATCCAAGTTCTCAAACGCTCTCTTCCAAATTCTCAAAGTTCTCAAACACTTTCTCTTCCAAAATCCTCAAGCTTTCCAAACACTTCTCTACTCTCTTCCACATTTCCCTTCTCTTCCAAAATTCTCCAAATCTCTCAAACACTTTCCTTCCTTCCTCAAATGCTCTCTTTAATGTTCTCTAAGTTGTAATTTATTTTTCTTGTAATGTACATTCGTTCTTCTTGTTTTGTTTCTTTTGTTTTCATTTTTGTTTTGTGTAGGAAAATTGAATTGGATCATTCAATCACCAATCCCTGTGGAATCGAACCTCGCACTTACATACGCTAAACTACCAACGGTTCGTGCACTTGCGAGTATCACAAGTTGAGGATGCAGCTGAATCCATTTTGGTGCAGCTGAATCTACGCAATGGATTCACTGCATCCTCAACTTGTGATACTCGCAAGTGCACGAGCCGTTGGTAGTTTAGCATATGTAAGTGCGAGGTCGATTCCACAGGGATTGGTGATTGAATGATCCAACTCAGTTTTCCTACACAAAACAGAAATGAAACAAGAGAAACAAAACAAGAAGAAAGAAAAGAACTAAGACAAGATGGTGAGGTTGTAGAATCCACCCTAATTGTTCTAATCATGTTATGGCAGTAAGTAAACAAATTGATTCACTCATGAAGATGCTCACAAATAAGTCCATGGTGTTTGGATCAAATTGTATTGAACATCACAAGGACCCCAAGCATGGTGTTTACAATAGGAGACCTAGAAACCAAATCACATAAGTTGCTAATGGACGGAATGAGGATGATCCCCAACCTTCCCAACAAGAGCATAACGCATAAAACCTTAGGTGATCAATCAAAGGATGCAAAACAGCTCCATTAAAATAGTGAAGAAGAATTCATGAATGAAATCAAACTTTATAAACTCAAACCATGATACAAGACTAGCAAGATGTTTATTACAACAAATAACAGAAAAACAAAGAAAATACAAGAAGAAAATAAAAGACAAAGGGAGGAGAAGAAGATAAGGACAGCATGCTAGAGATGGAAAAGAATCATCTCCATGGCTGCCAGGAGGCCAAAGCCTCCCAGCTGCTGCCTTCTCCCTTCTCTCCCTTTGTGACTCTCAACTTTCCCTCTCTTTGTGTACAATGGAAGTGTAAGTGATGGATCTCAGGATCTGTATTGAATGTGGAATTGAAGTGGTATTTATAGGGAGAGGGGAGTGGGAAATCTGAATTGAATATGGCTAATGGACTCAACACTTGCATTAGAAAATCACAAATGGTTGCTCCACTAAATCCCACTAGCAGCCCTAGCTCATCCTCATGTCAGCATGACCAAGCTTCCATTCAGAAACCAATAGCTCATCCTCATGTCAGCATGACCAAGCAAGCAATGAGCTCATCTGCAAGTCAGCATGATGTGTATTTCCATGGGCTCACGAATTGGGTTGGGCTGAATCAAATGATGACTTTAAGATGTCCGTTTTTAAGTTCAGAATGTCATTGATCCAACCACACAAGTATTGTCCCAATCCAAGTTCGTATGAAGAAGATAAGTCCGAAATGAACTTCTAACTTAGGCTCCAGGTTTTTGCACGTTTGCACCATTTTGCTTCAAATGCCTCAAGTGTATTCCTCTCATGCCAATCAGCCCTTAATATGCATGGATTGCATGAATTATGCTCTTTTGCTCTCTTGGCCTACAAAACACACAAAGAGAGGCAAATAACTTATAAATCTAAGAAACTAAGCAAAATGAGTAAGTAAATTGGGCATGTATATGTATGAAAATATGAGCTTAACACACCCCCAAACTTAGATTTTGCTAGTCCTCGAGCAAAACAAAAGAAAAACAAAGAAAAACAAAACAAAATAAGAAGTTAACTACACCACTTTCGTAGGTAACTCGATTGCATTGAGCGTATGCAGCAAGCCTTTAAACCTCTAGGCATCCCTAGTAGGAGGAGTTGTGTCTCCTGAGGGTTTAACAGATATCGATACCCACAAACGTTTTACTGACTCTACAAAACAAAGTAGTCAAAAACTTAATAGATTTGTTAGTCTAAACAAAACAAAAAACAAAAACAAAAACGTTAACCTTCCAACCGACAGAAATTTTAAACTTCATAGACATGGCTCAACAAGGAACAAAACAAGCACTAAGGAAGTTCTAAACATTATTCAAGTGCTACCACAGTCTCACAAAAATCATGCTCAAGGTGTGTGTGTGAAGTAGCCATGAAGATACAACTCATGCTTCTCAAACAACGATATGAATTCCTGCAAGAATGAACACAAGTTTGCCAAGCTAAACCAAAATCAATAGGACTTTACTCATGGATGTAATGTAATGGTTAGAAAAGGAATGGATATTGAAACACAAAGTCTAAGGAACAAAATAGAGCATAACATGTAAACAAGATCATTGACATTTGACATGTAAGGCACAAAAATTGAAGAGCTCACAACACCAGATTTTGCAATTGAATCACTTCACAATTTGATTTTGACATTTACACACTTTGTATAATATTTGGCCCAATTTTGCGGCTCTTCACCCTAGACCACCTTGATTTCTCCTTATATCACCCTAGGGTCGTGACTACATTGGCCACACTTCTTTTCTCTTTTTCTTTTGATTTTTTTTTATAGCTCATTTACTGCCTTGAGTACATTACAATCTCAAATACAATCATACTCTACAAGTTCCTTAGATGGTAGGATGTTTAATGGATGATAAGGTGATAGAAAGAAATGGCTAAGTGTTTGGGCACAAAAGAGTTTACAATGGAATATGTATTGTATGGGTTGATGGAGGAAAAAGAAAGAGGTTTAACAAAGATGGCCTAAATCATATCTTAGTTATAACTTAACATTCCAGTGAATCATACAAGCAAAAAGGCATACAATTGGGTAAGACATGCAAGAGTTGTATAATCATGGCTAAAGTGCATAGAAAGCTCAAACATAATTATGTGAAACTTAGCTAGCAAAAGAATAAGATTCAGACCCAACACAATGCTTATCAAATTCCTAAGAGCCATATTAGAAGTTAGACTCAAGATTTATCATTGGTGTGGGAAGGAAAACTGAAAATGACTCAAAGAAAAAGGAACAGAAAAGAAAAACGAGAGGTTTCAAATTGCTGTTTTGCTCAATTTCAACATCTAATCTGTTTTGACATGTAACTTTCAAACCACTTGGTCAAATTTAACGTTCTTTATGTCGTTGGATTCAGCATGCAAAAATGAAGAACACAACGCGGACCAAACTTTCAAAACAGTAGCAGAAAATAAAATTTTTGTAGCAATGAAGAAGCCTACGTTTTCAACACAAACACAAAAACTAAAAAAAAACTTTCCTCACCCCCAAACTTAAATGAAGCATTGCCCTCAATATTTGAATCCCAAGCATGCAATGCACATGAAATCCAGGGTAAAGGAATGAAATGAAAGAAATAAACGAAAGAGAGTTTAGAACTTCCCCTTGAAGACAATGAGAGGGAAATGCACATAGTATGGCAGCACATGTTCTTCTTTGAGTATTTGGGTCAGCTGCTCATCATGTTCCTCCCACATCAAGGAAAAGAAAACCCTAACAAAAACAAAACAGAAAATGAGACACAACTAAGAATGAGTAGCAGTTATTATACGAATGAAAGAGATATGATTGGAATGCTCCCTTTGAAGTGATTAGCTGGAGCGTGGTTGGCCATAGCAGCTGGAGGTCGACTTCTCCGCTGCTCCATACTCCATGTTTCTATGGATTGGTTGTCTCCTCTCTTTCCCTCTTTCTTATTGAGCTACTACAGAAATGCTTAAAGAAAGACAAGGAAACTTGAAACAGATTTTTAGATTTATTGAATTAGGAAACCATAACTTAAATGAAAATGATAAACTAAACTAAAACATCAAGATTAGGGATTCAACTTCACCACAAACATCTAATTCCATGCTTCAAAGTAACAAGCATCAAAGTAAATCAAACTAGCTTATGGAGTTCGTTCTTTCTCAAATATGATTATCCATTTGGTGTGTGGTTGTAATCAAGTATTCAGAACAAGTATTTAGCTATGGTGTTTAGTCTAAACACAAATTCCAAACCCATTAAGAACAAGAAGAACAATAAAGAACCAAGTAGAATTTAAACATGGTGTTTGTCTTCAATATCTACCCATTCATTCACTAATCAGTCCAAGAGTCATATGGTGTTTATGTAAACTTGAACAAGATATTTAATTAAGAACAAGTGAATGAAACCAGAAACTAGAAATAATCAACATGCTACTTGAACCCTTTCTTTGGTGTTGTGTAAGCTGGGACTCAAACCCAGTTCTCTTGCTTGTCAGGCAATTGTCCTTGTCCGTTGGACTACAAACACAACTTATCAATTAACCTCATTAACTTTAAAACATGAAACTGTCTAGTTATAAAAAAGATAAAAATAAATAAAAAGTAGGAAAACCAAATAGAATCAAGCAATGTTACCAATTCCCCGGCAACGGTGCCAAAAACTTGTTGCGTAGATTCAGCTGCACCAAAATGGATTCACTGCATCCTCAACTTGTGATACTCGCAAGTGCACGAGCCGTTGGTAGTTTAGCATATGTAAGTGCGAGGTCGATTCCACAGGGATTGGTGATTGAATGATCCAACTCAGTTTTCCTACACAAAACAGAAATGAAACAAGAGAAACAAAACAAGAAGAAAGAAAAGAACTAAGACAAGATGGTGAGGTTGTAGAATCCACCCTAATTGTTCTAATCATGTTATGGCAGTAAGTAAACAAATTGATTCACTCATGAAGATGCTCACAAATAAGTCCATGGTGTTTGGATCAAATTGTATTGAACATCACAAGGACCCCAAGCATGGTGTTTACAATAGGAGACCTAGAAACCAAATCACATAAGTTGCTAATGGACGGAATGAGGATGATCCCCAACCTTCCCAACAAGAGCATAACGCATAAAACCTTAGGTGATCAATCAAAGGATGCAAAACAGCTCCATTAAAATAGTGAAGAAGAATTCATGAATGAAATCAAACTTTATAAACTCAAACCATGATACAAGACTAGCAAGATGTTTATTACAACAAATAACAGAAAAACAAAGAAAATACAAGAAGAAAATAAAAGACAAAGGGAGGAGAAGAAGATAAGGACAGCATGCTAGAGATGGAAAAGAATCATCTCCATGGCTGCCAGGAGGCCAAAGCCTCCCAGCTGCTGCCTTCTCCCTTCTCTCCCTTTGTGACTCTCAACTTTCCCTCTCTTTGTGTACAATGGAAGTGTAAGTGATGGATCTCAGGATCTGTATTGAATGTGGAATTGAAGTGGTATTTATAGGGAGAGGGGAGTGGGAAATCTGAATTGAATATGGCTAATGGACTCAACACTTGCATTAGAAAATCACAAATGGTTGCTCCACTAAATCCCACTAGCAGCCCTAGCTCATCCTCATGTCAGCATGACCAAGCTTCCATTCAGAAACCAATAGCTCATCCTCATGTCAGCATGACCAAGCAAGCAATGAGCTCATCTGCAAGTCAGCATGATGTGTATTTCCATGGGCTCACGAATTGGGTTGGGCTGAATCAAATGATGACTTTAAGATGTCCGTTTTGAAGTTCAGAATGTCATTGATCCAACCACACAAGTATTGTCCCAATCCAAGTTCGTATGAAGAAGATAAGTCCGAAATGAACTTCTAACTCAGGCTCCAGTTTTTGCACGTTTGCACCATTTTGCTTCAAATGCCTCAAGTGTATTCCTCTCATGCCAATCAGCCCTTAATATGCATGGATTGCATGAATTATGCTCTTTTGCTCTCTTGGCCTACAAAACACACAAAGAGAGGCAAATAACTTATAAATCTAAGAAACTAAGCAAAATGAGTAAGTAAATTGGGCATGTATATGTATGAAAATATGAGCTTAACACACCCCCAATTATGGCAGCAAGTAAACAAATTGATTCACTCATGAAGATGCTCACAAATAAGTCCATGGTGTTTGGATCAAATTGCATTGAACATCACAAGGACCCCAAGCATGGTGTTTACATTAGGAGACCTAGAAACCAAATCACATAAGTTGCTAATGGATGGAATGAAGATGATCCCCAAACCTTCCCAACAAGAGCAAAATGCATAAAACCTCAGGTGATCAATCAAAGGATGCAAAAACAGCTCCATTAAATTAGTGAAGAAGAATTCATGAATGAAATCAAACTTTATAAACTCAAACCATGATACAAGACTAGCAAGATGTTTATTACAACTAATAACAGAAAACAAAGTAAAACAAATGAAATACAAGAAGAAAATAAAAGACAAAGGGAGGAGAAGAAGATAAGGACAACATGCTAGAGATTGAAAAGATTCATCTCCATGGCTGCCAGGAGGCCAAAGCCTCCCAGCTGCTGCCTTCTCCCTTCTCTCCCTTTGTGACTCTCAACTTTCCCTCTCTTTGTGTACAATGGAAGTGTAAATTATGGAATGAAATTCTGGTTCTCTAAGCTCTCTAGAGACTCCCTATTTATAGGCACAAGGGTTAGGTGAATCAGATTATACAATTAAGTTCACCAACCACACAAATTTCACCTAACACACTTGCATTAGATAATCAGAAATGGTTGTTGCACTTCACCAATAACTTCCACCAGCAGCCCTAGCTCATCAATATGTCAGCATGACCAAGCATCCATCCAGAAACCAATACCTCATGCCTAGCTCACCATGACCAAGCATCCATCAGCTCATCCATATGTCAGCATGATGTGTAGCTTCAAGGGCTTACGAATTGGGCTTGGCTGAATCAAATGATGACTTTAAGATGTCCATTTTGAAGTTCAGAATGTCTGTGATCCAACCACACAGGTATTGGCCCAATCCAAGGTCGGATGAAGACGATAAGGCCAAAATGAACTTCCACCTCAGTCTCCAGATTTTGCACGTTTTTGCACCATATTGCTTCAAATGCTCTCATGCTCTATTGGCCTACAAAACACACAAAGAGAGGCAAATAACTCAGAATTCTAAGAAACTAAGCAAAAGAAGTAAGTAAATAGGGTACGTATATGTATGAAATTATGAGCTTAACACACCCCCAAACTTAGATTTTGCTAGTCCTCGAGCAAAACAAAAAGAAAACAAAGATAAAAACAAAACAAGAAGTTAACTAGACCACTTTCGTAGGTAACTCGATTGCATTGAGCGTATGCAACAAGCCTTTAAACCTCTAGGCATCCCTAGTAGGAGGAGTTGTGTCTCCTGAGGGTTTAACAATTACGATACCCACAAACGTTTTACTGACTCTACAAAACAAAATGGTTAGAAAACTTAATAGATTTATTAGTCCTTAAGCAAAACAAAAACAAAAACAAAAACAAAGACGTTAACCTTCCAACCGGTCAAAAATGTTAGACTTCGTAGACATGGCTCAACAAGGAACAAAACAAGCACTAAGTAAGTTCTAAACATTAGTCAAGTGCTACCACAATCTCACAAAAATCATGCTGAAGGTGTGTGTGTGAAGTAGCCATGAAGATACAACTAATGCTTCTCAAACAACGATATGAATTCCTGCAAGAATGAGCACAAGTTTGCCAAGCTAAACCAAAATCAATAGGACTTTACTCATGGATATAATGGGGTTATGGTAATGGTTAGACAAAGAATGGATATGAAAACACAAAGTCTAAGGAACAAAGTAGAGCATAATATGTAAACAAGATCATGGACGTTTGAAATGTAAGGAACAGAAAATGAAAAGCTCACAACACCAGATTTTGCAATTGAATCACTTCACATTTGGTTTTGACATTTACACACTTTGTATAATATTTGGCCCAATTTTGCGGCTCTTTGCCCTAGATCACCTTGATTTCTCCTTATATCACCCTAGGGTCGTGACTACATTGGCCACACTTCTTTTCTCTTTTGACTTTTTTTTTTTTTTTTAAGCTCATTTGTTGCCTTGAATGCATTACAATCTGAAATACAAACACACTCTACAAGTCCCTTAGATGGTAGGATGTTTAATGGATGATAAGGTGATAGAAAGAAATGGCTAAGTGTTTGGTCACAAAAGGGTTTACAATGGAATATGTATTGTATGGGTTGATGGAGGAAAAAGAAAGAGGCTTAACAAAGATGGCCTAAATCATATCTTAGTTATAACTTAACATTCCAGTGAATCACACAAGCAAAAATGCATACAATTGGGTAAGACATGCAAGAGGTGTATAATCATGGCTAAAGTGCATAGAAAGCTCAAGCATAATTATGTGAGACTTAGCTAGCAAAAGAATAAGATTCAGACCTAACACAATGCTTATCAAATTCCTAAGAGCCATATTAGAAGTTAGACTCAAGATTTATCATTGGTGTGAGAAGGAAAACTGAAAATGACTCAAAGAAAAGAAACAGAAAAGAAAAACGTGAGGTTTCAAATTGCTGTTTTGCTCAATTTCAACATCTAATCTGTTTTGACATGTAACTTTCAAACCACTTGGTCAAATTTAACGTTCTTTATGTCGTTGGATTCAGCATGAAAAAATGAAGAACACAACGAGGACCAAACTTTCAAAACAGTAGCAGAAAATAAAATTTTTGTAGCAATGAAGAAGCCTACTTTTTCAAACACAAACACAAAAACTGAAAAAAAATTTCCAGCAACTAAACAAAACTTTCCAGCACCCCCAAACTTAAATGAAGCATTGTCCTCAATGTTTGAATCCATGTAAAGCATACAATGCACATGAAGTCCAGGGTACAGAAATGAAATGAAAGAAATAAAAATAAATAGAGTTTACAACTTCCCCTTGAAGACAATGAGAGGGGTAATGCACATAGTATGGCAGCACATGTTCTTCTTTGAGTATTTGGGTCAGCTGCTCATCATGTTTCTCCCACATCAAGGAAAAGAAGACCCTAACAAAAACAAAACAGAAAATGAGACACAACTAAGAATGAGTAGCAGTTATTATACAAATGAAAGAGATATGATTGGAATGCTCCCTTTGAAGTGATTAGCTGGAGCGTGGTTGGCCATAGCAGCTGGAGGTCGACTTCTCCGCTACTCCATACTCCATGCTTCTATGAATTGGGTTGTCTCCTCTCTCTCCCTCTTTCTTATTCAGCTACTTCAGAAATGTTTAAACAAAGACAAGGAAACTTGAAACAGATTTTCAGATTTGTTTGATTAGGAAACCATAACATAAATGAAAAGGATAAACTAAACTAAAACAACAAGATTAGGGATTCAACTTCACCACAAACATCTAATTCCATGCTTCAAAGTAACAAGCATCAAAGTAAATCAAACTAGCTTATGGAGTTCGTTCTTTCTCAAATATGATTATCCATATGGTGTGTGGTTTTAATCAAGTATTCAGAAAAAGTATTTAGCTATGGTGTTTAGTCTAAACACAAATTCCAAACCCATTAAGAGCAAGAAGAACAATAAAGAACCAAGTAGAATTTAAACATGGTGTTTGTCTTCAATATCTACCCATTCATTCACTAATCAGTCCAAGAGTCATATGGTGTTTATGTAAACTTGAACAAGATATTTAATTAAGAGCAAGTGAATGAAATTTATAAACCCAGAATATTCATGTTAGGTTACATCAAAGCCCTAGTTATGGATTTAGTTACTCATAATGGAAAAGAGACTTGAACAGAAATGAGAAAACATAATGAATGCAATAAGAGTAGAAAAACCCCTTTTTCTTGAAGTTCTTGTGGTGTCCAAGGCTTCTCCAAGTGCTTCTCCACTTCTAATGCTTCTCCAAGAGCTTCCCCACTTCTAGAAAGATGTATGAAGGATATGGAGGTGATTTGGGATGAGTTTGAGTGAGTGGTGATGGCTAAGAAAGATGAAATTCGTAGGGAAATGGAAGAGAGGTTTGCTGGAGTTGTTTTGGTGATTTGAGGCTGTTTAGAGCTTTGGGTTGATTTCTGGAGTGTTTGGGAAAATGATGGAAGTGTTTGAGGGAGGATGGAGTGAAGGATGGTTGAATTGTGGGGTTGTGAATCCCAGACTTGCACCCTTTGAATCTGGAATTGAAGATGTATTTATAGGGGAATGGAGGTGAGAAATCAGAATTGAATATAGCAATCACCTAACACACTTGCATTAGATAATCAGAAATGGTTGTTGCACTTCACCAACAATTCCCACCAGCAGCCATAGGTCATCCTCATGTCAGCATGACCAAGCTTCCATTCAGAAACCAAGAGCTCATCCTCATGTCAGCATGACCAAGCAAGCAATGAGCTCATCTTCCTGTCAGCATGATGAACAACTTCTTGGGCTCACGGATTGGGCTTGGATCACACAAATGTCGACTTTAAGATGTCCATTTTGAAGTTCAGAATGTCATTGATCCAACCACACAAGTATTGGTCCAATCCAAGCTCGGATGAAGAAGATAAGTTCGAAATGAACTTCTAACTCAGGCTCCAGTTTTTGCACGTTTTTGCACCATTTTACTTCACAAGCCTCAAGTGATACCTAGAGCTCAATGAACTGAATGAAAAACACAAAAGAGGTTAAAAGCACAAGGTTAACTCCAAAACATAACTAAATCATAAGCTATAAGGGTATAAAATGATATACAATTGTGAACCGAACAAATACCCCAGACCTAGATTTTGCTAGTCCTCGAGCAAAACAAAACAAAACAAAAACAAGAAGTTAAGTAAACCACTTCCGCAGGTAACTCGATTGCATTGAGCATATGCAACAAGCCTTTAAACCTCTAGGCATCCCTAGTAGGAGGAGTTGTGTCTCCTAAGGGTTTAACAGAAACGATACCCATAAACGCTTTACCTGACTCTACAAAACAAAGTGGTTAGAAAAACAAACTTTGAAATCAACTAATGAAAATGAAAGAAAACTTTAGTCATACCTCCAACACCATAGAGTTGCCAAGATAGGTGATCAATCAGTGTGTAAAGTGGAAGCTATAGCTCAAAGGCACACGGCTTCAAAGCAAGCATACTCAAACCTTGAATAGAGAACATGCTTCGAACTCTAATTCTCACAAAACACTCAATCACTCAGAACCTAAGGTTTAATTCTCTCAAGAAAGCATAAGTGAGTGTAAGAAATAGAAGCACAAATTTGGTTAGATCTCATGAAAGGAATCAAATACTAAGAATATAGATACACATATACATACCAGCACCCATGAATACATCCTCAAAGATCAGCTAGGTCTTTCACAAGGTTGTAATGAAAGGCTAAGGTTTAGGGGAAATGGAAGAATTGGAAGGAAAAACAAGTAACTTAAGAACATACCAAGGTTGCATTCTTCATTAATCTGCAAGGCAACATTGATTTATAATGGCGTGGCTGCAAACTTCATTGTACCACCTGGCATAGACCTTATTTTTCACACTTAGATCAAATCGAAACACTTTCTCTTTATCTTTCTTATTTGCTGATTTGATCCGCATCTTCTTTAACTTCATTGCACATATTCACATCATCTTTCATTTAGGCACATGGCAGCAACTTCCTTGCGTCAAACTTTATCTTGGCACACCTTGGTATATTTCTAAGCTATAGGGTATGGCTACAAGAGGTTATATATCTCAGATTGAGATACAAAGGTAGGGAAAATGATGAGGGTGATAGAAGAAAGAGGCTTGAAGTGTTTGGCTTCAAGAGGGCTAATGGAACACACATATGGGTAGGGTGAAAAGAAAGCACATAGAATGGTTATACACACATAGCCTAGCATCACTTCAATGAGTTCATTCATGAATGAGAGCAAGCACATGATATCTGCAAAAGAGAATCATCCTTAGTATTCAATCAAAATGGAACAATGAGATCAATTAGAGTGAATTGAAGAAAATAAGTATGGATGAGAAATAGAACACTTTAAACCCTCTCAAGAAAGCAATTAGGCTTGATATGGCTCACTAGGGTAGTCTCCACTATTCTCCTTCAAGAATTTGAGCATGGTACTTTAGCCACCAGAATTCTAAGAGCAAAAGCTTTGTGAAGTGCAAAAAAATTATGATATGAAAACCTCAATGGTAGCTCCATAATATTGATTGTATGACCTTCTAAAAAAAATGAACAAAAACTGAAAAAAAAAACACAATGAAAAAAAAACTGAAAACATAAATGAATGAAAATTGAAAACCTTCCCCCCAGACCTGAATTGAACATTGTCCTCAATGTTAAAGCACAGAAAAGATGATTGAGAACATGCAAATGATAAAGGGAAAAGTTAAGAAGAAGGTTTAGAGAAAAACTCCCCCTTGATGCGATTAGGTCGACCGCTAACAAACACCTTCTTCTTGAACACATGGGTTGCCTCCCAAGAAGCGCCTTAGTTAATGTCTTGGCAAGACATTATGCAATCAGCTTATGATGAGTTGGGGGGTTTCGGATCAATCGTCTCAAGATAGTTCACCCAACTTCTTCTTCTCTTCCTTCGCTTCCTCTGTCTTTTTCTTTTCTTTTTCTTCATGTCTGTAACTTTGGACATTGGGATGACATTGGACGGTTCCAATTTCATAGAGCATGGATCAAGGGGCTCAAGTGGTAACCCAGAAATTGATGGAAATGGCTGGAACACTTCTAGGGCAGCTACCACTTCTTCGAACTTTGGTTCAACTTGTTCTTCCTCTGCTTGTGCAATGACAACTTCTAAAGCATCAATGGACTGTTTCTGCAAACTCTTAGAAGAAACTTCATCATTCACAACATCAATTGAAAAACAAGTATCAAGAGAGATAGAAGGTTGAGATGGAGGATCAAACACTTTAAATTCAGCAGTTTCATCCAACACAGTCATGGAGAGGGTGCCATCTTTCATATTGATAATTGTGTTTGTTGTGGCCATGAATGGTCGTCCTAAAAGAATGGGATCAACACGATCTCCATTTGGATTGTCCTCCATATCCATCACTACAAAATCAACAGGGAGAATTAGTGTATCAACTTGAACTAGAATATCTTCTACAATACCTTTTGGATATTTTATAGAATGATCAGCTAATTCAAGACGAATTGAAGTCTTCTTCATCCCTTCTAAGCCAAGCTCTTGATAAACTGAATATGGCATTACATTGATGCCTGCTCCTAAGTCCAACATGGCTCTTCCAACCTTCTTGTCTCCAATGGTAATTGGAATGTCAAAACTGCCAGGATCTTTTGATTTTGGTGGAAGCTTCCTTTGCAACACAGCACTTACATTCTGGTCGAGCTTTACTCCTTCATTTGGAGCGAAATTGAGCTTGTGAGTTTTCAAGTCCTTGATGAATTTTCCGTATGCAGGGATCTGTTCAATAAGATCAAGAAAAGGCAAATTGATATTAACTTTACTCAAAATATCATAAATCTCTTTAAAAGCCTTATCTTGCTTTGCTTCCTTAAGACGGCCTGGAAATGGAATCGGTGGAACATATGGAGTGGGTGGCACGAATTTGTCATCTCTTTTATGCAATTGGAATTGATCGGATTTCTGAGAATCTGATTTGGCCTTAGGAGCAGATTGGGGTGTTTTGGGTTGTTCTCCTTCCGAAGTTGTGATCTCCTCTTCATCTTCATTCTCTACAACCACAACATCAATTGAAAGATTAGAACCAACTTTATTATCAACAATCTCACCTGATCCGAGCACATGAATGGCCTTGACTTCATGGTTCTTTGGATTGATCTCAGTTTGGCTTGGCCTTTTCCCAAGCTCTCTTTGAGTTACTTCAGCAGCTAATTGGCCTAATTGGACTTCCAATTTGGAGAGGGCAGCTTGTGTAGTTTGCTGAAAATTGGATTGGTTGATTGCCATCTGCTTCACTATATCTTCCAAAGATGATGATGATTGTTGTGGCCTTTGGAATGAAGGGGGATTTTCTTGATTCTGGGTATTTCTCCATGAAAAGTTTGGATGATTCCTCCAACCTGGATTATAAATTTGAGAGTATGGATCATTTCTTGGACCTTGGTTGTAGGAATTTACCAACTTAGCTTGCTCTTGCACAAATTCTGGATATCCAGCCCCAAGTGGACAAGCTATGGTAGCATGGTCATGAGTTTCACAGATGCTACACACTTCCTTCGGAGGGTTTCTTGAGTTCAATGCAAGAAGAGTATCCAGCTTTTGTTCAAGTTTTGAAATCTGCACACTAGAAGAGTCATTAAAACCACTAACAACACGTTTACCTCTTGTATCCGTATGTTGGGTCTCCATTGCTATCTCCTCAAAGAGTTCATACGTTTCTTCCGGAGTCTTGGTTTTATAAGAACCACCTGCAAAATTTGTGACAATATTATGACTAGAAGGGGTTAGTCCTTTATAAAACATACGCATTTGGAGCTTCAATGGAATCCCATGATGAGGACATTGATTGAGCAGCCCATTGAATCTCTCCCATGCTTCACAAAACGATTCATCATCTTGCTGTGCAAATAACAAGATCTTGTCCCTAAGCATGTCGGTCTTTTGCGTGGAGAAGTATTTCTCCAAGAACTTCTTTTGAATGGCAGCCCATGTAGTGAGTGATCCAGGCTTCAAAGAATTCAACCAATACTTCGCCTTATCCTTCAAAGTGTATGGAAACACTCTCATTCGAAGTTGATCTTCTGTCACTCCTGTCAAGGGAAAAGAGCTCACAACATTAAAAATATCCTTTATATGGGTTAATGGATCTTCATTAGGTAAACCATAAAAGGAAGGTAACATATTAAGATGAGAAGATTTAAGCTCATAGTTTCGAGCTACAGTGGGCAGCGAAATGCTTGAAGGGGATGCTGGAATGGTTGGGATATCAAGGTCTCCCATGAACTCAATGGCAGCCATCATTTCTTCTTCTTCTTGGTCTGAACTTGCTTCCGAATTTGAAGGTGAAGAACCAGGAAGTTCAGTGTGGAGAGCAAGACTTGTAAATGTAGCAAGAGCTTGCTCTTTTGCAGTTGACAACTCCCTTTCTAGACGATTTTGAATTTCAGAGCTCACACGATTTGGTTGCAATGATGGTCCTCGTTCAAAGATCTGGAACGTTGGAACGAAGACCTCACTTGTTCAAGGAATGGCCTGTTAGACATAAACTACCTGAAACAGAAAATTGGATTAATTAGAAACACTAAAAAGAATAGGGTAACCTTCGGCACATAACCAGGGAAGAACTTTCGTTCAGTCCCCCGGCAACGGCGCCAAAAACTTGTTGTTTAATTATGTTAACTCGCAAGTGTACGTGCCAATTAGTAGTATAGCAAAACAAATACGAGGTCGTACCCACGAGGACTGAGAAGTTAAAATTAGTTATGTACTTAGATTACCAAATTCAAGAAGTTAGGAAGTTAAGTCTAAAACAGAATTTAAAGTGAGAGTGATTGTGATTGTGATTGTGATTGTGAAAAGAAAGGAACAAACTGAGATTGCAAAGGAAAGCAAGTAAACAAAAGTAACAAAGAGTGGTTTTGAAGGTTAAAACACAGGTTTGGAGACTAGGGCCTTTGATTCACCATAACAATTCAATTCTGGGTTATAAAGATTCAAGTGACAAGTCTAATTCAAATTCAAAGATTGATTCTAGCTAATGTATGATTAAGCCATGGTGTTTGGTCCTAACCTTGTATTCCTAATTCCCTAATTTGATCATTTGTTGTCTAACCTAAAATTAAGCATTAGGAATCCATTAAGCATAGAAGAACATTTTAAACAACCAAGTATGTATCTAATCCAGATTGTCGAATTCACATACACACTCTTCCTATTCATAGTTCAATTTGAATTAAAGCATGGTGTCTACTCTTAATTCAAACCAAGATATACAAATCTGAATGGTAGCTAGGCATTCCGATCAGCATATAAGCAAGTAGGCAAAATGAATAAGAACATGAATCATGAATCAAACTTGAAACTTGAAATTTATAAACCCAGAATATTCATGTTAGGTTACATCAAAGCCCTAGTTATGGATTTAGTTACTCATAATGGAAAAGAGACTTGAACAGAAATGAGAAAACATAATGAATGCAATAAGAGTAGAAAAACCCCTTTTCTGAAGTTCTTGTGGTGTCCAAGGCTTCTCCAAGTGCTTCTCCACTTCTAATGCTTCTCCAAGAGCTTCCCCACTTCTAGAAAGATGTATGAAGGATATGGAGGTGATTTGGGATGAGTTTGAGTGAGTGGTGATGGCTAAGAAAGATGAAATTCGTAGGGAAATGGAAGAGAGGTTTGCTGGAGTTGTTTTGGTGATTTGAGGCTGTTTAGAGCTTTGGGTTGATTTCTGGAGTGTTTGGGAAAATGATGGAAGTGTTTGAGGGAGGATGGAGTGAAGGATGGTTGAATTGTGGGGTTGTGAATCCCAGACTTGCACCCTTTGAATCTGGAATTGAAGATGTATTTATAGGGGAATGGAGGTGAGAAATCAGAATTGAATATAGCAATCACCTAACACACTTGCATTAGATAATCAGAAATGGTTGTTGCACTTCACCAACAATTCCCACCAGCAGCCATAGGTCATCCTCATGTCAGCATGACCAAGCTTCCATTCAGAAACCAAGAGCTCATCCTCATGTCAGCATGACCAAGCAAGCAATGAGCTCATCTTCCTGTCAGCATGATGAACAACTTCTTGGGCTCACGGATTGGGCTTGGATCACACAAATGTCGACTTTAAGATGTCCATTTTGAAGTTCAGAATGTCATTGATCCAACCACACAAGTATTGGTCCAATCCAAGCTCGGATGAAGAAGATAAGTTCGAAATGAACTTCTAACTCAGGCTCCAGTTTTTGCACGTTTTTGCACCATTTTACTTCACAAGCCTCAAGTGATACCTAGAGCTCAATGAACTGAATGAAAAACACAAAAGAGGTTAAAAGCACAAGGTTAACTCCAAAACATAACTAAATCATAAGCTATAAGGGTATAAAATGATATACAATTGTGAACCGAACAAATACCCCAGACCTAGATTTTGCTAGTCCTCGAGCAAAACAAAACAAAACAAAAACAAGAAGTTAAGTAAACCACTTCCGCAGGTAACTCGATTGCATTGAGCATATGCAACAAGCCTTTAAACCTCTAGGCATCCCTAGTAGGAGGAGTTGTGTCTCCTAAGGGTTTAACAGAAACGATACCCATAAACGCTTTACTGACTCTACAAAACAAAGTGGTTAGAAAAACAAACTTTGAAATCAACTAATGAAAATGAAAGAAAACTTTAGTCATACCTCCAACACCATAGAGTTGCCAAGATAGGTGATCAATCAGTGTGTAAAGTGGAAGCTATAGCTCAAAGGCACACGGCTTCAAAGCAAGCATACTCAAACCTTGAATAGAGAACATGCTTCGACTCTAATTCTCACAGAAAACACTCAATCACTCAGAACCTAAGGTTTAATTCTCTCAAGAAAGCATAAGTGAGTGTAAGAAATAGAAGCACAAATTTGGTTAGATCTCATGAAAGGAATCAAATACTAAGAATATAGATACACATATACATACCAGCACCCATGAATACATCCTCAAAGATCAGCTAGGTCTTTCACAAGGTTGTAATGAAAGGCTAAGGTTTAGGGGAAATGGAAGAATTGGAAGGAAAAACAAGTAACTTAAGAACATACCAAGGTTGCATTCTTCATTAATCTGCAAGGCAACATTGATTTATAATGGCGTGGCTGCAAACTTCATTGTACCACCTGGCATAGACCTTATTTTTCACACTTAGATCAAATCGAAACACTTTCTCTTTATCTTTCTTATTTGCTGATTTGATCCGCATCTTCTTTAACTTCATTGCACATATTCACATCATCTTTCATTTAGGCACATGGCAGCAACTTCCTTGCGTCAAACTTTATCTTGGCACACCTTGGTATATTTCTAAGCTATAGGGTATGGCTACAAGAGGTTATATATCTCAGATTGAGATACAAAGGTAGGGAAAATGATGAGGGTGATAGAAGAAAGAGGCTTGAAGTGTTTGGCTTCAAGAGGGCTAATGGAACACACATATGGGTAGGGTGAAAAGAAAGCACATAGAATGGTTATACACACATAGCCTAGCATCACTTCAATGAGTTCATTCATGAATGAGAGCAAGCACATGATATCTGCAAAAGAGAATCATCCTTAGTATTCAATCAAAATGGAACAATGAGATCAATTAGAGTGAATTGAAGAAAATAAGTATGGATGAGAAATAGAACACTTTAAACCCTCTCAAGAAAGCAATTAGGCTTGATATGGCTCACTAGGGTAGTCTCCACTATTCTCCTTCAAGAATTTGAGCATGGTACTTTAGCCACCAGAATTCTAAGAGAAAAAGCTTTGTGAAGTGCAAAAATTCTGATATGAAAACCTCAATGGCAGCTCCATAGCATTGCTTGTATGACATTCTAAAAAAAATTAGTAACAAATGAACGAAAATTGAAAACACAAATGAATTAAAAACCTTCCCCCCAGACCTGAATTGAACATTGTCCTCAATGTTAAAGCATAGAAAAGATGATTTGAGAACATGCAAATGATAAAGGGAAAAGTTAAGAAGAAGGTTTAGAGAAACTCCCCCTTGATGCGATTAGGTCGACCGCTACCAAGCACCATCTTCTTGAACACATGGGTTGCCTCCCAAGAAGCGCCTTAGTTAATGTCTTGGCAAGACATTATACAATCTGCTTATGATGAGTTGGGGGGTTTTGGATTAATCGTCTCAAGATAGTTCACCCAACTTCTTCTCCTCTTTCTTTTCCTTTTCCTTTTCTTTTTCTTCAAGTGTGCAAGGGGTATAACTTTGAACATGCCATTGGATGGTTCCAACTTCGTAGAGCATGGATCAAGGGGCTCAAGTGGTAACCCAAAAATTGATGGAAATGGCTGGAACACTTCTAGGGCAGCTACCACTTCTTGGAACTTTGGTTCAACTTGTTCTTCCTCTGCTTGTGCAATGACAACTTCTAAAGCATCAATGGACTGTTTCTGCAAACTCTTAGAAGAAACTTCATCATTCACAACATCAATTGAAAAACAAGTATCAAGAGAGATAGAAGGTTGAGATGGAGGATCAAACACTTTAAATTCAGCAGTTTCATCCAACACGGTCATGGAGAGGGTGCCATCTTTCATATTGATAATTGTGTTTGTTGTGGCCATGAATGGTCGTCCTAAGAGAATGGGATCAACACGATCTCCATTTGGATTGTCCTCCATATCCATCACTACAAAATCAACAGTTAGAATTAGTGTATTAACTTGAACTAGAATATCTTCTACAATACCTTTTGGATATTTGATAGAATGATCAGCTAGTTCAAGACGAATTGAAGTCTTCTTCATCCCTTCTAAACCAAGCTCTTGATAAACTGAATATGGCATCACATTGATGCCTGCTCCCAAGTCCAACATGGCTCTTCCAACCTTCTTGTCTCCAATGTTAATGGGAATGTCAAAGCTGCCAGGATCTTTTGATTTTGGTGGAAGCTTCCTTTGCAACACAGCACTTACATTCATGTCAAGCTTTACTCCTTCATTTGGAGCGAAATTGAGCTTATGAGTTTTCAAGTCCTTGATGAATTTTCCATATGCAGGAATCTGTTCAATAAGATCAAGCAAAGGCAAATTGATATTAACTTTACTCAAAATATCATAAATCTCTTTAAAAGCCTTATCTTGCTTTGCTTTCTTAAGACGGCCTGGAAATGGAATCTGTGGAACATATGGAGCGGGTGGCACGTATCTATCTTCTTGAAGATGTGGTGGCACAAATTTGTCACCCCTTTTATGCAATTGGAATTGGTCGGATTTCTGAGAATCTGATTTGGCCTTAGGAGCAGATTGGGATGTTTTGGGTTGTTCTCCTTCCGTAGCCGTGGTTTCCTCCTCTTCATCTTCATTTTCTACAATAACAACATCATTTGAAAGATTAGAATCAACTTTATTATCAATGATCTTACCTGATCTGAGCACATGAATGGCCTTGACTTCATGGTTCTTTGGATTGATCTCAGTTTGGCTTGGCCATTTCCCAAGCTCTCTTTGAGTTATTTCAGCAGCTATTTGGCCTAATTGGACTTCCAATTTGGAGATGGCAGCTTGTGTAGTTTGTTGAAAATTGGATTGATTGATTGCCATCTGCTTCACTATATCTTCCAATGATGATGATGATTGTTGTGGCCTTTGGAATGAAGGCGGATTTGCTTGATTCTGGGTATTCCTCCATGAAAAGTTTGGATGATTCCTCCAACCTGGATTATAACTTTGAGAGTATGGATCATTTCTTGGATCTTGGTTGTAGGAATTTACCACCATAGCTTGCTCTTGCACAAATTCTGGATATCCAGCCCCAAGTGGACAAGCTATGGTAGCATGGTCATGAGTTTCGCAGATGCTACACACTTCCTTCGGAGGGTTTCTTGAGTTCAATGCAAGAAGAGCATCTAACTTTTGTTCCAGTTTTGAAATCTGCACACTAGAAGAGTCATTAAAACCACTAACAACACGTTTACCTCTTGTATCCGTATGTTGGGTCTCCATTGCTATCTCCTCAAAGAGTTCATATGTTTCTTCCGGAGTCTTGGTCTTATAAGAACCACCTGCAAAGTTTGTGACAATATTATGACTAGAAGGGGTTAGTCCTTTATAAAACATACGCATTTGGAGCTTCAATGGAATCCCATGATGAGGACATTGATTGAGCAGCCCATTGAATCTCTCCCATGCTTCACAAAACGATTCATCATCTTGCTGTGCAAATAACAAGATCTTGTCCCTAAGCATGTCGGTCTTTTGCGTGGAGAAGTATTTTTCCAGGAACTTCTTTTGAATGGCAGCCCATGTAGTGAGTGATCCAGGCTTCAAAGAATTCAACCAATACTTCGCCTTATCCTTTAAAGTGTATGGAAACACTCTCATTCGAAGTTGATCTTCCGTCACACCTGTCAAGGGAAAAGAACTCACAACATTAAAAATATCCTTTATATGAGTTAATGGATCTTCATTAGGTAAACCATAAAAGGAAGGTAACATATTAAGATGAGAAGATTTAAGCTCATAGTTTCGAGCTACAGTGGGCAGTGAAATGCTTGAAGGAGATGCTGGAATTGTTGGGATATCAAGGTCTCCCATGAACTCAATGGCAGCCATCATTTCTTCTTCTTCTTGGTTCTGAACTTGCTTCCGAATTTGAAGGTGAAGAACCAGGAAGTTCAGTGTGGAGAGCTATACTTCTAAATGTAGCAAGAGCTTGCTCTTTCGCAATTGACAACTCCCTTTCTAGACGATTCTGAATTTCAGAGGTCACCCTATTGGGTTGCAATGATGGTCCTGCGTTCAAAGATCTCAAACGTTGGAACGAAGACCTCACTTGTTCAAGGAATGGATTTCTAGACATAAACTACCTGAAACAGAAAATAAGATAAATTAGAAACACTAAAAAGAATAGGGTAACCTTGGGCACATAACCAGGGAAGAACTTTCATTCAGTCCCCGGCAACGGCGCCAAAAACTTGTTGCGTAGATTTAGCTGCACCAAAATGGATTCAGCTGCATCCTCAACTTGTGATACTCGCAAGTGCACGAGCCGTTGGTAGTTTAGCATATGTAAGTGCGAGGTCGATTCCACAGGGATTGGTGATTGAATAATCCAATTCAGTTTTCCTACACAAAACAGAAATGAAAACAAGAGAAACAAAACAAGAAGAAAGAAAAGAACTAAGACAAGATGGTGAGGTTTTAGAATCCACCCTAATTGTTCTAATCATGTTATGGCAGCAAGTAAACAAATTGATTCACTCATGAAGATGCTCACAAATAAGTCCATGGTGTTTGGATCAAATTCCATTGAACATCACAAGGACTCCAAGCATGGTGTTTACATTAGGAGACCTAGAAACCAAATCACATAAGTTGCTAATGGATGGAATGAAGATGATCCCCAAACCTTCCCAACAAGAGCATAACGCATAAAACCTTAGGTGATCAATCAAAGGATGCAAAACGCTCCATTAAAACGGTGAAGAAGAATTCATGAATGAAATCAAACTTTATAAACTCAAACCATGATACAAGACTAGCAAGATGTTTATTACAACTAATAACAGAAAAACAAAGTAAAACAAAGGAAATACAAGAAGAAAATAAAACACAAAGGGAGAGAAGGGAGAAGGCAGCAGCTGGGAGGCTTTGGCCTCCTGGCAGCCATGGAGATGATTCTTGTCCATCTCTAGCATGCTGTCCTTATCTTCTTCTCCTCCCTTTGTCTTTTATTTTCTTCTTGTATTTCCTTTGTTTTACTTTGTTTTTCTGTTATTAGTTGTAATAAACATCTTGCTAGTCTTGTATCATGGTTTGAGTTTATAAAGTTTGATTTCATTCATGAATTCTTCTTCACCGTTTTAATGGAGCTGTTTTGCATCCTTTGATTGATCACCTAAGGTTTTATGCGTTATGCTCTTGTTGGGAAGGTTTGGGGATCATCTTCATTCCATCCATTAGCAACTTATGTGATTTGGTTTCTAGGTCTCCTAATGTAAACACCATGCTTGGAGTCCTTGTGATGTTCAATGGAATTTGATCCAAACACCATGGACTTATTTGTGAGCATCTTCATGAGTGAATCAATTTGTTTACTTGCTGCCATAACATGATTAGAACAATTAGGGTGGATTCTAAAACCTCACCATCTTGTCTTAGTTCTTTTCTTTCTTCTTGTTTTGTTTCTCTTGTTTTCATTTCTGTTTTGTGTAGGAAAACTGAATTGGATTATTCAATCACCAATCCCTGGAATCGACCTCGCACTTACATATGCTAAACTACCAACGGCTCGTGCACTTGCGAGTATCACAAGTTGAGGATGCAGTTGAATCCATTTTGGTGCAGCTAAATCTACGCAACAAAGGCAGCCACCACTTCTTGGAACTCCAGTTCACAAAGATCTTCTTCTTCTTGTGTTAAGACAGCTTCTAGAGCATCATTAGACTTTCTCTGCAAAATTTTGGAAGAAACCTCATGATCCACAACATCAATTGAAAAGCAAGAATCAAGAGAGATAGAAGGTTGAGATAGAGCATTAAGCATTTTAAATTCAACAGTTTCACCCAAAACAGTCATGGAGAGGGTGCTATCTTTCACTTTGATGATTGTGTCTGCAGTGGCCATGAATGGCCTGCCTAGGAGAATGGGATCAACACGATCTCCATTTGGATTGTCTTCCATGTCCATTACTACAAAATCAGCAGAGAGAATTAGTGTATTAACTTGAACTAGAATATCTTCTACAATACCTTTTGGATATTTTATAGAATGATCAGCTAGTTCAAGTCGCATTGAAGTCTTCTTCATCCCTTCTAAGCCAAGCTTTTGATATACTGAATATGGCATTAGATTGATGCTTGCTCCCAAGTCCAACATGGCTCTTCCAACCTTCTTGCCTCCAATGTTAATGGGAATGTCAAAGCTGCCAGGATCATCTAGTTTTGGTGGAAGCTTCCTTTGCAATACAGCACTTACATTCTGGTCGAGCTTTACTCCTTCATTTGGAGCGAAATTGAGCTTGTGAGTTTTCAAGTCCTTGATGAATTTTCCATATGCAGGAATCTGTTCAATAAGATCAAGCAAAGGCAAATTGATATTAACTTTACTCAAAATATCATAAATCTCTTTAAAAGCCTTATCTTGCTTTGCTTTCTTAAGACGGCCTGGAAATGGAATCTGTGGAACATATGGAGCGGGTGGCACGTATCTATCTTCTTGAAGATGTGGTGGCACAAATTTTTCATCCCTTTTATGCAATTGGAATTGATCGGATTTCTGAGAATCTGATTTGGCCTTAGGAGCATATTGAGAAGTTTTGAGTTGTTCTCCTTCCTTGGCCATGGTCTCCTCCTCTTCATTTTCTACAATCACAACATCATTTGAAAGTTTAGAATCATCTTTATTATCAATGATCTTACCTGATCTGAGCACATGAATGGCCTTGGCTTCTGTGTTCTTTGGATTGATCTCAGTTTGGCTTGGCCATTTCCCAGGCACTCTTTGAGTTATTTCAGCAGCTATTTGGCCTAATTGGACTTCCAATTTGGAGATGGCAGCTTGTGTAGTTTGCTGAAAATTGGATTGGTTGATTGCCATTTGCTTCACTATATCTTCCAATGATGATGATGATTGTTGTGGTCTTTGGAATGAAGGGGGATTTGCTTGATTCTGGGTATTTCTCCATGAAAAGTTTGGATGATTCCTCCAACCTGGATTATAACTTTGAGAGTATGGATCATTTCTTGGACCTTGGTTGTAGGAATTTACCAACTTAGCTTGTTCTTGCACAAATTCTGGATATCCAGCCCCAAGTGGACAAGCTGTGGTAGCATGGTCATGAGTTTCACAAATGCTACACACTTCCTTCGGAGGGTTTCTTGAGTTCAATGCAAGAAGAGTATCCAGCTTTTGTTCAAGTTTTGAAATCTGCACACTAGAAGAGTCATTAGAACCACTAACAACACGTTTACCTCTTGTATCCGTATGTTGGGTCTCCATTGCTATCTCCTCAAAGAGTTCATACGTTTCTTCGGAGTCTTGGTCTTATAAGAACCACCTGCAAAATTTGTGACAATATTATGACTAGAAGGGGTTAGTCCTTTATAAAACATACGCATTTGAAGCTTCAATGGAATCCCATGATGAGGACATTGATTTAGCAGCCCATTGAATCTCTCCCATGCTTCACAAAACGATTCATCATCTTGCTGTGCAAATAACAAGATTTTGTCCCTAAGCATGTCGGTCTTTTGCGTGGAGAAGTATTTTTCCAGGAACTTCTTTTGAATGGCAGCCCATGTAGTGAGTGAACCAGGCTTCAAAGAATTCAACCAATACTTCGCCTTATCCTTTAAAGTGTATGGAAACACTCTCATTCGAAGTTGATCTTCTGTCACACCTGTCAAGGGAAAAGAACTCACAACATTAAAAATATCCTTTATATGAGTTAATGGATCTTCATTAGGTAAACCATAAAAGGAAGGTAACATATTAAGATGAGAAGATTTAAGCTCATAGTTTCGAGCTACAGTGGGCAGCGAAATGCTTGAAGGGGATGCTGAAATTATTGGGATATCAAGGTCTCCCATGAACTCAATGGCAGCCATCATTTCTTCTTCTTCTTGGTCTGAACTTGCTTCCGAATTTGAAGGTGAAGAACCAGGAAGTTCAGTGTGGAGAGCAAGACTTGTAAATGTAGCAAGATCTTGCTCTTTTGCAGTTGACAACTCCCTTTCTAGACGATTCTGAATTTCAGAGGTCACACGATTCGGTTGCAATGATGGTCCTGCGTTCAAAGATCTGGAACGTTGGAACGAAGACCTCACTTGTTCAAGGAATGGCCTGTTAGACATAAACTACCTGAAACGGAAAATTAGATTAATTAGAAACACTAAAAAGAATAGGGTAACCTTGGGGACATAACCAGGGAAGAACTTTCATTCAGTCCCCGGCAACGGCGCCAAAATTTGTTGTTAATAATATGTTAACTCGCAATTGTACGGGGCAATTAGTAGTATAGCAAGACAAGTACGAGGTCGTACCCACGAAGACTGAGAAGTTCAAATTAGTTATGTACTTTAGATTACCAAATTCAAGAAGTTAGGAAGTTAAATCTAAAACAGAATTTAAAGCAAGAGTGAGTTTGAAAACAAATGAAGCAAGATTAAAATGAACTTTGAAGTGAAAATGCTTGTGATTATAGAAAGAAATGGACAAATTGAAATTGCAACGGAAAGCAAGTAAACAAAAGTAACAAAGGGTGGTTTTGAAGATTAAAACACAGGTTTGGAGACTAGGGCATTCGATTCACCATAACAATTCAATTCTGGGTTATAAAGATTCAAGTAACAAGTCTAATTCAGATTCAAAGATTGATTCTAGCTAAAGTATGATTAAGCCATGGTGTGTGGTCATAACCTTGTGTTCCTAATTCCCTAATTTGATCATTTGTTGTCTAACCTAAAATTAAGCATTAGGAACCCATTAAGCATAGAAGAACATTTTAAACAACCAAGTATGTATCTAATCCCTGTTGTTGAATGTCCATACATACTCTTCCTATTCATAGTTCAATTTGGATTAAAGCATGGTGTATACTCTTAATTCAAACCAAGATAGTTAACAAACAAGTTCTAATGATGATCAATCATTCAAACAAGCATGTTAACTTATAAGCATAATGAATAAGAACATGAATCATGAATCAAACTTGAAACTCCAAACTTATAAACCCAGAATATTCATGTTAGGTTACATCGAAGCCCTAGTTATGGATTTAGCTACTCATAATGGAAAAGAGACTTGAACATAAATGAGAAAACATAATGAATGCAATAAGAGTAGAAAAACCCTTTTTCTGAAGTTATTGTGGTGTCCAAGGCTTCTCCAAGTGCTTCTCCACTTCTAATGCTTCTCCAAGAGCTTCCCCACTTCTAGAAAGATGTATGAAGGATATGGAGGTGATTTGGGATGAGTTTGAGTGAGTGGTGATGGCTAAGGAAGATGAAATTCGTAGGGAAATGGAAGAAAAGTTTGCTGGAGTTGTTTTGGTGATTGTTGGCGTGTTTGGGATTGTGAGAGTGTTTGAGGATGGTTGGAGTGAATTGTGGGGGTTGTGAATCTCAGGATTTGTTGTGTCTTGAATGTGGAATGGATGTGGTATTTATAGGGAGAGGGGAGTGACAAATCTGAATTCAATATGGCTAATGCATACAACACTTGCATTATAAAAGATGAATTGGTTGATACACTTCACTAATGCATACAACACTTGCATTATAAAAGATGAATTGGTTGATGCACTTCACTAATGCTTCTCCACCAGCAGCCCTAGCTCATCTTCATGTCACCATGACCAAGCTTCCAACCAACTACAATAGCTCATGCCTAGCTCACCATGACCAAGCTTCCAACCAGCTCATCCTCATGTCAGCATGACCAGCAACTTCTTGGGCTTACGAATTGGGCTAGGCTGAATCAAATGAAGACTTTAAGATGTCCATTATGAAGTTCAGAATGTGTACGATCCAACCACACAAGTATTGGCCCAATCCAAGCTCGGAGGAGGAAGTTAAGGCTGAAACAAATTGCTAACTCGTTTTGCTCGCTGACAAAAATCCATCCTGAGAATGGTTCAGTGTTTGCTAGGTTACGGACTCCAGAGTTATCCAATGGGGCTGAATTTTGGATATGTTCTAGTACACACCCATTGGAACAACTTCCATGAAGCATGCGGCCTCATCCGAGTGGTGTAGGTTGCTGAAACAGATCTTGCAATGTGACCCACGAAACTGGACTGTAGGAAAAATGAGTTTTTCCTTAAGCTTTTCTTCCATTCATCCAAATTAGGCTTTAACATGCTTGAATTGCATGAATTATGCTCTCTTGCTCTATTGGCCTACAAAACACACAAATAGAAGCAAATAACTCAGAATTATAGGAAACTAAGCAAAAGAAGTAAGTAAATTAGGCATGTATATGTATGAAATTATGAGCTTAACAAAAACAAAACAAAACAAAATACAAAAACGTTAACCTTCCAACCGGACAAAAATGTTAAACTTCATAGACATGGTTCAACAAGGAACAAAACAAGCACTAAGGAAGTTCTAAACATTATTCAAGTGCTACCACAATCTCACAAAAATCATGCTCAAGGTGTGTGTGTGAAATAGCCATGAAGATACAACTCATGCTTCTCAAACAACGATATGAATTCCTGCAAGAATGAACACAAGTTTGCCAAGCTAAACCAAAATCAATAGGACATTACTCATGGATGTAATGTAATGGTTAGAAAAGGAATGGATATTCAAACACAAAGTCAAAGGAACAAAGTAGAGCATAATATGTAAACAAGATCATTGACATTTGACATGTAAGGCACATAAATTGAAATTGAATCACTTCACAATTTGATTTTGACATTTACACACTTTGTATAATATTTGGCCCAATTTTGCGGCTCTTTACCCTAGATCACCTTGATTTCTCCTTATATCACCCTAGGGTCGTGATTACATTGGCCACACTTCTTTTCTCTTTTTCTTTTGAAATTTTTTTTAATAGCTCATTTATTGCCTTGAATACATTACAATCTGAAATACAATCATACTCTACATATCCCCTAGATGGTAGGATGTTTAATGGATGATAAGGTGATAGAAAGAAATGGCTAAGTGTTTGGGCACAAAAGGGTTTACAATGGAATATGTATTGTATGGGTTGATGGAGGAAAAAGAAAGAGGCTTAACAAAGATGGCCTAAATCATATCTTAGTTATAACTTAACATTCCAATGAATCACACAAGCAAAAATGCATACAATTGGGTAAGACATGCAAGAGTTGTATAATCATGGCTAAAGTGCATAGAAAGCTCAAGAATAATTATGTGAGATTTAGCTAGCAAAAGAATAAGATTTAGACCTAACACAATGCTTATCAAATTCCTAAGAGACATATTAGAAGTTAGACTCAAGATTTATCATTGGTGTGGGAAGGAAAACTGAAAATGACTCAAAGAAAAGAAACAGAAAAGAAAAACGAGAGGTTTCAAATTGCTGTTTTGCTCAATTTCAACATATAATCTGTTTTGACATGTAACTTTCAAACCACTTGGTCAAATTTAACATTCTTTATGTCGTTGGATTCAGCATGAAACAATGAAGAACATAACGCGCACCAAACTTTCAAAACAGTAGCAGAAAATAAAAATTGTAGCAATGAAGAAGCCTACGTTTTCAGACACAAACACAAAAACTAAAAAAAAAAACTTTCCAGCAACTAAAAAAAACTTTCCAGCACCCCCAAACTTAAATGAAGCATTGTCCTCAATGTTTGAATCCATGTAAAGCATGCAATGCACATGAAATCCAGGGTAAAGGAATGAAATGAAAAAAATAATAAAAGAAAGAGAGTTTAGAACACAAATATACAAGCAACTCATGGATGACCAGTTAAGGGCCTCAGAAAATACAGCCAGGGGATCCGGGAAGGTTGGAGGGGTCACAAAGGTCCCACTTAAAACCCAAACTTCTTAGACACCGAAGGTGTCGCCTAAAGAACTCCTAGACACTGTATTGACGGAGACGCTCACTGGAGTTACCACGAGTCAGCTCATATAAAAAATCTTTTTAATTTTTTTTTTAATAAAAGAAGTAGAAAATCAAAATTACTGAAATAATAACAAAACAACTAAAGAGAAAGGATTGGAATACTCCCCCTTGAAGCGATTAGGTCGAGCGTGATGCACATGGAGGTCGCGATTTCTCCCATTGCTCCACACTTCACATTCTTATGATTGAGGTTGCCATCTCTCTCCATTTTTATTAAGCTATCATAAATTGCTAAAACAAACACACAAACTTGAAATGGAATTAAAAGGATTAGGAAATAAAAACTAAAATGAAAAGGAAAATCAACACACATCCAATTCCATGATTCAAAGCAACAAGCACCAATGGGTTGTGTAAGCTGGGACTTAAACCCAGTTCTCTTGCTTGTTGGGCAATTATCCTTTTTCTGTTGGACTACAAACACAACTTGTCCATTAACGTCATTAACTTTAAAACTTGAAATTGTCCAGTTAAGAAAAAAAAAATAAAGTAGGAAAGCCAAATAGAAGAAAATAACTAACTCAAGTAGATAAGTTCCCAAGTTCAATTAGATTAACGGATTGATTCTAGCTAATGTATGATTAAGCCATGGTGTGTGGTCATAACCTTGTGTTCCTAATTCCCTAATTTGATCATTTGTTGTCTAACCTAAAATTAAGCATTAGGAACCCATTAAGTATAGAAGAACAATTTAAACAACCAAGCATGTATCTAATCCCTGTTGTCGAATGTCCATACATACTCTTCCTATCCATAGTTCAATTCGAATTAAAACATGGTGTATACTCTTAATTCAAACCAAGATAGCTAACATGCAAGCCTAAATGGTGATCAATCATTCAAACTAGCATATTAACTTATAAGCATAATGAATAAGAACAAAAACCATAATTGAAACTTGGAAACTAATTCAACTTGAAACTAGAAAATGAAACTAAGAGAATTTGAGGGAGAGAAGGGAAGGGAGCTCTAGAGAAGTGTTTGAGAGCTCCCCCCCTTGGGGTGTGTTTACAAGTTTAGAGAACCTCCATATGTTATTTGGGCCAATCCAAGGTCGGAGTAAGAAGTTAAGGCCGAAACAAATTGCTAACTCATTTTCCGCGCTGAAAAAATCCATCCTGAGCATGGCTCTGTGTTTGCTAGGTAACGGACTCCAGAGTTATCCAATGGGGCTGAATTTTGGATATGTTATAGTACACACCCATTGGAACCACTTTCATGAGGAATATGGCCTCATCCGAGCTATGTAGGTTGCTGAAACAAAGCTTGCAATATGACCTACGAAACTGGGCTGGCAGGGGACTGTAGCCAAAATTGAGTTTGTCTTTAAGCTCTTCATCCATTCATCCAAATTAGGTCCTAACATGCATGGATTGCATGAATTATGCTCTCTTGCTCTATTTGCCTACAAAACACACAAAGGGAGGCAAATCTAGGAAACTAAGCAAAAGAAGTAAGTAAATAGGGCATGTATATGTATGAAATTATGAGCTTATCACACCCCCAAACTTAGATTTTGCTAGTCCTCGAGCAAAACAAAAGAAAAACAAAGATAAACAAAACAAAATAAGAAGTTAACTAGACCACTTTCGTAGGTAACTCGATTGCATTGAGCGTATGCAACAAGCCTTTAAACCTCTAGGCATCCCTAGTAGGAGGAGTTGTGTCTCCTGATGGTTTAACAGATACGATACCCACAAACGTTTTACTGACTCTACAAAACAAAGTAGTTAGAAAACTTAATAGATTTGTTAGTCCTTAAGCAAAACAAAAAATAAAAACAAAACAAAAACAAAGGAACAAAACAAGCACTAAGGAAGTTCTAAACATTATTCAAGTGCTACCATAATCTCACACAAATCATGCTCAAGGTGTGTGTGTGTGAAATAGCCATGAAGATACAACTCATGCTTCTCAAACAACGATATGAATTCCTGCAAGAATGAACACAAGTTTGCCAAGCTAAACCAAAATCAGTAGGACTTTACTTATGGATGTAATGGGGTTATGATAATGGTTAGACAAAGAATGTATATGAAAACACAAAGTCTAAGGAACAAAGTAGAGCATGTATATAAACAAGATCATGAACGTTTGAAATATAAGGAACATAAATTGAAAAGCTCACAACACCAAATTTTGCAATTGAATCACTTCACAATTTGATTTTGACATTTACACACTTTGTATAATATTTGGCCCAATTTTGCGGCTCTTTACCCTAGATCACCTTGATTTCTCCTTATATCACCCTAGGGTCGTGACTACATTCGCCACACTTCTTTTCTATTTTTCTTTTGATTTTTTTTATAGCTCATTTATTGCCTTGAATACATTACAATCTCAAATACAATCATACTCTACAAGTCCCCTAGATGGTAGGATGTTTAATGGATGATAAGGTGATAGAAAGAAATGGCTAAGTGTTTGGGCACAAAAGAGTTTACAATGGAATATGTATTTTATGGGTTGATGGAGGAAAAAGAAAGAGGCTTAACAAAGATGGCCTAAATCATATCTTAGTTATAAACTTGACATTCCAGTGAATCACACAAGCAAAAATGCATACAATTGGGTAAGACATGCAAGAGTTGTATAATCATGGCTAAAGTGCATAGAAAGCTCAAGCATAATTATGTGAGATTTAGCTAGCAAAAGAATAAGATTTAGACCTAACACAATGCTTATCAAATTCCTAAGAGCCATATTAGAAGTTAGACTCAAGATTTATCATTGGTATGGGAAGGAAAACTGAAAATGACTCAAAGAAAAGAAACATAAAAGAAAAACGTGAGGTTTCAAATTGCTGTTTTGCTCAATTTTAACATATAATCTGTTTTGACATGTAACTTTCAAACCACTTGGTCAAATTTAACGTTCTTTATGTCGATAGATTCCGCATGAAAAAATGAAGAATACAACGTGGACCAATCTTTCAAAACAGTAGTAGAAAATAAAAACTGTAGCAATGAAGAAGCCTACGTTTTCAGACACAAACACAAAAACTAAATAAAAAACTTTCCTCACCCCCAAACTTAAATGAAGCATTGTCCTCAATGTTTGAATCCATGTAAAGCATATAATGCACATGAAATCCAGGGTAAAGGAATGAAATGAAAAGAAAAAAAAAATAAAAGAAAGAGAGTTTAGAACTTCCCCTTGAAGCGATTAGGTTGAGTGTGATGCACTTGGAGGTCGCGACTTCTCCCATTGCTCCACACTTCCCATTCTTATGATTGAGGTTCCCATCTCTCTCCATTTTTATTAAGCTGTCATAAATTGCTAAAACAAACACACAAACTTGAAATGGAATGAAAAGGATTAGGAAATAAAAACTAAAATGAAAAGGAAAATCAACACACATCCAATTCCATGCTTCAAAGCAACAAGCACCAATGGGTTGTGTAAGCTGGGACTTAAACCCAGTTCTCTTGCTTGTTAGGCAATTGTCCTTTTCCATTGGACTACAAACACAACTTGTCCATTAACGCCATTAACTTTAAAACATGAAACTATCTAGAAAAACATGAAAATGAAAAATAAAAATAAAACAAGTAGGGAAAAGAAATAGAACCAAACTATGTTGCCAATCCCCGGCAACGGCGCCAAAAACTTATTGTGTAGATACAGCTGCACCAAAATGGATTCAGTTGCATCCTCAACTTGTGATACTCGCAAGTGCACGAGCCGTTCGGTAGTATAGCATATGTAAGTGCGAGGTCGATCCCACGAGGATTGGTGATTAAATGATTCAATTCATTTTCCCTACACAAAATAGAAACAAAAACAAAGAACATAAAATAAGGAAGAAAGAAATAAGTAACTCAAGCAAATAAGTTCCCAAGTTCAATTTAGATTAATGGATTGATTCTAGCTAAAGTATGATTAAGCCATGGTGTGTGGTCATAACCTTGTGTTCCTAATTCCCTAATTTGATCATTTGTTGTCTAACCTAAAATTAAGCATTAGGAACCCATTAAGCATAGAAGAACAATTTAAACAACCAAGCATGTATCTAATCCCTGTTGTTGAATGTCCATACATACTCTTCCTATTCATAGTTCAATTCAAATTAAAGCATGGTGTATACTCTTAATTCAAACCAAGATAGCTAACATGCAAGCCTAAATGGTGATCAATCATTCAAACTAGCATATTAACTTATAAGCATAATGAATAAGAACAAAAACCATAATTGAAACTTGGAAACTAATTAAACTTGAATACTTAAGAAAGAATGTACATAAGGAAAAGTAAAGTAGAACTAAGAAATACTTAAGGAGAATTTCAGCACAAATATTTCATTACTACAATTGAAAACTAGAGAGGGAAACTAAGAGAATTTGAGGGAGAGAAGGGAAGGGAGCTCTAGAGAAGTGTTTGAGAGCTCCCCCCCTTGGGGTGTGATTACAAGCTTGGGAAACCTCACTATATATAGGCCTAAGGAAGCTGAAAATCTGAATTAAGTATGGCTAATGCATACAACACTTCTTTTATAAAATCTGAAATGGTTGATGCACTTGTATTAGAAAATATGAATTGGTTGATGCACTTGTATTAGAAAATCAGAATTGGTTGCTGCACTTCACCAATAAATCCCACCAGCAGCCCTAGCTCATCTTCATGTCACCATGACCAAGCTTCCAACCAGAAATAATAGCTCATCCTGAGGTCAGCATGACCAGGAACTTCAAGGGCTTACGAATTGGGCTTCCCTTAAGAAAATTAAGACTTTAAGCACTCAAACTTGAAGTTCAGAATGTCTTCTTTCCAGCCATATATCATTTGAGCCAATCCAAGGTCGGAGGAGGAAGTTAAAGCCAAAACAAATTGCTAACTCATTTTGCGCGCTGATAAAATCCATCCTGAGCATGGCTCTGTGTTTGCTAGGTAACAGACTCCACAATTATCCAATGGGGCTGAAATTCGGATATGTTATAGTATACACTCATTGGAACAACGTTCATGAAGAATGTGGCCTCATCCGAGCTATGTAGGTTGCTGAAACAAAGCTTGCAATATGACCTACGAAACTGGGCTGGCAGGGGACTGTAGCGAAAATTGAGTTTGTCTTTAAGCTCTTCATCCATTCATCCAAATTAGGCCCTAACATGCATGGATTGCATCGTTTACTATCCAAAGCCATCATTATTACCTAAAGCTCAATGAACTGAAAGATAAACACAAAAAGGATTAAAAGCACAAGTTTAACTCAAAAACATAACCAAATCATAAGCTAGAAGGGTACAAAATGATGTACAATTATGAACCGATCAAGAATGAATGTCATGAAGTCCCAACTTGTCACGTAGTGTCACAAATTGATCTTTCCCCAAGGCTTTTGTGTATACATCTGCCAACTGGAAGCGTGTTGGTACATATGAAGGACTAATCATTCCAGATTGCAGTTTTTCTCGAACTATGTGACAATCTATTTCAATGTGCTTCGTACGCTCATGGAAAACTGGATTTGCTACAATATGCAAAGTTGCCTGATTATCAGAGAACAATGATGTTGGAGCTCTTTGTGGGACCTTTAAATCCTGTGATATATAGCGCAGCCAAGTGAGCTCCAAACATGTGTTAGCCATAGCTCGATATTCGGCTTCTGCGATGATCTAGAAATAATGGTTTTTTTCTTAGACTTCCATGAGATGAGAGAGTTTCCAAGAAATACACAATATCCAGTAACTGATCTTCTCCTTGGCACGACAACCTCCCCAATCTGAATCACAAAAGGATTTCAAGGCAAGATTGTTGGTGGCAGGAAAAAACAAACCTTGACCAGGAGTACCTTTGATGTATCCAATGAGGTTTGCGAGGTTGATGCACAAACTCACTCAATGTTCGAACAAAGTAAACTATATCAGGCCTTGTGACGGTAAGATAAATCAGTCTCCCAACCAATCTTCTGTACTTCGTTGGATCATTTAGCAACGCTCCATCTGTGGGAGTAAGCTTCAAATTTTGCTCCATAGGAAATTTGTCTGGACATGCGCTTATAAGTCCCGAGTCTTGCAAAATATCTAGTGCATATTTTCTCTGAGACATGAAAATACCTTTCTTGGAACGGGAGAACTCAATGCCTAGAAAATATTTCAAATCTCTAGATCTTTCATACAGAAGCGTTGGAGAAGAAACTTTTTGAGACGTTCCATTTCTTGAAGATCATTTCCTGTGGTAAGTATGTCGTCAACATAGATAAGCACTGCAGTAAATGAATTACCTTCGGCCTTGGTAAATAGTGAATAATCAGCCTTTTGTACACTATCTGAAAAGGTGGAAAACCAGTTTCTAGAGGCATGTTTGAGTCCATAGAGGGATTTATTGGGCTGACATACAATGTTCTCCCCCTGCGAGCGAAGACCAAGAGGAGACTCCATGTAAACCACTTCGTGTAAATCTCTGTGAAGGAAAGCATTCTGGATGTCCAACTGGTAGATAAACCAATTGCGGGCAGCAGCAACAGTAATGAGACATCGGAGAGTGGTGAGTTTTGCTGTGGGGAAAAGGTCTCTTGGTAATCAATGCCCTCAACCTGAGTGTAGCCCTTAGCAACTAGCCGAGCTTTGTATCGTTCAATGGTGCCATCAGACTTGTATTTGATTTTGTAGACCCATTTGCATCCAATCGGTTTATGACCAACGGGTAAAGGAACCATACTCCATATGTTATTTTGCTGCAAGGCCTCTAATTCTGCATGCATGGCATGTTGCCAATTTGGATCATGGATAGCTTGTGCATATGAGGTGGGCTCGGTGGTACCTGTAATGTTAGCTAGAAAAGCACAATTGGCAAAAGAAAAGCGAGAGTAAGAAAGAAAATGAGAAAGTGGATATCGAGTACTTGAAGAATGAGGCGTCGAGGCAGAATGATTGACTTGGTTGGACATGTGGTAGTCGCTATGCCATGCCGGAGGGTGTTTGGGACGGAAGGGACTGACGCAAAGGTGGTATAGATTGTGTGGGTTGAAGTGTGGGCTCGGAAGAGGATGAAATGAGAGGAGTTGGGTTGACTGAGTGTGAGGGGACTTCATAGGGTGCAGAAGAAGTGGATGGGGGGACACGGGTGAATCGTGATGGGTTAACGGATGTATGTTGGGATTATTCGGTAAGGGAAGGGTGATGGAATTATCGGGTAAGGTAGGTAGGATATTGATCGGTTCATAATTGTATATCATTTCGTACCCTTCTAGCTTATGATTTGGTTATGTTTTTGAGTTAAACTTGTGCTTTTAATCCTTTTTGTGTTTATCTTTCAATTCATTGAGCTTTAGGTAACAATGATGGCTTTGGATAGGAAATGATGCAATTCATGCATGTTAAGGCCTGATTTGGGTGAATGGAAGAAGAGCTTAAAGACAAACTAATTTTGGCTACAACTCCTTGTCAGCCCAGTTTCGTAGGTCAACTTCTTGGCCTTGGATGAGCATGCTATGGGGCTCTAATGAGGTGATGATCTTCATGAAACTTGTTCCTATGGGTGTCTAGTACAACATATCCAAATGTCAGCCCAATTGGACATATGTGGAGTGCTTAGCCCGTCCAACACTCAACCTTGCTCAGCAGGATTTGCAGCTGCCAGCTTTTTGCCATGTGCCTCCTTTTAGCCATGTGCCTCACCCCAACTATAACTGACTTTGTACCCAACATACTGAGTGAAGTATGGAGGCATTCCAGCTATGAAATTCTAAAGGAGCAAGTTGGTACATGATGGAGCTATTAAAGAGAAAGCATGTGCATGCATGTGAAGCAAAAGAAAGAAAAGAAATGAAATGAAGTCAATTCCAGTCCCTGTTTCGGCAGCCAACTTTCAGTGGCCAAAACGTACACTTCTACTGCTCCGATGGGAATACTTTCTTCATAGAAGTTGTTCCAATGTGTGTCTAGTATAACATATCCAAATTTGAGCCCCATTGGATACATTTGGAAATCTGTGGCCGTCCTACACCAAGTCTGGTTCAGAAGACTCGTTTTTGTTCAACAACCAAAAGAAGACCACATGGGTTGGCAGAAAAAGGGCAGCCACAATTGAACACCTTTGAACCCATGTGAGGAAAGCTTGAGGTGCAGCAAAAGAAGTATGGGATGAGATTGATTCCAACCACACTAACATAGACAAGATGAAGTGTGAGTTATGGGTTGTATTAAAAGAGGAATGGTGGTGTTGGATTTCATCATGTTGTTCCTTCCTCTTAGCCCTATAAATAGAGAAGCCTTCAAGCTTCAAATCACACCCCAAGGGGGGAGCTCTCAAACACTTCTCTAGAGCTCCCTTCCCTTCTCGCCCTCAAATTCTCTTAGTTTCCTTTCAAGTTGTCAATTGTTGTAACAAAATGATTTTACTAAATTTTCCTTCAAGTTTTCTTAGTTTCACTTTACTTTTATTTGTAATGTACATTCTTTCTTAAGTATTCAAGTTTAATTAGTTTCCAAGTTTCACTTTACTTTTATTTGTAATGTACATTCATTATGCTTATAAAATCAAATAAAAACAACATATTTTATTTCTTCACAGTGCTCGGTGTCTCGACCATTGGAGCTTTGAGTTTGGCCCTCTGGTTGTCCTCTTCCGGGGCTTCACGCACAGCCTCTTGGGGATCACCACTTGAGCTCCCAAAGATCGCAATCTTAGCTTGAGCGTAACTACTCTCGTGATCTGCTTGTTTGCGTTTACCCGGTCGGTCTAGGTCTTCCAGCTGTTTTCGCATGTCGCGAGAGTACAACTCTACCATCTTTGATAGGTTTCTATTCTCGTCCCGCAATACTTCTAGCTGTGTCGATTCAACTCCACTATCCTTGACCTCTCCCTTTTCAAGCTTTTTATAGCAGTCTGATACTCTTCAACCATACTTCGCTTCGCCGCCAACTGACCTTTCAGCACCTCTACCTCATGGGAATTCGCAAGTAGGCGATGACCCAAACTTGCGACGCATGCAGGACTCTCTCACGCTCAGTGCCAGGGCATCACTCGCGACCTGATTATCATCCCTTGTGACTAGCACACGTATATCTTTAGGAGTCACTAGATTTCTGCCCACTCCATTGGCAACATCGTTGTCCAGGAGTATGAGTCATTGACTGTCGTAGCCCCCGTGCGGAGGCAAAGTAGGGCATCCATATTGGTGCCGCCGCTTGGCCCCGTGTCTAGTCGGTGGAGCTAAGTTGAGATCCAACGAAAATGGGTAGGAAGAGGCCATTTGATTTCTCACTTTCTTTTCTTCTTTCTTTTCTCTTTTGTGTGTTTCTGAGTTTGTGTGTTCCCCCCCCCCCCCCCCCCCTCTTTTCTCTTTCTCTTTTATAGACTTAGTTTCTGCTTAACCCTAGCCACTGCGCTTCTGAGTTCTGCGCGGCCCTTACGGCTTATCCCCCTCTGTCACCTCACCTGTTCCCCAAGCCCTTTAATTGTATTTCTGCCTTTTAGCGCTTTCAAGTGAAAAAGTCGTACCGCTTCACCCAAGAGGCCAATAATTCTGGCTTGGGAATGTGTGAGGGGCCTCTGCTTGTGACACGTCCCTCACTTTGTTGCCCGTGACTCACAGGAGCCGAGACATCAGGGACCACATTATCTCTTTTCAAAATCTCGCCTTCGCACTCCCATTTCATGTTTCATTAAATTAAAAATAAATAAATAAATAAAAATAAAAATAAAATAAACGTGTGGGCTTCGGATTTCATTGTGGGTCGGGTTTTCACAGTTGTTTAGGTTTCAAAGTGGGCTAACTTTCTTTTGGGTTGAGCTTTCAATCGTTTGGGTTTTAATTTGCGTAAGACTGCCTGTTTAGGGCTTTCTGTTTCGAGTGTTTTACTGTGTCGTTTCTTTTTTATTTGTTTGTTTGTTTTGTAATTTTTATTTTGTAATTATTTTATTTTTGTATTTTAATTCTTGTGTGTTTTGTGATTTTATATTTACTTTAGTACCTTTCATTTCTTGTTATGACATTGCTTGTTCCTAATTTTTAAACATTGAGGACAATGTTCATTTCTAGGTTTGGGGGTATTGGAGTTTAGCAAGTAAATTTGGTTTTTCTTAAAATTTTAAAAAAATAATAATAATTAATTTCTTGCTTGTTTTTCTTCTTTTTTTTCTATATTTTGAGTCTTGTTTTGTTTGAGTCACTTTCTGAACACTTATGATGAGATTGTGATAAATGTTTGCATGACTTAAATGAAAATTGAATTTTATTTATTATTTATTTATTTTTCCTTGTAAATTTTTATTGTAAAAAAAAAAATTAATTTGGCATCGTTCTAGCATGATATGTTTGAAAACTTCTTTGCACTTGCCATTTGTTTCATAATTTTCCAATTAAAGAATTTGCATGACCCAAAGAATTGTATCAAGCATAAATTAGACTTATATAACCATATAATGTGAGCTTTTGAGCCTTGTGCTTCATTTCATGAGTGTTATACAGATACTCTTATTTTCTTGTCATCAAAGTTGTTGTTTGATCTCATTATTCATTGATTTGGTTGAACACTTAAAAGTCATTCATTCTTATGTAATTTGATTTCATGACATTTAAGAAGTGATATTAAGGCCCTCATTGGATCGTGTGTGCCTTTCAAGCTAACCTTATGCATGCTTAAGCATGATTTTCCATTGTTAACCATTTTGAGCCTACATGTAAACCTTTTCTTTCATTTACCAATTATATTTCCTCGCCTTAGCCCGAAAAACAAATATTTACCTTTCTAAGGAACTCATGAGCTCTAATTCGGATGTGTTTTTCATGCTAAGTTTGGGAAGGGATATTACTTAAAGAAAAAAAAAAAAAAAAGAACTTCACTCAATTGGTGAAAGAAAAGAAAAAAAAAAGTTGTGATTAAGTGGTGGTTGATTGAAAATTCATTTTTGGGCCTTCAAAAATAATTGGTGTTTGGAAAGGAGTTTAAATCATTGTAAATGAAGGTATAAGGAGTTTGATCATGTAAAAGAAAAAAATCTAATCGTGATGATTCGAAGTCTTATAAACTATTATTTTAAGCTCTTACATTTTGAGTTCCTTGGACTTTGTATTATCCATACCTTTCATTTCTCACTCACCTTACACCCTTGGCCCCATTACAACCTATAATAAAGACCTAAATTGATCTTAAATGTCATATGGTTGAATTGCATGCATTTTCTTACTTTTAAGTGTTTGGCATCCTTCTTGAGATCATATTAATGCAAGTTCTTCATCTTCCTATTTTTGAATTAAGTCCCTTATGGTTTAACTCTAATCTCATGTTTATAACTGAGTGATGCATTGTAGCCCTCTTCTGAGTGATTCATTTGTGAGAGGACAACTTTGGTGAGATTTGAAGTTGCATTTGTGTTTGGTATGATTTTTGAAATTGTGTGAAAATTAAGATTGGGGAATTTGTTGCATTTGGCTATCACACTACTACACTTTGAGCATGTTATGTTTTGAACTTTGCCGCGTTGTAAATAATGTCTAAAATTGAGTTTTTATTGTTAAAACTTTTGAGTCATGTGCATGAGTCATTTCTCTTCAGAAAATGTTCGGAATGATTGTTTTAAGTTTTGATTTATTTATTTTTATTTTTATTTTTGTTTTGTTTTTATAATTATTTTTGTTTTGGTTTTTGTTTTTTCTTTTATTTTGCTTAAGGACTAACAAATCTAATAAGTTTTCTAACTACTTTGTTTTGTAGAATTAGTCAAGCGTTTGTGGGTGTCGTTTTCTGGTAAACCCTCAGGAGACACAACTCCTCCTACTAGGGATGCCTAGAGGTTTAAAGGCTTGTTGCATTCGCTCAATGCAATCGAGTTACCTGCGGAAGTGGTTTAGTCAACTTCTTGTTTTGTTTTTAACTTTGTTTTGTGTTATTTTGTTCGAGGACTAGCAAAATCTAGGTTTGGGGGTATTTGATCGATTCATAATTTTATATCATTTCGTACCCTTCTAGCTTATGATTTGGTTATGTTTTTGAGTTAAACTTGTGCTTTTAATCCTTTTTGTGTTTATCTTTCAATTCATTGAGCTTTAGGTAACAATGATGGCTTTGGATAGGAAATGATGCAATTCATACATGTTAAGGCCTGATTTGGGTGAATGGAAGAAGAGCTTAAAGACAAACTAATTTTGGCTACAACTCCTTGTCAGCCCTGTTTCGTAGGTCAACTTCTTGGCCTTGGATGAGGATGCTATGGGGCTCGAATGAGGTGATGATCTTCATGAAACTTGTTCCAATGGGTGTCTAGTACAACATATCCAAATGTCAGCCCAATTGGACATATGTGGAGTGCTTAGCCCGTCCAACACTCAACCTTGCTCAGCAGGATTGGCAGCTGCCAGCTTTTTGCCATGTGCCTCCTTTTAGCCATGTGCCTCACCCCAACTATAACTGACTTTGTACCCAACATAATGAGTGAAGTATGGAGGCATTCCAGCTATGAAATTCTAAAGGAGCAAGTTGGTACATGATGGAGCTATTAAAGAGAAAGCATGTGCATGCATGTGAAGCAAAAGAAAGAAAAGAAATGAAATGAAGTCAATTCCAGTCCCTGTTTCGGCAGCCAACTTGCAGTGGCCAAAACGTACACTTCTACTGCTCCGATGGGAATACTTTCTTCATAGACGTTGTTCCAATGTGTGTCTAGTATAACATATCCAAATCTGAGCCCCATTGGATAAATTTGGAAACCTCTGGCCTTCCTACACCAAGTCTGGTTCAGAAGACTCGTTTTTGTTCAACAACCAAAAGAAGACCACATGGGTTGGCAGAAAAAGGGCAGCCACAATTGAACACCTTTGAACCCATGTGAGGAAAGCTTGAGGTGCAGCAAAAGAAGTATGGGATGAGATTGATTCCAACCACACTAACATAGACAAGATGAAGTGTGAGTTATGGGTTGTATTAAAAGAGGAATGGTGGTGTTGGATTTCATCATGTTGTTCCTTCCTCTTAGCCCTATAAATAGAGAAGCCTTCAAGCTTCAAATCACACCCCAAGGGGGGAGCTCTCAAACACTTCTCTAGAGCTCCCTTCCCTTCTCTCCCTCAAATTCTCTTAGTTTCCTTTCAAGTTGTCAATTGTTGTAACAAAATGATTTTACTAAATTTTCCTTCAAGTTTTCTTAGTTTCACGTTACTTTTATTTGTAATGTACATTCTTTCTTAAGTATTCAAGTTTAATTAGTTTCCAAGTTTCAATTATGGTTTTTGTTCTTATTCATTATGCTTATAAGTTAATATGCTAGTTTGAATGATTGATCACCATTGAGGCTTGCATGTTAGCTATCTTGGTTTGAATTAAGAGTAGACACCATGCTTTAATTCGAATTGAACTATGAATAGGAAGAGTATGTATGGACATTCGACAACAGGGATTAGATACATACTTGGTTGTTTAAATTGTTCTTCTATGCTTAATGGGTTCCTAATGCTTAATTTTAGGTTAGACAACAAATGATCAAATTAGAGAATTATGAACACAAGGTTATGACCAAACACCATGGGTTAATCATACTTTAGCTAGAATCAATCCGTTAATCTAATTGAACTTGGGAACTTATTTGCTTGAGTTATTTCCTTTTTTCTTGTTTTATTTATTTTCTTTTTCATTTCTGTTTTGTGTAGGGGAAACAAATTGGATCATTCAATCACCAATCCTCGTGGGATCGACCTCGCACTTACATATGCTATACTACCAAACGGCTCGTGCACTTGCGAGTATCACAAGTTGAGGATGCAGCTGAATCCATTTTGGTGCAGCTGAATCAAGCAAGCAGACAGATATGATTATGTGGTGCTTGGAGTAACGGGCTGGCAGGTGGGGTAAGGTTAACTGGTGGGTTAGACACATGGTCGTGTGTGTCAGGCACATGGGGGTGTAAGTTAGGTGAGTGCTCTAGTGAATTTGGCAAGTGGGTTGGCTGATTGATAGTGGGAAAGGGAAGTGAGGATGGCCCATTGTCAGTGATGTTAGGAAATGATGAGGGGAACACAAAATTTGGATTGGGTGGTGTAGAAATAGATGAGAAAGGGAAAATGGTTTCACCAAATTTGACATCGCGACTTACAAAAATCTTGTGGGTCTCCAAATCGTAAAGTTTGTGGCCTTTTTTTACCAGTGGAGCATCCAACAAAGATGCAATGTTTGGCACGGGGATCAAATTTTTGAGTAAGATGAACAACAGTTGCATAACATAAACAACCAAAGACTTTCAGGTGATCAAAGGATGGTCACCGGTTATATAGCAAATCAAAAGGTGACTTGGTGGATAAAAGTGGTGATGGTAGGCGGTTAATTAGGTAGACAGCGGTTAAGACACATTCTCCCTAGAAAGAAAGAGGTAAGTGAGAATGGAATAATAAGGCTCGTGCTACGGTGAGAATATGCCGATGTTTGCATTCGGCAACTCCGTTTTGTTGTGGAGTGTAAACACATGTGCCTTGATATTCAATTCCATTAGTTTGAAAAAAATCTCTCATGGAAAAAAAACTCAGACCCATTGTCAACTCTGATGGCTTTAATTTGGGCACAAAATTGTGTACGAGCAAAAACAACAAAAGATTTTAAAAGATATTGAGTTTCAGACTTATGTTGCATAAAAAATACCCATGTGCATCTTGTGAAATCATCCACAAAGGTAAGAAAGAAACGTGCCCCTGAATGTGTGGGAACTTTGTGTGGACCCCAAATATCACAATGTAACAAATCGAATGGAGCATGTGTTGATATAGAACTTAAAGGAAATGGAAGTCGTGTTTGTTTGGCCATGGGACAAATACTGCAATTATCATCAAAAGAAATATTTTTTGAAGTTAGGAATGGAGTCACCAATTTGAGACGAGAAGACGACGGATGACCAAGTCGCATATGCCACAAATTGGTGGGGTGCGAAACTTGATTTGAGACAGGTGTTCTCTGTAATGGAGACATGTAGTAGAGACCACCACGTTGTTTACCCGAGCCAATTATCTTCCCCGTAGCCAAGTCCTGCAAGACACAGAGAGTGGGAAACAAAAAGACACAACAGTTTAAAGAATTATTGACTTTACTGGCAGACATGAGATTTAAGCGGAAAGAAGGAACACATAAAACTTTGTCTAAGGTAATGTCTAAGTTGAAAGGTACGGTGCCAAGTGGAAGTGATAGGGACTGTGGATCCAGTGGGTAAATTAACAATGGGTATTGGGCAAGATTCTGTCTTAGTGAAAAGTGTATAATCAGAGGTGATTGTTAGACCAAGGTCTGTCGTGGATAAGTCCACTGAGCCTTTGAATTCGAATGTTAGTTCTTTATCCTCAGTTCTGCCCAATGAGGAGCTTTGTGTTGTATAGAACTCTATCACTTAATAGCTGATATCCTGGTTTGTAGGAACAACTTTCTGATTTTCAAACTTGTACTTATAAATACATTCATTATAAATATACAGCGGCAGCCATATTGGCTGGGTAAGCTTTTCACACCATTTCAAAGTCTTTTATGGTATTAGAGCCTCTAGTCTAACGACACATTATTTTTTTCTGCTCTTATGGCTACCAACAACTCAGGTGCTGCTCCTCCCAATACCAATGATGCAAATCCACCACCACCACCTCCACCCAACAATTCTACCATAACCACCCATGCTGCTCCACCCTCAGTTTCCGCTATTGTTACCATTAAGCTCGACAGAACCAACTATCCACTTTGGTTGGCTCAAATATCTCCCATTCTTCGTAGCCGTGACCTTTTTGGCTATGTTGATGGCTCGGTGCCATGTCCACCCAAGAATATCCCAGCCACAAATACCTCTCTATTGAATCCTACCTATATATCTTAATTGGGTGCAATAAGATCAGACCATTCTCAGTTGGATCAACAACTCATTGAGTCCTCCAGTATTGGCCACTGTCGCTCTTTCCCCCACTTCTTGCCAGACTTGGCAGTCGTTGGAGCGCCGTTATGCGTCCATATCACAAAATCGGATTTTACACTTGCGAAATGGGTTGTTGCGCACTACTAAGGGAGATATGTCCATTTTTGACTTTTTGGACAAAATGAATTCGATTTCTGATAATTTGGCTCTTGTAGGAAGCCCTCTCAGAGATGATGATCTGGTTTCCATTATTATGAATAATGTCGGAGCTGCATTTGAAGTCACAGCCAGTGCCGCACAAGCCCGTGATACTCCAATCACGTATGAAGCCTTGGAGGCTCTTCTCCTGAGTGCTGAACGGCGTATGGGGAGCAGTCACAACCTGTTCCTAATCTGAACACAGGAGTTACTGCGTTTGCTGCTTCACGTGGCCAGGGCAATCGTGGGCGTTCTCCTTGTCGTGGTTTTTCATCCAATAGAAATTCTGTTGCTACTCCTGGATGGGGACAATTCAGGTCCAATTTTCCCAATCAATGATCTTTCAATTCTCCAGGGAGTCTTCTTCTTCAGTCCCTGTTCGTTCTATTTGCCAGATTTACAACAAGCCTGGTCATCAAGCTTTGGATTGCTTTAATAGAATGAATACCTGTGTATGAAGGCCAAATTCCAGCAAGTCGTCTCTCTGCAATGACCACCCAATCTCACATTGCAAATCGATCTACATCAAATGCTTGGCTCGTTGACACAGGTGCCAATGCCCATATCATACCAGAAATTGGTAATCTCAATAATGCTCAGGAATATGTTGGTAACGAACATGTTGGCGGTATAGGTACTGATTCTGATTTACGAATAACTTATACCTGGAAATGCTAATATTGTCACGGCATCAACAAAATAAAGGTTTTAAGTATTATTTGTTGTTCGTTGATGATTTCTCACGTTATTCTTCGATCTTTCCTATGAAATATAAATCAGATGTCCATCAAATTTTCATTCAATTTAAAACTCAGGTTGAAAATATTCTTTCCCATAAAATAAAAATATTGCAGTGTGATGAAGGTGGAGAATACACCAAAAAGACCTTTTCTCAATATTTGTCATCTCAAGGTATCCATCAAAGGTTCTCTTGTCCAAAACATCCAGAACAAAATGGCTTGGCCGAAAGAAAACACCGTCACATAGTTGAAACAGGTTTGGCTCTTTTGACTCAGTCTCACATGCCACAAAAATATTGGGAAGAAGCTTTTCAAACTGCTGTGTATCTGATAAATAGGTTAGCTACTAGAGTTCTTCAACAAAAGAGTCCATATCAAATTTTGTTCAAATGCAGTCCAAGTTATGAATTTCTTCGGGTTTTTGGGTGCACCTGCTTTCCTCTTCTTCGTCCGTATACCCAAAAAAAACTTCAGCCACGGTCTCGTTCGTGTGTATTCATGGGTTATTCTCTTAATCATCCTTGTTATCAATGTCTGGACTTAACAACGTGTAAGGTGTTTTTGTCCCGCCATGTGCTGTTTGATGAAGGTACTTTCCCATTTGCACATTTTGAACTCACATCTCTCAGGCAAGGCGTCCTCTCTGAACTTAGGCAGAGACTTCTAGTCTTTCCTTTAATTTTCCCATTTCTAAACCTGGTCTTGTTTATCCTGAGCCTGTTGCAGCACCTAATGATCTTGTTACAAGCCCAAGTCCACAAATACCACATCCTATACCATCACAGCCGCCATCTTCATCTCCTTTAAGCCAAGACAGATGTCGTGACACTTCAACATCTTCTGTTCCAGTCCAAGAGTTGGTTATGCTACGTGAATCTTCTCCATCTCCCATATTGTTGGAAGCTGCCACTTCTTCTATTCCACCGCTCATCACCAACATACATGCTGATACTACCACCACTTCGACTGAAACTACTCTGCCTACGCAACCTGTTCGGCATTCAATGGTGACTCGCTCTCAAACAGGGAGTTTAAAATCCTCTTCGAGGTATGCGTTGCATCTCCAAGTTGATTCTACAGATGTTGAGCCTTCATGTTTCAGGAAAGCTATCAAACACGCAGAATGGAGGACTGCTATGGCCACAGAGTTCAGATGCTTTGCAGAGGTGTGGGACGTGGACTTTGGTTCCTTTTCAACGTCACATGAATGTTCTTCCCAACAAATGGGTGTTTAAGATTAAAAGGCACTCAGATGGATCTATTGAGCATTATAAAGCGCATTTGGTGGCAAATGGTTTTCATCAACAGGAAGGGCTCGATTATTCAGAGACGTTCAGTCCTGTGGTTAAACACACCACAATTCGTATGGTTCTTGGGCTTGCTGTGTCTAATCAATGGCTTGTTCGTCAATTGGATGTTCAAAACGTATTTCTTCATGGTTTTTTGACTAAATATGTATACATGAAGCAACCTGCTGGTTTTGTTGATTCGCAGGATCCCAATCATGTTTGCAAGCTACAGAGGTCGCTTTATGGTTTAAAACAGGCACCTCGAGCTTGGTTTAAATGGTTCAGTGATTTTCTACTGCAACTTGGGTTTCAGGAATCCAAGTGTGACTACAGCTTATTTGTGTATAAACACAATGGTGTCTTTCTTATTCTACTTATCTATGTAGATGATATTTTGGTGACTGGAAATAATTCTTCTTAGGTCATGTTGCTTATTCAAAGATTGGGAAAATTATTTTCTATGAAGGATTTGGGTCGTCTAAATCATTTTTTGGGTATTGAGGCTACTTATGTCGGTCCCACGTTGCATTTGACACAAAAGAAATATGCTTCTAATCTTCTTACTCGCACTGGTTTTGCAGATTGCAAGCCTATATCTACACCATGTAGTTCTGGTCAGAAACTGAGTCTTCACAGTGGTGAGCCTCTTGCGGATCTTTCTGAATATCGCCAGGTTGTAGGTGCCTTACAATACCTCACTATTACGCGGCCAGACTTGTCTTATGCTGTGAACCAAGTGTGCTAGTTTATGCACTCACCAACAACAGTGCACTGTGTTGGATAGATTTTACTCTATCTATTTCTCGCAAGTGCACGAACCAATTATAGTATAGGAATGCAAGCACGAGGTCGTTCCAGAGAGACTTGGATGAAAGACACTTATTACTACTACTTAGACTCACAAGTAATCCTAAGACTAAACAGAATTTAAATGAGGTTGTGTTGAGTTTGTTTTGAGTAACAACTACAAAAAGGAAAAGCAAATAACAAGTGATTGAAAACTACTAAAGGGAATGCAAAATAGCAAGTAACCAGCAAGTAGATGTTTAGAAAATGTAGAGACAAAGGAGACAAGCACTAGGGTTTCAACTTCACCATGACAATCCAATTTCAAGCAACAAGTTAACAATCACCTAAGTTGATTACAATTTCTGGAGTTCGTTCTTTCTTATGTATGATTATCCATATAGTGTTTGGTTTTAATCAAGTACTCAGAAAACACAACTTAGCTATGGTGTTTAGTCTAAGCTATGAATCAAAATTGAACTTTTTAATTGCCCAATATGCTCGGTGCTCAAGCTCCATTGGTAGATGACAAGCCTTCCCAAACACAAGTCTATAAGGGCTCATCCCAATGGGGGTTTTATAAGCTGTCTTATATGCCCAAAGTGCATCATTGAGTCGCAATGCCCAATCTTTTCGAGTCGGATTGACAGTTTCTCCAAAATATTCTTGATCTCTCTATTGCTGATCTCAACTTGTCCAGAAGTTTGAGGATGATATGGAGTTGAAACTCTATGTGTGATATTGTATTTTTTCATTAAGGCCTCAAATGGTTTGTTACAGAAGTGGCTGCCACCATCACTAATGACAGCCCTAGGAGTTCCAAACCTAGTGAAAATCACATCTTTCAGGAATTTCAGAACAACTCTATGATCATTAGTCCTTGTAGCCAACACCTCCACCCATTTGGATACATAATCTACAGCAACAAGAATGTAAGTATAACCCAAAGAGGAAGGAAAAGGTCCCATGAAATCTATACCCCATATGTCAAACAGCTCCACCACCAAAATGTTGTTCAGTGGCATCATATTCCTCCGGCTTATGTTTCCCATTCTTTGACACCTATCACATTTAGAACAGAAATAAAATGCATCTTTAAAAAGAGAGGGCCAAAAGAAACCAGATTGAAGAACCTTAGCTGCTGTTTTCTTGGCACCAAAATGACCTCCACATGCAAATTCATGACTAAACTTGAGTATGCTTTGCTGCTCATTTTCCTGGGACACACCTCCTTATGATTTGGTCTGGGCCATGTTTGAACAAATATGGATCATCCCAGAAGTAATGTTTGGCTGTGGCAATGAACTTTTTCCTTTCCCTGAAAAGTTAGATCATCTCTCAAAACACCACTAGTAAGATAATTGACAAGATCAGCATACCATGGTTCTTGATCATCAATGGCAAATAGTTGTTCATCTGGAAAAGATTCATTGAGGGGCAAGACATCCTCAAACTTGTGGTTACCATCGATGAGACGAGAGAGATGATCAGCAACAACATTCTCACACCCTTTCTTATCTTTCGGATTTCTAAATCAAATTCTTGCAACAGCAATACCCATCGAAGCAAGCGTGGCTTAGCATCCTTCTTGGTTAACAAGTACCTAAGTGCTGCATGGTCAGAATATACAATCACTTTAGAACCAACAAATATGAACGAAACTTCTCTAAAGCAAAAATTACAGCAAGTAACTCCTTCTCAGTTGTTGAGTAATTGAGCTGAGCATCGTTTAATGTCCGGCTCGCATAATAGATTACATGAGGGAGCTTGTTCACTCTTTGTCCTAGCACTGCACCAAGAGCATAGTCAGAAGCATCACACATTAATTCAAAAGGTAATGACCAATCTGGTGCCTTGATAATTGGTGTCGATGTTAGTTCAAGTTTCAGAGTATTGAATGCATTCAAACAATCTTTATCAAAGTTGAAAACAGAATCTTTAGCCAAAAGATTGCATAGAGGACGAGTGATTTTGGAGAAATCTTTAATAAAACGACGATAAAAACCTGCATGTCCTTGAAAACTCCTCACACCCTTCACTGAAGTAGGGGTTGGCAAATTAGAAATCAAATCAATCTTTGCTTTGTCTACCTCAATACCTTTGCTGGAAATAGCATGGCCTAACACAATACCTTGCTTCACCATGAAGTGACACTTCTCCCAATTCAGAATTAGATTAGTTTCCTGGCATCTTTTAAGCACTAATGACAAATGGTTAAGACAATCATCAAAAGAGGATCCAAAAACTGAAAAGTCATCCATAAATACCTCAATGAACCTCTCTATCATGTCTGAAAAGATAGCCATCATGCATCGTTGGAAGGTAGCTGGGGCATTGCATAAACCAAATGGCATTCGTCTATACGCAAAGGTTCCAAAGGGGCATGTGAATGTTGTCTTCTCTTGATCCTCCTGGGCTATTGCAATTTGATTGTAACCGGAAAAACCATCAAGGAAACAATAATGTGAGTGACCAGCTAGCCTTTCAAGCATTTGATCAATAAAAGGCAAAGGAAAGTGATCCTTTCTAGTGGCAGTGTTTAGCTTCCGATAATCAATGCAAACTCTCCATCCCGTGATGGGTCTTGTTGGCACCAGCTCATTGTCCTCATTCTTGACCACTGTGATGCCTGACTTCTTTGGGACAACTTGGATAGGACTCACCCATTTGCTATCTGAAATAGGATAAATGATTCCTACATCAAGTAATTTGAGTATTTCAGTTCTTACAACATCCTTCATATGTGGGTTGAGTCTCCTTTGGGGCTCACGAGTTGGCTTGGCATCCTCCATCAAAATTCGATGCATGCACATTGTAGGGCTTATTCCCTTGATATCTGCAATGGTCCATCCGATGACATTCTTGTGCTCTCTCAAAACTGTAATCAACTTGTCCTCCTCTAATGGTGAAAGGTCAGAAGCTATAATGATGGGAAGGGTTTCTGTCTCACCAAGATAAACATATTTAAGGTGTTGTGGAAGAGGTTTTAGCTCAAGTTTAGGTGGCTTGACAATGGAGGGAACTAGTTTAGTGGTGGCAGGTGTAAGAGGTTCAACAATAGGTGAAATGAAAGAATCAAATGGTTTCAAAACCTCAAGAGCAGCCGCCACTTCAATGAACTCAGATTCATCATCAAGGTCACCTAAAGGTTGTGTCAAAACAATTTCTAAAGCATCATCAGATTGTGCCTGCACAAACTTAGACAAAACCAAGGAATCCAAACAATCAATTGAAAAACAATCAAGTGAATTAGAAGGATGAGTTAAGGATTCAAACACTTTGAATTCTATGGTTTGGACAAGGACTGTCATTTTCAGAATGCCATTTTTCACATCAATAAGAGTGTTTGCTGTGGCCATGAATGGTCTTCCAAGCAAGATAGGCAGCTCACGATCATGAATGGGTGCATCTTCCATGTCTAACACTACAAAATCAGCAGGCAATATTAGCTTATCAACTTGAACCAAAATATCTTCAACTATACCTCTAGGATATTTCACTTAGCGATCAGCAAGTTGTAAGCTGAGTGTGGTGGATTTTAACTTCCCCAAACCTAGTTGCAAGTACACTGAATAAGGCATTAGATTGATACTTGCACCTAAATCCAACATGGCTTTCTCAGCTCGTTTATCTCCAATGGTTATGCCGATGGTAAAGCTGCCTGGATCCTTGAGCTTAGGAGGAAGTTTTCTTTGAAGGACAGCACTCACATTTTCAGACACCAACACCTTCTCATGAGGACTATACCTTCTCTTGTGTGAGTTCAACTCCTTAAAAAATTTAGCATAAGTTGGCATATTCCTGATCACATCAAGCAAAGGCAAGTTAACATTGACTTTACTAAGTATATCATAGATTTCATTAAAAGACTTATCATGTTTGCTTTTAGCAAGACGTCCAGGAAAAGGAATTGGTGGCACATAAGGGGTCTCGGCCTTGTGCAATATAGGTGAAATTGTTGACGTGCCATTGGGAATTGCTTCTTTTGGTGTCGTCTCTTCCTTGTGTTCATCACCTGCATTCACAACATCATGATTAGTAACTTCTTTGCCAACTTTATTATCAATAACCTTACCACTTATGAGAATTGAGATTGCTTTGGCTTGCTCATGATGATTGGGATTCACATTTGGTTGGCTAGGGAATTTTCCAGGTTCTCTTTGGTTCAAAGCATCCGCAATTTGTCCCAATTGAATCTCCATCTTGGTAAGGGCAGCAGAATGTTGTTGAAGAGCACCATTAGTAGTTTGCTGCAATTGCAAAGTATTTTGGGCCAACATCTTGACTGTGTCCTCCAATGAACTTGGTTTAGGCTGAAATGATGAACTTGCTTGATTTTGATTTTGATTGTTGCTCCAAGAAAAATTTGGGTGATTCCTCCAACCTGGATTATAAGTGTTTGAGAATGGATCATTTCTTGGCCTTTGGTTGTAAGAATTCATCATGTGGGCTTGTTCTTGATCAAACTCAGGATAAGCATTACTAGCTGAACACATGTGAGTTGAGTGTCCTTGAGCATTGCAAATAGCACAAACTTCAACTTGAGGAGCTTTAGGAACCATATTGAGCACAGCATCAAGCTTCCTTTGTAAACCAGCCACCTGTGAAGCAAGCTCATTGTTAGGACTAATCTCATAGATACTGTTGACCCTATTCTTAACAACTAAAATGAGTTATTAAAAACAGCAACTTTAATTCTCGCAAGTGCACGAACCGTTTGTAGTATAGCTTATGTAAATACGAGGTTCGATCCCACGGAGAATGGTAACGTGGTTGCAAGTTAAACTACTTAGAATGCTGGGAACACATAAAACAAAGAAACAAACCAACTAACAATGGCAAGGTCTAGGACAGAATCCTAGCACCACACACGCACTCGAAATGGGGGGGTTTTGTTGTTGAAGTGAAAACAAGAGAATGAAATGGAAGTGCTGGAAAGTAAACAATGGCAGCAATGAATAAGTTGTGAAACAATGATTGGGAAGTGTTAGAGCCTTGGAATCCACCTCTAGTCTTCCTATCCAAGTTATGAATGCATAGAAATTGACTCAAGCTTCATCAACAATAGATTATCGCATACAAGCCTATGGTATCTAGGTGCAGGATGCATGATTCTCCTAAGGCATGTAATTGTGCATGGTATCTACACAACACGTGATCCCTTATATGCAACCTAAGCATGGTATCTACTTAGAATAAAGCATACAAGAGTCATTAAGTTCCCTGAGAATATGATAATCACACAAGTCCTAGAACATGGTATCTGCCCTAGTCAACTTATGGTTATTAACCCCTTGAATGATTCTTAGGCCATTCATGTGTTGCTTGTGAAAGGAGAGTAGAATTGGTGAATCTAAACCCCTTCCCAACCTGTGCTAGATGCATAAAATCCTAGTTAGCTACTCCAAGAAAACATACATCAAGCACATAATAAACTGGAGGTTAACAACTTGATAATGAAAGCAAGGAAATCAATTAACTATGAAATCATCCATAACATTGAATATTCATGACTAGGGCTTCATCCTAAGCCCTAACTAGATGGATTAGTTAAACATAATTATGAATACAGAAAATAAGAAATACATAGATAGAGTAAAGAGAATAGAAGAAACTAGCTGGTGGCAGCAAGGTAGTTTCCAGGACAGCTCCAGCTCTTCCTCCTTTGCAACTAGCTCTCTTCTCTCTTTGTGGTGAATGTGTGTATGGGAGTAATGGATGAGTGAATGTGTGTCTGAATCTGAATGTGAATTGTTGATGAATTGAATGTGGAATGGAAGTGGTATTTATAGGGAGTTGGGAGTGAGAAATCTGAATTGAATATAGCAAATGCATACAACACTTGCAATTGAAAATCAGAATGTGGTTGATGCACTTGCATTAGATAATCAGAAATGGTTACTCCACTAAATCCCACTAGCAGCCCACCAGCAGCCCTAGGTCATCAACATGTCAGCATGACCAAGCTTCCATCCAGAAACCAATAGCTCATGCCTAGCTCACCATGACCAAGCATGCAATGAGCTCATCTTCCTGTCAGCATGATGAACAACTTCTTGGGCTTACGAATTGGGCTTGGCTGAATCAAATGATGACTTTAAGATGTCCATTTTGAAGTTCAGAATGTCATTGATCCAACCACACAAACATTGGCCCAATCCAAGCTCGGATGAAGAAGAAAAGTCCGAAATGAACTTCTAACTCAGGCTCCAGTTTTTGCACGTTTTTGCACCATTTTGCTTCAAATGCCTCAAGTGTATTCCTCTCATCCCAATCAGCCCTTAATATGCATGGATTGTATCAAATGTGATCTCTTGCTCCCATAACCTACAGAACACACAAACATAGATAAGTGACTCGAAATAAAGAGAAACTGAACAAAATTACTAAGCAATGAAGGCATGCAAATGTGTGAAATTATGAACTTATCAGATACCAGCCTTACCTCTTGTATCTTTGTGTTGAGCATTGGATCCCAACATCTCAAATATGTCATATGACTCTTGAGCATTCTTTTTCTTTAAAGCTCCACCTGCAGCATTATTGACAGTAGATTGACAAGTTTCGGTTAGTCCATCATAAAAAATTTGCATTTGTAAGTATAGAGGTAACCCATGATGTGGACATTGCATTAGAGTTCCTTTGAAACGCTCCCAGCATTCATTGAATGGTTCGCCATCATGTTGTGAGAAGTTGAAAATCTTGGACCTCAAGGTGGCTGTCTTTTGGGCGGAGAAAAACTTCTCCAAGAACTTCTTAGGAACAGCATCCCAAGTGGTTAGTGATCCAGGGGCTAACGACATCAACCAAGTCTTTGCTCTATCTTTCAAAGTGTAAGGGAAAACCCTCATCCTCAGATTTGCTTCAGACACATCCTTCAAAGGCAAAGTACAAACAATAGTATAAAATTCTTTAATGTGAGCCAAAGGATCTTCGTTAGGTAAACCATCAAAAGAAGGAAGCATTTGAAAGTGAGAAGATTTAAGCTCATAGTTTCTAGCTTCTCTGGACAGCAAGATGCATGAAGGTGAATTTGGTATGATTGGTTGAGCAAGATCCTCCAAAGCAAGTTGGTCATTGGCTGCCATCTTTTCTTCTTCTTCTTCTTGATCTGAGTTAAAGATGTTGAACAGAGAGTACTCTTCTGAGCTTGTTGAATTGGAGGTTCCGGCTTCTAAGGGATTGAGAATAGATTCAATGGCTGCCTCCCTTGCTTGATCAAGCCTTCGTTCAAATTCAGCCAGTGATGGTTGTTGTGTACCACGGATTGGTTGGATCCTAATGGTTCCGGATTGAGAGTGTTTCTTGACCGCTGATACAACTTGTTCAAGAAATGGTTTGTTCGACATGCAAATACCTGAAAACAAAGAAAAACTAAAGAAAGTAAGCAATAGAAATAAGACTCTTAATCAAGTCCCCGGCAGCGGCGCCATTTTCTTGTTGGATAGATTTTACTCTATCTATTTCTCGCAAGTGCACGAACCAATTATAGTATAGGAATGCAAGCACGAGGTCGTTCCACAGAGACTTGGATGAAAGACACTTATTACTACTACTTAGACGCACAAGTAATCCTAAGACTAAACAGAATTTAAATGAGGTTGTGTTGAGTTTGTTTTGAGTAACAACTACAAAAAGGAAAAGCAAATAGCAAGTGATTGAAAACTACTAAAGGGAATGCGAAATAGCAAGTAACCAGCAAGTAGATGTTTAGAAAATGTAGAGACAAAGGAGACAAGCACTAGGGTTTCAACTTCACCATGACAATCCAATTTCAAGCAACAAGTTAACAATCACCTAAGTTGATTACAATTTCTGGAGTTCGTTCTTTCTTATGTATGATTATCCATATGGTGTTTGGTTTTAATCAAGTACTCAGAAAACACAACTTAGCTATGGTGTTTAGTCTAAGCTATGAATCTAAATCCATTAAGCTTAAGAAGAACACAAAGGAACCAAGTAAACATTTAAACATGGTGTTTGTCCTAAATGCATTACCCACTCATTCACTAATCGGTTCAAGAGTCATATGGTGTTTATGTAAACTTGAACTAGATAACCAATATGCATGTGTTCATAGTGGCCAGTTATTTAAACATGCATAAAGATTCAACTAAGAACAAGTGAATGAGACCAGAAAATTAGAAGTAATCAACAAGAGTAACATTAAGTTGAAAACATGAAATTGTCTTGTCATGTTACATTGAAACCCTAGCTATGGTAATTAGTTACACTCCATTAATACAAAATGCATTTGAATCATAATAAACATGGAGAGAGAGTAAGAAAAACCCGTGAAGAACGAATTATGTTGTTGTAGAGCTCCTCACAACTTCCACCATATATGCTGCAGCAAGAGATGAAGAGTGGTGTGGATGGTATGAATTGTGTTTTGGAAATGATGGGAGGGTGGAGGATGAATGTTTGAGAGAGGATTGTGCTGGAAAGAGTGGTCTGCTAGGAATTGGAAGAGAGGGATTGTGAATCCCAAGAATTTGATTGATGAAAGTGTTTGGAATGGAAGTGGTATTTATAGGGAGAGGGAAGTGAGAAATCTGAATTGAATATGGCAATGACCTAACACACTTGCATTAGATAATCAGAAATGGTTACTCCACTAAATCCCACTAGCAGCCCTATGTTGCGTAGATTCAGCTTCACCAAAATGGATTCAGCTGCATCCTCAACTTGTAATACTCGCAAGTGCACGAGCCGTTCGGTAGTATAGCATATGTAAGTACGAGGTCGATCCGACGAGGATTGGTGATTGAATGATCCAATTCATTTCCTTACAAAAAAACAGAAATGGAAAAGAAAATAAATAAAACAAGAAAAAGGAAATAACTTAAGCAAATAAGTTCCCAAGTTCAATTAGATTAACGGATTGATTCTAGCTAAAGTATGATTAGGCCATGGTGTCTGGTTCTAACCTTGTGTTCCTAATTCCCTAATTTGATCATTTTTTGTCTAACCTAAAACTAAGCATTAGGAACCCATTAAGCATAGAAGAACAATTTAAACAACCAAGCATGTATCTAATCCCTGTTGTCGAATGTCCATACATACTCTTCCTATTCATAGTTCAATTCAATTAAAGCATGGTGTCTACTCTTAATTCAAACCAAGATAGCTAACATGCAAGCCTAAATGGTGATCAATCATTCAAACTAGCATATTAACTTATAAGCATAATGAATAAGAACAAAAACCATAACTGAAACTTGGAAACTAATTAAACTTGAATACTTAAGAAAGAATGTACATTACAAATAAAATTAAAGAAGAACTTGAAAACTTGAAGAAAAATTCAGTAAACTCATTTTATTACAGCAATTGAAAACTTGAAAGGAAACTAAGAGAATTTGAGGGAGAGAAGGGAAGGGAGCTCTAGAGAAGTGTTTGAGAGCTCCCCCCCTTGGGGTGTTATTACAAGCTTAGAGAACTTCCCTATTTATAGGCCTAGGGGAAGTGAAAATCTGAATTATACAATTGAATTTTATAAACACACTAACTTCACTAACTTACAACACTTAAATCACTTAACCCACTATTGCATTTGAAAACAATTCCTCTTGTCTTTAGGCTTAGTGTTGCAACTCCCACTTCATCATCTTTTGGCATTAAGCTTAGTGTTGCATCATCCACTTCACCGTCTTTTGGCTGCTGCAAAATTCCACTCAAAAATAGGAATTGAATATGCTTCCACAAACTTTCCCACAATCAACAACAATTCATCATGCATATGTCATGCATGACAATGCATTGCAGCCAGCTTGTGGGCTCGTTTTGGGCTTGTTCTTCCATTCTGAAAAATCTGCAAAAATATTTATCTTCAAGCTATGTGTCTTATCTTTCCAAGCATATGCAGCCCAGCTCAAGAAAAAATCGGAAAGGCCTTCAAATGTGATTTTTGGCCCAGTAACGCAGATGCTGCCGAATTTGACCTTAAGTTGCCAAAACATGTATAACTTTCTCTAGAAGACTCGGAATCATGAACCGTAAAATTCTACAGAAACTAGACTTCCGTATATTTCCAATGATATGTGGCTCATTATCTGGTTCTTCTTGAGCAAGTACAGTCCAATCCGTGAAGTTGACTGATCTGCAGACACTGTTTTGAGCTAATTTGTCTCCAAAATGCATTTATTGAGTCTCAAACTTAAAACACTGAAACAAACACAAAACAAATTGAAAGCACAAGTTTAACTAAAAAATATAACCATATCATAAGCTAAAAGGGTACAAAATGATATGCAATTTATGCACCGATCACCCTAGCTCATCCTCATGTCAGGATGACCAAGCTTCCATTCAGAAACCAATAGCTCATGCCTAGCTCACCATGACCAAGCATGCAATGAACTCATCTTCCTGTCAGCATGATGAACAACTTCTTGGGCTTACGAATTAGGCTTGGCTGAATCAAATGATGACTTTAAGATGTCCATTTTGAAGTTCAGAATGTCTCTGATCCAACCACACAAGCATTGGCCCAATCCAAGTTCAGATGAAGAAGATAGGTCCGAAATGAATTTCTAACTCAGTCTTCAGCTTTTGCACGTTTTTGCACAATTTTGCTTCATTTTGCTTCAAATGCCTCAAGTGGTACCTAGAGCTCAATGAACTGAATAACAAACACAAAATGGATTAAAAGCACAAGTTTTACCTAAAAACATAACTAAACAATAGGGGAGAAAGTTACAAAATGATACAGAATTGTGCATTGATCACACTGGCCGGCAGTGAAACGCATTCTGCGATATTTGAAGGCCACATATGATCAAGGGCTTCGGTATCAACCTGGAAAACTTGAATTGAATGCTTATTCTAATGCTGACTATGCAGGGATCCTGATACAAGACCTTCTACTGGTGGTTTTTGTGTCTATTTTGGTTCTAACTTAATTTCTTGGAGCTCAAAGAAGCAGAAGACCGTTTCACGTTCTTGTAGAGGCAGAGTACAAGCAATTAGCCTATACTCCTACTGAGGTATCTTGGTTACGCTCTTTATTCCGAGATTTGTGTATTTTCTTACCAACGCCTACCCTAATGTGTGATAATGTTTCTTCTATTTCGCTTGCTTCCAATCCCATCTTTCATTCTCGGACTAAGCATTTAGAAGTCGGGAGAAAGTGGTTCGTGGAGAATTGCATGTTAATTATATTTTCTCTCAAGATCAGGTCGCTGATTTGTTCACTAAAGGTCTCAGTTCTTCTCCGTTCAAAACACTTGTTTTCAAGCTTCCTGTTCTCCAAGGACCACTCAGCTTGAGGGGGGCTGTTAGACCAAGGTCTCACGTGGATAAGTCCACTAAGCTTTTGAATTTGAATGTAGTTCTTTATCCTCATGTTCTGTTGAATGAGGAGCTTTGTGTTGTATAGAACTCTATCACTTAATAGCTGATATCCTGGTTTGTAGGAACAACTTTCTGATTTTCAAACTTGTACTTATCAATACATTCATTATAAATATACAGCTGCAACCATATTGGCTGGGTAAGCTTTTCACACCATTTCAAAGTCTTTTAGTGATGTGGTCAGTGGCTCCGCTATCCAAAATCCAAGGTTTAATGAAGGCAGAATTAATTAAGACATTTGTAGAAGATGACAGACCTGAAGCATTTGCATAAGAATTGTTATTACCAAAGACACGGTTTGCATTCATTATAGATATGGCATGAGCAGGTTGTTGAAGCTCCTTTGCAGAAGGCCCATTTGATGGGTTCAGTTGAGAAGACTCTGAATTGGAGAACTGTACCGGCGGATGAAAGCTTTGAGACTGTTGGCCCCAATTGGGAGTCTGGGCTGGATGTGTACAGACATTTGCTGCGTTGGCAGCATGTAAGAAGGCAGGCGCCTTGTGGTCTTGCGCGGAAGCATGCTTTGGCTGGTGATGCATTTGTTGGTGATGATGATCATAATGATGATGCATTTGCTGGTGATGCATCTGATGCTTAGTCAAATATGCATTTGAGGCCGTGGAAATTTTTTGAGAATTGGGTTTTGTCTTTTCTGGAAGTGTTTGAAAATTGAATTTTGTGTTTTCTGGCAGCAGAAAATTTGTTTTTGATTTGACATGGTGTTTTTGAGAAAAGAGGAATTAGGCACCAGGATGGTGCTCTAATTTCATCTTAAGAAACCAGACTAAGGAAGATTGAAGGACGAATTGACTAGGGTTTGAATAATAGACAATTGGGTGAATGATTTTCTGATAATTCTCATTGTCAACAATACAAGGTATATATACAAATACAACATTCAATTACACATATTTCTAAGGCTAGAAATTCGTGATCCACCTTTGGTGGGATTTGATCTAGACTAAATCAAGAAAGTAAATATTACAAATATATTACAAAGATAATTCTTAACAGTAATAGCTTCAACAATTGCAGCCTCTGAATAGAAAGGTACTCAGAAGGGTATTTGTTATGAATGTTCCTTGAATTTTTCAAAAGTCCTCATTTGAATTCTCAAACTTTCAAATCAATCAATGTGGTCCTTAACCCTCTGTTTGGGTGAAGAAATTGAAACCTTGGCAAACAAAGGAAAAAAACATTACATATGTTGCTCAACAAGGTTGTGTACTCTCCTTGACGAGATCAGAAACAAAAGCAACCCAATATGGTGATGAAACATGCAACAAGATCACAAGGCAATAATAAGCTAGAAAGCATACTTTACCAGAAAGTTAAAGATCTCATTGTTGTTTGTTGTTTGTGTACTATACGTATAGGGCACTGCAGAATTTAAATTTGACACAAGTATTTCATACACACTTGACTTGAGTGGAAGTCTCTGTCCCTTTTCTTTAAAGTTGGAATTGCAACTTTTGCAGTTTCTCAAAGCATGCTTAACTGAAATTGCGCTTGCAGGACAGAGCAAATGGTCGTATCACGACTAGAACAATTCAAGAAAAGCATGCTTCTTGCTCTGATTTACTGGAAAAATTAATTAACTCTAGCTGTCCCCAACAAATCTGAAGAAGAATAACTCGTCAATTTAATTTAATCCAAGCCATTCATTTCCATCCTTTTTTCTTTCTTTCTATTATCTCTGAATGAAAACCAATGTGCAAAATAAAAGTGATTTTCATTTTTCCTGCCCTCCTTTCTCGTTAACCAATTCTACTCCACCACTACTACTGAAGGTTTTCATGTTTCTTCCTTATTTTTCTTGTACTCCACCACTTATGCATTGTACTCTAGTCCCAAAACCTGACCTGTTGTCCCCTGAATCTGCCCTTCTAACTCGCGATGACCATCAAGCCCAAACAAGTGAGTTCTTGATGACCATTGTGTAAGCGTGACTTGTGGACCATTGACTTTTTTTCCTTACACACCAAGGATTCCTATTATAATTATATTTGATTTACTTTAATTCCTGATTTCCTACTGAAATAGAAATAGGAATTTATTATTTACTTGCCCATTCAGGTTTTGTTGTATTATAAATATGACCTCCTACAAGGAGAAGAATACACAGAAAATTTCCATAAACAAATATTCTCTCATAGTTCTCATATTTTAGCATGGTATCAGAGCGGCGATCTTGGAATTGCTTACTCTAGTTTCCAACTCTCGTCGCCGCTATGGGGGTTGATTTTTTCAACCCTCATGGAGGTAGCACCACCGCCTCCTTCTCTCCTTCTCAACCAACCATAGTCGAGTTGAGTGCCCAGATGGCTTAGCTCCTACAGACTACAGACTTTGACCCCGAATCCAATCATCAATTAGGATCCTATTTTGATGACCCCGAACCCGATCCTCAAATCAAGATCCTATTTTGACGACCCCAACTCCGACGACGACCCCGACCCCAACTCTGATGGTGACCCCAACCCCAAATTTGTCTCTCATTTTAGACCCAAGATCAGACTTCGACTCCGACTCCGGCCCCACTAAGCTCAGATCCGATCTGAATTCCTACTAAACCTATATCCTAAGCATCTTCCGTTGCACAAATTTTGACTTCCCGACTAACGACCCCAACACATGGACGAGATTGCGCATATTGTGGTGATCCGAGACACAATCGTGAGACTTGTTTTAAATTGCACGGCTACCCTAACTGGTGGGCTACTCTTAAAGATCAAACACAAGGCGATACGACCAGGAATGGTATTGGTTATGGATTCCATACTTCCAATAAGATTGATTCCATGAGCTGGATAATTGATTCCGGTGCAACTGATCATATGACGTTTGATCTTGATGATTTTCTGAATACTACACAACCTCGACGAACTTGTATTGCTAATGCCAATGGAGTTACTTATCCTGTGACACGGGCTGGCACTATTGCACTTTCATCCTCTCTCTCACCGTCTAATACTTTACTTGTTCTATCTTTATACAATAAATTGTTGTCAGTTAGTCAGCTTATTGAACAATTGAATTGTTGTGTACTCATTTACCCGAAGTTTTTTTTGCTTCAGGATATTCACACTAAAGAGATTCTTGGTATAGCAAAGAAAAGAAAATCTGTTGTGGCACCGTCAATTGGGACATCCGTCTTTTAGTTATATGAAGCATCTTATATCATATTTATTCTCAGGTTTCAAGGACTCCGACTTCATATGTGATACTTGTATTTTGGCCAAGAGTCACCATGTGCCTTATTCGTTGAGTACGAACAAGTGTACTACTCCGTTTACGTTAATTCAATTTGATGTCTGGGGACCTTCACCTATCATTGCTGCTTCTGGTGTTCGGTGGTTTGTCACATTTATAGATAATTGTACACGGATGACATGGCTGAAGAATAAAAACGAAGTGTTTTCCCGTTTTAGTCCTTCCACAAACAGATGAAAACTGAGTTAATGCTCAAATCTTCTTCGCTTAGACAATGGTGGAGAATTTGTCAATCATGACTTTCAGACTTACTTCCAACAACATGGAATTATCCATGAGACGACTTGTAATCAAACACCGCAACAAAATGGTATTGTTGAACGAAAGAACTTCTTGAAACCGCCCGAGCACTTCTGCTTAGCGCTCATGTTCCTCGCCATCATTGGGATGATGCTATTGTCACTCAGTTCACCTAATCAACCACATGCCTTCTGGTGTATTGACCTTTAAAACTCCCTTACAAGTGCTTGCACAACACAGACCTCTGCCCTCTGTTTTGGTACTCACACCCCGAATCTTTGGATGTGTGTATTTCGTTCATCTCCACAAAAATCAACGCAGTAAACTTGATCCTTGTGCGCTTCGTTGTGTTTTTGTGGGTTATGTCACTCATCAGAAAGGCTACCTATGTCACTTTGGATGTGACCTTTTTGGAATCTGAGTTGTTCTTCCATGACCCATCATCCAATTCTACGCTTCAGGGGAGATACGAAGTGAAGAGCAGAATTGGAGCAATTTGGAAAACGAAGAAATTCTCATCTGGACAGAAATGATAGATCGTCCCGAGTTTGGAGCACGAAATTACTCTCTCCGAAAAGCGATCAATTGCCCATTCATAGCAATCAATCGCCTTACCCACCTAACCCCTGGAATCGATATTTCTTGATCTCTAGTCCCACACCTCCAGACAATACAGAACAACAAGATGAAGACCCCCCTCTAACTGAACAGGACCAACAGACCAATCTCCTGAGAATATCCTTGAGGTAACTACTCCTACTACACTTGTGAATTTATAGGATAAATCTATTGGATACGAATTACCTTTCAGGCAGAATCGTTATTCACCTGAGATTGGCAAGACTTCAAAGTATCCAATTGCGAATCATGTATCCACTGAGAAGCGTTCTGAACCACTTAAGGCCTTTGTACATCAGCGGTCTGCTATTCATGTCCCAACCAAGGTTGCTGAAGCGTTTAAAGATCCTAAGTGGGTTCAAGCTATAAAGGAAGAGATGAAATCTCTTAAGAAGAATTAGACTTGGACATGGAAAATTTACCACGAGGAAAAAAGATTGTTTGATGTAAATGAGTGTTTACCATAAAACACAACACTGATGGATCTATCGAGCAATATAAGGCAAGACTTGTGGCGAAAGGGTACACATAGACTTATGGCGTAGATTATGAAGAAACATGTGCCCCAGTTGCAAAATTGAACACAGTCGAAAGTCTTATTGTCCCTCTGAACTAATTTGGACAGGCCACTACACCAGTTTGATGTAAAGAATGCCTTCCTGCGTGGAGAACTCACGGAGGAGGTGTATATGGACATTCCTCCTTGATATAATACTACTCAGACCTGGAACAGGATGCAAATTACAAAAGGCGTTGTATGGACTGAAACAGTCACCACGTGCATGGTTCCTGACAGTCACCATGGCAATGAAGAACAATGGTTTCAGACTGAGTAACTCAGATCATACTTTGTTCTTGAAACATCAAAAAGGGAAGGTAACAGCTTTAATAATCTATGTTGGCAACATGATTATTACTGGGAATGATAAACATGAAATATCTCAGCTACAAGACTATTTGGCTACTGAATTTGAGATGAAGAATCTAGGTGGACTAAAATATTTCTTGGGGATTGAGGTGGCCCGATCACAACGAGCACTACAAGAAAAACCCCCTTCCTCGACGGCTAAAAGCGTCACTATAGCCATTAGATGACGATTCCAAAAGTGTCAGCAATGCCAGTGTCAGGAAAGGGTACCACCATACTTGACACTTATTATCCATCAAGCAATAGTGTTTCCTGACTGGTAAAAAGCGTCACGGATTAGTGAAAACCGGTCAACAAAGGCTTTTCTTGTCGCTTAATAAGCATCAACAAATACATTTCCTGACATTTAATAAATCTTTCTTGGCGGTTCTTAGCCGTCAAGAGTTGTACAACTGAAATTTTTTAAAAAAAAAGAGAGCTTCCTGTACAACTAAAGTTTCAAAGGATTTAATAACTAAATGAATATATTAAAAAAATGTCAAGCTGAAATTTAATATCCATTAAAGTAGAATATTTTGATACAAACATTCAAAAACTCCTAATACATGCTGAAATAAACCAAGCTATCTTGTACGATAAAACATAAAACATAAAACTTCTAACTTAGAAGCTTGACTTTCCATAACACTTGTCTTTGTAGTTTAAGTTTCCATGATCGCATCAATCTGGCAATAGATAAGACATAAATTTTAAAGAGTTAAGAGATACAACCAATGAAAACATCAAGATACAATGCACATATTCATTACCAGATACAAATGCCCACTTCCTTTGATTCAAATGCAGAGAAAGACGTTATGCCAACTATGCACAAAGTATGAGTACACACAATCACATTTCCTTTTACTTTTTAACTTTAAAAAACAATCACATCTCCTCAATTTATCAAATCTCTCTTTTACAGACCCCATTGTATTCGTTAAAAGAAGAGGAGATCCAATCAAATCTTTGAAGCTGAAACTTGCCATATAAAATAACAGATTAACCAATTCCTACCCAATCTGTGTTGTTTAGAAAGTTATTTGGAATTCTTTAAAGAGAGGAAACCAAAAGTCTATAGCATGTACCTGCAAAATTAAAAAGCAACTCAAAATATTGCCCAATTGAATATTATAACAATAACTGCTACATAAAACCAAATAATTGAACCTAATAGTGATATCTATAGAAACAAAACTGTACATTTTGCATCTTAAAGTCAAGTGGCGAGACCAAAAAGAAAACAAAGAATTTTAATAATTTTAATTGTATATAGCAAACCAAAATCCAAACTACCTAAATAAGTTTTAAATAGAAAAAATAAAATAAAATGTACCTGTCTGCTGAAGGTTTAAGATTGGAATCGCGCACTTCTTGTTCTGATGACTCCACATCTATCTTCACCATTCTCATCCTTTAAAATTCATATACTCCTTATATCCCCAATAGCCATATGAAGAGAAAATAAATTTCAATATCCCTTTCTTCTACCTACAAGACCAAGTAGCCATGCCACAAGTAAAATCCATGTGTATAAGAAAAAGTTAAAAGGAAAAATGAAAAATAAATAAATAAAATCAGGTTCTGTGGCTAGTTTAAGACAAACCTGAACATTGGTGGCCCAATAATTCAAACTCATACTAGGGCACCACAATATGTATTTTGCAACAAAAGTCCATGTTTTTTTTTAAATTCAGTCTTTTCTTAGTCAATTTAGTGCTGAAATCTCCTATACCAGTACTTGAGTCAACAATTTGTCTCTCCTATGTTTAAAGAATCCGTTATTGTTCCAACTTCTAAGCCACTTTTTTTCCACAAATGACAGTATTTATGGTAAGAAGAAAAAAAACAAAAACTCTGGTCAGCCTGTACTGAAATAACGGATCCAACTCTAAGAACATATATCTACCAATCTGGCAAAAAAAAAAGAAGAAAATAAATTCATTTTGTACCTGTATGTCATTGTGAAATTGTGAATCCGATTTTCAGCTACATAAAGAAAACTACATCAGCAAAGGCTACTAGTGTCATCTAATATATCAGTACAATAACCAATTTTTTCTCCTTCTCTGGACTGCCCTAACTCAAAGCAACAATGCGCTACTAAATATGATATTATCATACCCACACAGGGTGTTTGGCCCGAAACTCATACAAACACAGAAAAGAAGGAGAAGAAAAAAAGAATGTTACTGGAACTTACAGCAGTGCAATTTTTCTCAAAAGCCACCTTGTACCGAGGTTGAATTTGAAGAGGTTTCCCCTGATTTCCACTAACGCATGCCTGATTTTTGCAAACCTAGAAATGTTTTGCAGATTTGACTCTACGGGCAACAATCGAGACCCAATTGGAAGTTTTTTGACCTAGAAATACTGAGAGATAGGAGCAAAGAACTTCTCGATCTCGTTCGGCGTCAAGATTTGAGAACCATGTGTAAGGAAGAGAAAAAGACAGAGGTGAAGAAAAGAAGGGGAAAATAAGAAAATAAGGAAGAGAAATAGGGTAGCACCAGATCTAAAAATGGAGAAGTCTAGTTGTGCAGAAAAGATCAGGAGGCCATGGAAAGAAAGATAGAGGTGAAAAGCTCAGATCTGTGAACTTAGGAGAGAACCCTACAGTTCGTGAATTTTAGGAATGAAATTTTTTATTTTTTATTTTGTTGGAAGGAAAGATATTTAAGATACCAACTCAGCCGCTCAGTCCATCCAAAAAAAATAATTAATTAAAAAATTATGCCGCCTAGTCAAAATGGTTTTGTAGAAAACGTCAGGTTTTGTACAAAACGTAAGTTTTATAAAGGTCTTACTTGATGGTTTTCTAAAAGCGTCATGTATATATAGTCTTACTTGACGGTATTCAATAAGCGTCATGATTATGCCATATATAGTTGACGCTTTTTAAAAAGCGTCAAAACCAAGCATTATAGTTGATGGTTTTTGCAAAAACGTCACCAATGAAATGTCAACTAATCATGTTTTTCTTCTAGTGGAGGGATATTTCTCTCTCAAAGGAAATATGTCTTGGACTTATTGACAAACACAGGAATGCTAGATTGCAAACCCTGGAGACACTCCTATTGTTCAGAATCATCATCTTGGAGAATACCTGGATCAAGTTCCAATTAACAAAGAAAGATACCAAAGGTTAGTGGGAAGATTGATCTACTTGCTCATACTAGGCCAGACATTGCTTATGCGGTGAGCGTCGTCAATCAATTTATGCATCCTTCGAGTGAAGACCACATGAATGCAATTATTCCTAATACTTAGATATTTTAAGTTCTATCCGGAAAAGGACTTATGCTCTCAAAACATGGTCATCTGAATATTGATGGTTACACAGATGTAGATGGGCAGGAAATATAACAGATAGGAAATCCACATCCGGTTACTTCACATTCGTGGGAGGTAATTTGGTTACATGGAGAAGCAAGAAACAGAAGGTGATCGCCTGAAAAGCTGAGTTCAGAGGTATGACCAAAGGAATTTGCGAACTCATTTGGTTAAAGAGCTTGCTTACTGAACTTGGGTATAGACCTACATCTGTAATGAATCTCTTTTGTGACAACAAGGCTGCAATAGCTATTGCACAGAATCCAGTTCAACATGATCGCACCAAACATGTTGAGGTAGATCGACACTATATCAAATAGAAGCTCGAAGCTAAAGTGATTCAGTTTCCTTTCGTAAAGTCTGAGAATCAATTGGCGGATATGTTGACAAAAGCAATTTCTAATAAAGCGTTCGACAATTCACTTCGAACAGTTGGGCATTGGCGACATCTATGCACTAACGTGAGGGGGAGTGTTGGCGTGACTTGTGGACCATTGACTTTCTTTCCTTACACACCAAGGATTCCTATTATAATTATATTTGATTTACTTTAATTCCTGATTTCCTACTATTAGCTGTAAATATCTTGCAATTACTTTTGCATCAGTTATAGAATCTCCATGATCTCAGCGCTCCATATCCTAATCTATTTTGTAACCATCCCTTGATCATAGCCCCTCTTGATATGTAACAGCTCAATATTTGAATATTTGTAACTATACAATCATGTATATAAATAGAGAAGAAAACCTCAACACAGTTGAGTGAGGAAATCTAAATCTTATATGGTATCAGATTGCCTTTGATCCTCAAGTGTCTTCCCATCTCACATCCTTATTCCGTTATGGCTTCTTCTGATGCTACCTCTGACCCCATTCCAAACACAACAACCAACTCCATTCCTATTCCTAATCAAACAATTCCAAAACAACAACCAACTCCATTCCTATTCCTAATCAAACAATTCCAATGCCCAACCCGTCTCACTTCCTTTCTCTAAAACTCACTCCCACCAATTATCTTCTTTGGACAATACAATTTGAACCTATCCTAATTTCTCATGATCTAGAAGGTCTCATAGATGGATCTGATGTTGCACCACTATCAAAAATCATTGAGGACAATAGTACTTCTCAACCCAATCCTGAATATCTCACTTGGCGCAAGCATGACCAAATGCTTCGGAGCTGGATCATTGCCTCATTATCTAAGATGTTCTTCCACACATAGTCGGTACTTCGACATCCTCTGAAGCTTGGACTTGTCTCAAGCAAGCTTTTGGATCCCCTACCAATACTCGTCTTCTTCAATTACATACTCAACTCCAAAACCTCCCCAAGGGTGACCTTCCTGTTGCCACTTACCTTCAAAAGGCCAAGCTTCTAGCTGACCAACTGCCTCTGCAGGAAAACCACTTGATGCTAATGAATTCAATGCTATAATCATCCGCAATCTAGGGAGTGACTATAGTGATATGGTTACTGCCATGTCTACTAGATTGAGTCCTATCTCATATTCAGAACTTAATAGTCTTCTTGTCAGCATGAAATTCGTCTCCAAGAACATGCCACTCACTCCACAATTCTTCCTTCCGCTAATATGGCGTATAGGGGATCAAATTCCAATTCGAAGAGAGGCTCCTCAAATCAGCACAACCGAAATCCCTTCAATTCGAACAATCAAGGTTCATCCAACTTCAACAACAATCGCGGCCCATCTACTTACAATAAGGTCCACCCATCAGTTCAACCAACGATCCTTTTCTAACCCAAATAATCGTGGTTTGCTGCCAACCCCACAAAATTTCCCAAGTTTCAGTCATTCTCCTCAAAAAGCAAGATGTCAAATTTGCAATCGCACAAATCACTTGGCTGCTAATTGTCGATACAGATATATGACAAGCCCAATGACGCTTCTGCTCACATTGCATCCTTTCCCACCTCAAACAGTGATTTTAGTGCTTGGTTCCCTAAGACCTGGCGCCACTCACCATGTCACTCCAGATATTGCCAATCTCTCTATTGCTAATAGCTACACTTGTCCAGATCAATTGAAAGTTGGTAATGGTAATGGGTTAAGTATTTCTCATGTTGGCTCCTCTTCTTTCTCAAGTTCTACAGGCTCTTTTCACTTATCTAACATTTTACATGTCCCAATATCACCAAAGGACTTCTTTCCGTTCATCAATTCTCAAAAGATAATAATTGTTATTTTGAATTTCACCCTTCTTTTTTTGTTGTGAAGGACCAAATCACGGGGAAACCTCTACTTCACGGGCTGAATGAAGGTGGTCTCTATAAGCTTTCCAACATTGCCATACCAAATAAAAATGACGGACCAAAGGTTTTCTTAAGTGAGCGCGCCAGTCTCTCTTGTTGGCATGCACGCTTAGGTCATCCACATCCACGTGTTCTTCGTCAAGTAATAAATGGCAACAGTCTTCCTTCCCTCCCTCCCAAGAACTTGCAACCATGCACTGCCCGTTGTTTAGGAAAATTGTCCAAGTTTTCTCTTCCCCCCACTTCCTCTGTTACCTCTAGTCCATTGCAGCTTATTTTTAGTGATGTTTGGGGCCCTTCTCCCACTCCATCCATAGATAGCCATCGCTACTTTGTTTTATTTCTTGATGATTATTCCAAATATGTATGGTTTTTTCCTCTAGTACGAAAATCTAATGTGTGTGATGTATTTTTCAAATTTCAAGCCCAAGAGGTCGTCTATTCAATACTAAAATTCGTAGTTTCCAATAGATTGGGGAGGATAATTTCGTAAGCTTTCTTCTCATTTTGACAAATGTGGCATTAATCATAGAATTGCTTGCCCACACACTCATGAACAAAATGGATCTGCCGAACGAAAAATTCGTCATATCACTGAAAAATGGTCTCACTCTTCTTGCTCATGGATCTGTCCCTAAAAAGTATTGGCATTTTTCTTTTGATACATCAGTTTATTTGATAAATCGAATGCCTACTTCAGTTCTTCATGGCCAATCTCCTTTCCAAATTTTGTTTAATAAGTCTCCTGATTATCGCTTTCTAAAAGTGTTTGGTTGCTTAGTTTTTCCATACCTTCGTCCTTATAATAAAAATAAATTTGATTTTCATTCTCTTCCATGTGTCTTCTTAGGATATAGTCCAAATCATCATGGTTATCGTTGCTTGAATCAACAAACTTGGAGGATTTATATCTCGAGACATGCACGATTTCATTAGCATACTTTTCCATTCTCTTGACTCTCCCATGATGCAGGTTCCAATTAATTCAAAGTCCAATTCATTTTTATTGCCTATAGAGCTACCTAGTTCAGCACGTGATGTAAGGGCTCCCACACTTGGTAATCTTTCTTCTCCTATTGGTTCCCCTCCATTAAATTCTAATAATTCTCTTCCTTTAAGTGATGCACCTATTTACTCACCGAATCTTCCCTCAAACTCTAATTCCATTTCAAATTTAAATTCTCACTCCATTGTTAATTCCCCTCCTAATAATGACAATTCAATTCTTTCCCAACATGATAATACTGCTCATAACGTTACTAATTCTAGTGGTCTAGAATCAGTTGTGCATTTGGCAGGTAATCAAGGAGGCAATCCCAGTCATGGCCGTAATGACACAAGATACAATCTTCGCCCAAAACCCTCACCAAATCCCAAGTATACTATTCCTCATGCACTTTTGACAGAAGCTACCTCTCAACATGAGCCCACATGTTTCTCTAAGCCAATAAACACAAGCACCGCGAGCAGCAATGAATGATGAGCTCAATGCACTGAACATAGTGGCACATGGTCTCTTGTTCCATATAATCCTTCTATGAATGTTGTTGGTTGCAAGTGGGTCTTTCGTGTCAAACGCAAGGCGGATGGTACTATAGATCGCTACAAAGCAAGGTTGGTTGCCAAGGGTTTTCATCAACAAGAGGGCGTTGATTACACTGAGACATTCAGCCTCTGTAAAAGCCACCACCATTCGCACGGTCCTTCCATTACCTCGAGCCTACCCGGTTGGGAAACTCGTCAATTAGATGTAACTAATGCCTTTCTCCATGGCCATTTAAATGAAGAAGTGTACATGATTCAACCACCAGGTTTCGTTGATGACACCAAACCTCATCATGTTTGCAAGCTTTATCGCTCTTTATATGGCTTGAAACAAGCTCCCCGTGCTTGGTTTCAATGCCTCAGTTCATGTCTTCTCCAACTTCAATTTGTTGCCTCAAAGGTGGATAGTTCATTATTCATTTTTAATGACAGGAGTATTATTATTTATGTTCTCATATACGTTGATGATATCATCATCACTGGAAATAACGGTGCCGCCATTAACAATGTCATCTCCACTCTAAGCTTGCAATTCTCTTTGAAGGACCTAGGCAAGTTGCATTACTTTTTGGGTATTGAGGTAATCCCACAATCTGGAGGTCTTCTTCTCTCTCAACGAAAATACATCCTTGATCTTCTCAACCGATTCTGATTTGGCAGACATGAAGCCCACTCATACTCCTATGGCCTCATCCACCAAGCTTAGTAAAATTGGTGGCGAACCACTTGCTAATCCACAACAATACCGAAGCATTGCAGGTGCCCTTCAATATGTAACTTTAACCCGCCCAGAACTTGCCTTCTCTCAACAAGGTGTGTCAATTCATGCACAACCCCACCACTGAGCATTGGACAGCAGTTAAAAGAATCCTTCGATACCTCAAGCACACTCTTTCCCATGGTCTTTTCCTAAGCAAATCTCTCTCTAATGGCATTCAAGCCTTTTGTGATTCAGATTGGGCTGGATGTCCAGATGATCGTCGATCCACTGGTGGCTATGTCATTTATCTTGGTTGTAATCTAGTATCTTGATCAGTACATATTTACATATCATTTTGTACCCTTCTAGCTTATGATTTGGTTATGTTTTTGAGTTAAACTTGTGCTTTTAATTCTTTTTGTGTTTATCTTTCAGTTAATTGAGATTTAGGTAATAATGATGGCTTTGGATAGGAAATTATGCAATCATGCTTGAAGTTGCTGGTCATGCTGACCTTCAGCATGTGCCTGGTTGGATGCTTGGTCATGGTGAGCTAGGCATGAGCTATCATTTCTGGTTGGAAGCTTGGTCATGGTGACATGAAGATGACCTAGGGCTGCTAGTGGGATTAATTGGTGAAGTGCATCAACCATTCAAGATTTTCTAATACAAGTGCATCACCCATTTCAGATTTTCTATTACAAGTGAATCAACCATTTTAGATTTTATAATTCAAGTGTTGTATGCATTAGCCATATTGAATTCAGATTTTTCATTTCCCCTAGGCCTATAAATAGGGAAGTTCTCTATGCTTGTAAACACACCCCAAGGGGGGGAGCTCTCAAGCACTTCTCTAGAGCTCCCTTCCCTTCTCTCCCACAAATTCTCTTAGTTTCCCTTTGTAGTTCTCAATTGTTGTAATAAGATCATTTTACTAAATTTTCTTTCTTCTAAATTCTCCAAACACTTCTCTATTCTCTTTCAAAGTTCTCCAAGCTCTAAAACATTTCCCATGTTCTCAAACACTTTCTTACAAATTCACAAAATCCCCAAACACTTTCTCTTCCAAAATCCACAAAGCTCTCAAAACACCTCTCTACTTTCTTCTCCAAATGTCCCATGTTCTCAAACACTCTCTTCCAAAAATCCACAAAGTTCCCAAACACCATTTTCCTTACTCTTCCAAAAGTCTCCAAATCTCTCAAACACTTCTCCCTTCTCTTCCTCCAAATCTCTCAAACACCACTTTCTTCCCTTCCAAAATCCTCAAAACTCTCAAACACATGTTCTTCCAAAATTCTCTAAAGTTGTCAAACACTTTCCTCTCCCTCCTCCAAGCTCTCAAACACTTTCCTTTCTTCCTCAAGTTCTCTTAATTTCTTTAATGTTCTTTTAGTTGTAATTTATTTTTCATTGTAATGTACATTCTTTCTTCTTGTTTTGTTTCTTTTGTTTTCATTTTTGTTTTGTGTAGGAAAACTAAATTGGATCATTCAATCACCAATCCCTGTGGAATCGACCTCGCACTTACATACGCTAAACTACCAACGGTTCGTGCACTTGCGAGTATCACAAGTTGAGGATGCAGTTGAATCTATTTTGGTGCAGCTGTATCTACGCAACAAGTTTTTGGCGCCGTTGCCGGGGAATCGGTAACATTGTTTGATTCTATTTGGTTTTCCTACTTTTTATTTTTATTTTTTTGTATATAACTGGACAGTTTTATGTTTTAAAGTTAATGGCGTTAATTGACAAGTTGTGTTTGTAGTCCAACGGACAAGGACAATTGCCTGACAAGCAAGAGAACTGGGTTTGAGTCCCAGCTTACACAACACAAAAGAGGTTCAAGTAGCATGTTGGTTATTGCTTGTTTATGGTTTCATTCACTTGTTCTTAATTAAATATCTTGTTCAAGTTTACATAAACACCATATGACTCTTGGACTGATTAGTGAATGAATAGGTAGATATTGAAGACAAACACCATGTTTAAATTCTACTTGGTTCTTTATTGTTCTTCTTGTTCTTAATGGGTTCGGAATTTGTGTTTAGACTAAACACCATAGCTAAATACTTTTTCTGAATACTTGATTAAAACCACACACCATATGGATAATCATATTTGAGAAAGAACGAACTCCATAAACTAGTTTAATTTACCTTGCCGCTTACTTTGAAGCATGGAATTGGATGTGTGTTTTTCCTTTTATTTCCTAACCCTTTTGATTCCATTTCAAGTTTGTGTGTTTGTTTTAGCAATTTATGACAGCTTAATAAAAATGGAGAGAGATGGCAACCTCAATCATACGAATGGGAAGTGTGGAGCAGTGGGAGAAGTCGCGACCTCCAAATGCATCCATACTCGACCTAATCGCTTCAAGGGGGGAGCATTTCAATCCTTTCTCTTCTTTAAATTCAGTTTATTTCTTGGTTTGTTTCTTTTAGTACAACAATTTATATCATTTGTTTGAGTTTGTTTAGAGTACTTAGTTCATTTTCATTTATGGTTTGTTATCTTAATTTTTTTTCTCTTATCTTAAAAACTAAAAATTCAAAATTCAAAAATTCAAAAAGATTTTTCATATGAGCTGACTTATGGTAACTTCAGGAAGCACTTCCGTCAATAGTGTCTAGGAGTTCTTAGGCGACACCTTCGGTGTCTAAGAAGTTTGGGTTTTAAGCGGGACCATTGTGACCCCTCCAACCTTCCCGGATCCCCTGGCTGTGTTTTCCCTGAGGCCCTAAATTGGTCATCCGTGAGTTGCTTGTATATTCGTGTGTTTTTAAACTAAGTTTTTTTTATTTTCTTTGTTTTATTTTCTATTTAGTCTTTGTTTTTATTTTGTTTTTGTTTTTGTTTTGTTAAGTTAGTTTTTGTATTTATTTTGTTTAGTCGTGGTTTTTATTTTGTTTTTTATTTTGTTTTTGTTTTTATGGTATGATTAGTTAGTTTATTTCTGAGTGTTAGAAACACATTTTTACTTTATTTCAAACACTGCATTAAAAACAAAAAAACAAAAAAACAAAAAAAAAAAAAAAAAAAAAACATTCAAGTAAATTAAAAAAAACAAAAAAAACAAACTTCTTCTTCTTCTTCTTCTTCTTCTTCGTCTTCATCATCATCATGGCTTACCTCTATTGTCTCGTACTTGTAGGATCTCCAGAGGTTCTACATGGTCATCATTTTTCCTCTCCAGTGCTTCCACATGCTGAGTGGCACAATAGAGCCGCTTCTGGAGGTCCGCCACCATAGCCTTCAAGGAAGCCACTTCCTCGCTGAGAGCGGCACACTCCCGTGTCCTCGCCAGGAGTCGCATGCCCAAATTGGTAGCCGAGACCGCTTGGAGCACAGTTAAATCGTGGGACTCATCCACCGCCATCTTGTCAGACCTACGTGCCACATGCAGGGTGATCTGCTGGAGTTAGCTTCCTGCCAATCAATGTTCCCAGGAGCACTGACCTGTTCGGCATTGCCTCAGAAGGTTCGGTATTGCCTCAGGAAGTTTGAGGCAGTGCCGTGATGATAGAAGAGTTTGGGAAGACAGAGGTTGGAGGAGCCCTTATCTGGGCATTTGGTGGTGCAAGGGATAGCTCAAGGTTGAGATCATCAAGGTGAGTGCATGAAGATGCCATTTGTTTTGCTTCTGAATTTTTTGATGTTTTTCCTTGAGTTTGCAGGAAGAAATGCTGGGTATCATCGCTTGCAGAGGTGTGGTTCAAATAGGCATATGCTGATGAGAGAGCCAACACCATTTCGGATTTCCCGGGCATGTCGAACCTAATCGCTTCAAGGGGGAGCACATTAACTTTCACTTTGCTTTACTTTTTTTCCGTGTTTTCTGGTGTTTTATTTTTTTGCCCGTTACTTTCGGCTATCTTTGTCTTATTTTCAGTTTGGGAAGTGTGCTTTCTTTTCCCGTTTGTCGTCTTTGTTTTATTTTAGTTAGGAAGTGTGTTTTCTTTTTCTTTTCTTTTTCTTTCCTGCAACCTTCCTCTTTTATTTCCGAAACAAAATAACGAAAATACAAAAACAACAACATAAAATAAAAAATGCAGTAGAAATCATTTCTTCATAGCACTAGGTGTCTCGACCATAGGAGCTTTGAGTTTGGCCCTCCTGGCTATCCTCTTCCGGGGCTTCACGCACAGCCTCTTGGGGCTCATCACTTGAGCTCCCAAAGATCGCAATCTTAGCTTCAGGATAACTTTTCTCGCGATCTGGTTTCTTGCGTTTACCCGGTCGGTCTAGGTCCTCCAGCTGCTTTCGCATGTCGCGAGAATACAACTCTACCATCTTTGATAGGCTTTTATTCTCATCCCGCAATACTTCTAGCTGGTGTCTCGATTCACCTCCACTATCATTGCCCTCTCCCTTTTCAAGCTTTTTAGAGTCCTGACACTCTTCAACCATACTTCGCTCCACCGCTAACTGACCTTTCAGAATCTCTACCTCATGGGATTTCGCAAGAGGCGATGCCCCAACTTGCAACACATGCAGGACTTTGCACGCTCAGTGCCAGGGCATCACTCGTGACTCCGTTGTCATCCCTTGTCCCAAACACACGTATATCTTTAGGAGTCACTAGATTTCTGCCCACTCCAATGGCAACATCGTTGTCCAGGAGTGTTGAGTCAGCTCCTCCCAGGCCCCCCTGCGGAGGCAAAGTAGGGCATCCATACTGGTGCCGCCGCTTGGCCCCGTGTCTGAGTCGGTGGAGCTAGGTTGAGATCCAACGAAAATGGGTAGTTAGAGGCCATTTGATTTCTCACTCGCTTTTCTTCTTTCTTTCGTTTCTCTTTTGTGTGTTTCTAGTTTGTGTTTTTCACCATTTCTTTTTAGCTTTTTATAGACTTAGTCTGCTAAACCCTAGCCGATGCGGTTCTAAGTTCTGTGCGGCCCTTACGACTTATCTCTATATGTCGCCGCACCCATTTCCCAACCTCCCTTAATTGCATTTTCACCTTTCACCACCTTCACATGAAAAAGTCGTCGCGCCTTCCTACGAGGCCAATAATTCTGGCTTGGGAGATGTGACAGCTGCCTCTGTGCGCCGACACGTCCCTCACCCCTTTTACCCGTGACTTCCCAGGAACCAAGGCATTAGGGACCACACTCTTTCTTTTTAGAAATCCCGCCTTCGCGCTCCCAATTCACGTTTCATTTAAAAAAATAAAAATAAAATAAAATAAAAATTGAACATGTGGGCTTTGGACTTCATTGTGGGCTTCGGGTTTCACCGTTGTTTAGGTTTCAAAGTGGGTTAACTTTCTTGTGGGTTGGATTTTCAATCGTTTGGGTTTTGGTTTGCGTAGACCGTCTGCTGTTTAGGGCTTTTCGTTTTCAGTGTTTTACCTTTTCGTTTCTTTTTATTTGTTTGTTTGTTTTGTAATTTTTATTTTTGTAATTATTTTATTTTATTTGTGATTTATATTTACTTTAGTACTTTTCATTTCCTGTTATGACATTGCTTGTGACTAATTTTTAAAATATTGAGGACAATGTTCATTTCTAGGTTTGGGGGTATTGGAGTTTAGCAAGTAAATTTGGTTTGCCTTAAAAAAAAAAAAAAAAATTATTGCTTTCTTTTCTTTTATTTTGAGTCTTGTTTTGTTTTGTTTTGTTTTTGAGTCACTTTCCGAACACATATGATGAGATTGAGATAAATGTTGCATGACTTAAATAAAAATTGAATTTTATTTATTTATTATTTATTATTTTTCTTTTTGTAACTTTTTATTGTAAAAAAAAAAACTTAAAAAAATAAAATAAAATAAATAAATTTGGCATTGTTCTAGCATGATATGTTCGAAACCTTCTTTGCACTTGCCATTTGTTTCACAATTTTCCAATTAAAAGGATTTGCATGATCTAAAGAATCGTATGAAGCATAAATTAGACTTATATAACCATATAATGTGAGCTTTTGAGCCTTGTGCTTCATTTCATGAGTGTTATACACATACTCTTATTTTCTTGTCATCAAAGTTGTTGTTTGATCTCATTATTCATTGATTTGGTTGAACACTTAAAAGTCATTCATTCTTTTGCAATTTGATTTCATGACATTTAAGAAATGATATTAAGGCCACCTTTGGATCGTTTGTGCCTTTCAAGCTAACCTTATGCATGCTTAAGCATGATTTTCCATTGTTAACCATTTTGAGCCTACATGTAAACCTTTTTTTTTTTTCATTTTACCAATTGCAATTCCTAGCTTTAGCCCGAAAAACAAGAATTTACCTTTCTAAGGAACTCATGAGCTCTAATTCGGATGTGTTTTTCATGCTAAGTTTGGGAAGGGATATTACATTAAAAAAAAAATTATAGAACTTCACACAATTGGTGAAAGAAAAAGAGAAAAGTTCTGATTAAATGGTAGTTGATTGAAATTTCATTTTTGGGTTTCATTGGTGTTTGGAAAGGAGTTTAAATCATTGTAAATGAAGGTATAAGGAGTTTTGATCATGTAAAGAAAATATCTAATCGTGATGATTCGAAGTCTTGTAAATAATTATTTTATGCTCTTACATTTTTGAGTTCCTTGGACTTTGTATTATCCATACCTTTCATTTCTTACTCACCTTACACCCTTGGCCCCATTACAACCTATGTTAAAGACCTAAATTGATCTTAAATGTCATGTGGTTGAATTGCATTCATGTTTCTACTTTTAAGTGTTTGACATCCTTCTTGAGATCATATTAATGCAAGTTTTTCATCTTCCTATTTTGAGTTAAGTCCCTTATGGTTTAACTCTAATCTTATGTTTATAACTGAGTGATGCATTGTAGCCCTCTTCTGAGTGATTCATTTGTGAGAGGACAACTTTGGTGAGATTTGAAGTTGCATTTGTGCTTGGTATGATTTTTGAAATTATGTGAAAACTAAGATTGGAGAATTTGTTGCATTTGGCAATCACACTACTACACTTTGAGCATATTATGTTTTGAACTTTGCCGCCTTGTAAATAATGTCTAAATTGAGTTTTTATTGTTAAAACTTTTGAGTCATGTGCATAAGTCATTTCTCTTCAGAAAATGTTCGAAAAGATTGTTTTGAGTTTTATTTTTATTCTTTTTTTTAATTATTTTTGTAATTATTTTTGTTTTTGTTTTTGTTTTATTTTGCTTAAGGACTAACAAAGTTAGTAAAGTTTTCTAACCACTTTGTTTTGTAGAGTTAGAAAAACGTTTGTGGGTATCTTTAATTGTTAAACCCTCAGGAGACACAACTCCTCCTCCTAGGGATGCCTAGAGGTTTAAAGGCTTGTTGCATACGGCTAAATGCAATCGAGTTACCTGCGGAAGTGGTTTAGTTAACTTCTTATTTTATTTTTAACTTTGTTTTGTGTTGTTTTGCTCGAGGACTAGCAAAATCTAGGTTTGGGGGTATTTGATCAGTACATATTTACATATCATTTTGTACCCTTCTAGCTTATGATTTGGTTATGTTTTTGAGTTAAACTTGTGCTTTTAATTCTTTTTGTGTTTATCTTTCAGTTAATTGAGATTTAGGTAATAATGATGGCTTTGGATAGGAAATGATGCAATCCAAGCATGTGAAGGCCTGATTTGGATGAAGGGAAGAAGAGCTTAAAGACAAACTCATTTTTTGCTACAGCCCCCTGCCAGTCCAGTTTCGTAGGTCATATTGTAAGCTTTGTTTCAGCAACCTACATAGCTCGAATGAGGCCACATTCTTCATGAACGTTGTTCCAATGGGTGTGTACTATAACATATCCAAAATTCAGCCCCATTGGATAAATCTGGAGTCCGTTACCTAGCAAACACAGAACCATGCTCAGGATGGATCTTATCAGCGCGGAAAATGAGTTAGCAATTTGTTTCGGCCTTAACTTTTTCCTCCGACCTTGGATTGGCCCAAATAACATATGGCTGGAAAGAAGACATTCTGAACTTCAATTTCAAGTGCTTAAAGTCCTAATTTTATTAAGAGAAGCCCAAGTTGTAAGCCCTTGAAGTTGCTGGTCATGCTGACCTCAGCATGTGCTGGTTGGATGCTTGGTCATGGTGAGCTAGGCATGAGCTATCATTTCTGGTTGGAAGCTTGGTCATGGTGACATGAAGATGACCTAGGGCTGCTAGTGGGATTAATTGGTGAAGTGCATCAACCATTCAAGATTTTCTAATACAAGTGCATCACCCATTTCAGATTTTCTATTACAAGTGCATCAACCATTTTAGATTTTATAATTCAAGTGTTGTATGCATTAGCCATATTGAATTCAGATTTTTCACTTCCCCTAGGCCTATAAATAGGGAAGTTCTCTATGCTTGTAAACACACCCCAAGGGGGGAGCTCTCAAGCACTTCTCTAGAGCTCCCTTCCCTTCTCTCCCACAAATTCTCTTAGTTTCCCTTTGTAGTTCTCAATTGTTGTAATAAGATCATTTTACTAAATTTTCTTTCTTCTAAATTCTCCAAACACTTCTCTATTCTCTTTCAAAGTTCTCCAAGCTCTAAAACATTTCCCATGTTCTCAAACACTTTCTTACAAATTCACAAAATCCCCAAACACTTTCTCTTCCAAAATCCACAAAGCTCTCAAAACACCTCTCTACTTTCTTCTCCAAATGTCCCATGTTCTCAAACACTCTCTTCCAAAAATCCACAAAGTTCCCAAACACCATTTTCCTTACTCTTCCAAAAGTCTCCAAATCTCTCAAACACTTCTCCCTTCTCTTCCTCCAAATCTCTCAAACACCACTTTCTTCCCTTCCAAAATCCCCAAAACTCTCAAACACATGTTCTTCCAAAATTCTCTAAAGTTGTCAAACACTTTCCTCTCCCTCCTCCAAGCTCTCAAACACTTTCCTTTCTTCCTCAAGTTCTCTTAATTTCTTTAATGTTCTTTTAGTTGTAATTTATTTTTCATTGTAATGTACATTCTTTCTTCTTGTTTTGTTTCTTTTGTTTTCATTTTTGTTTTGTGTAGGAAAACTAAATTGGATCATTCAATCACCAATCCCTGTGGAATCGACCTCGCACTTACATACGCTAAACTACCAACGGTTCGTGCACTTGCGAGTATCACAAGTTGAGGACGCAGTTGAATCTATTTTGGTGCAGGCTCTACTTACGCAGACAGGTATCGTGGTCTGCCAAAAAGCAACCGACTCTTGCTAGATCTTCCACCGAGGCCGAATATTGCTCCCGTGCCAATACTTCTAGTGAAATTACTTGGCTGGTTTCTTTGCTGAAAGAACTTGGCCTTACTTTATGAACACCACCTATCTTATGGTGTGACAACTTGGGAGCAACTTACCTTTCCGCCAATCCAATTTTCCATGCTCGCACTAAACATGTTGATCGGTGCATAAATTACATATCATTTTGTACCCTTTTAGCTTATGATTTGGTTATGTTTTTGAGTTAAACTTGTGCTTTTAATTTGTTTTGTGTTTGTTTCAAGTGTTTTAAGTTTGAGAATCAATAAATGCATTTTGGAGACAAATTAGCTCAAAAAGGTGTCTCCAAGATCAGTCAATTTCACGGATTGGACTGTACTTGTTCAAGAAGAACCAGATAATGACCCACATATCATTGGAAAGATACGGAAGTCTAGTTTCTGTAGAATTTTACGGTTCATGATTCCGAGTCTTCTAGAGAAAGTTATACATGTTTTGGCAACTTAAGGTCAAATTCGGCAGCATCTGCGTTCCTGGGCCAAAAATCACATTTGAAGGCCTTTCCGATTTTTCCTTGAGCAGGGCTGAATATGCTTGGAAAGATAAGACACATAGCTTGAAGATACATATTTTTGCAGATTTTTGAGAATGGATGAATAAGACACAAGCTGGCTGCAATGAATTGTCATGCATGACATATGCATGATGAATTGTTGTTGATTGTGGGAAAGTTTGTGGAAGCATATTCAATTCCTATTTTTGAGTGGAATTTTGCAGCAGCCAAAAGATGGTGAAGTAGATGATGTAACACTAAGCTTAATGCCAAAAGATGATGAAGTGGGAGTTGCAACACTAAGCCTAAAGACAAGAGGAATTGTTTTCAAATGCAATAGTGGGTTAAGTGATTTAAGTGTTGTAAGTTAGTGAAGTTAGTGTGTTTATAAAATTCAATTGTATAATTCAGATTTTCACTTCCCCTAGGCCTATAAATAGGGAAGTTCTCTAAGCTTGTAATAACACCCCAAGGGGGGAGCTCTCAAACACTTCTCTAGAGCTCCCTTCCCTTCTCTCCCTCAAATTCTCTTAGTTTCCTTTCAAGTTTTCAATTGTTGTAATAAAATGAGTTTACTGAATTTTTCTTCAAGTTTTCAAGTTCTTCTTTAATTTTATTTGTAATGTACATTCTTTCTTAAGTATTCAAGTTTAATTAGTTTCCAAGTTTCAGTTATGGTTTTTGTTCTTATTCATTATGCTTATAAGTTAATATGCTAGTTTGAATGATTGATCACCATTTAGGCTTGCATGTTAGCTATCTTGGTTTGAATTAAGAGTAGACACCATGCTTTAATTCGAATTGAACTATGAATAGGAAGAGTATGTATGGACATTCGACAACAGGGATTAGATACATGCTTGGTTGTTTAAATTGTTCTTCTATGCTTAATGGGTTCCTAATGCTTAGTTTTAGGTTAGACAACAAATGATCAAATTAGGAATTAGGAACACAAGGTTAGAACCAGACACCATGGTCTAATCATACTTTAGCTAGAATCAATCCGTTAATCTAATTGAACTTGGGAACTTATTTGCTTGAGTTATTTCCTTTTTCTTGTTTTATTTATTTTCTTTTCCATTTCTGTTTTTTTTGTAGGGAAATGAATTGGATCATTCAATCACCAATCCTCGTGGGATCGACCTCGCACTTACATATGCTATACTACCGAACGGCTCGTGCACTTGCGAGTATCACAAGTTGAGGATGCGCTGAATCCATTTTGGTGAAGCTGAATCTACCAACAAGTTTTTGGCGCCGTTGCCGGGGAATTGGCAACATTGTTTGGTTCTATTTCTTTTCCCTACTTTTTTTTATTTTCCATTTTCATGTTTTTCTGGACAATTTCTTGTTTTAAAGTTAATGACGTTAATGGACCAGTTGTGTTTGTAGTCCAACAGAAAAGGACAATTGCCCAACAAGCAAGAGAACTGGGTTTAAGTCCCAGCTTACACAACCCATTGGTGCTTGTTGCTTTGAAGCATGGAATTGGATGTGTGTTGATTTTCCTTTTCATTGTAGTTTTTATTTCCTAATCCTTTTAATTCCATTTCAAGTTTGTGTGTTTGTTTTAGCAATTTTTGATAGCTTAATAAAAATGGAGAGAGATGGAACCTCAATCATAAGAATGGGAAGTGTGGAGCAATGGGAGAAGTCATGACCTCCAAATGCATCATGCTCGACCTAATCGCTTCAAGGGGGAGTATTCCAATCCTTTCTCCTTAGTTGTTTTGTTATTATTTCAGTAATTTTAATTTTCTATTGCTTTTATAAAAAAAAATTAAAAAGATTTTTTATGAGCTAACTCGTGGTAACTCCAGTGAGCGTCTCCATCAATAAGTGTCTAGGAGTTTTTTAGGCGACACCTCGGTGAGTAGGAAGTTTGGGTTTTAAGTGGGACCTTTGTGACCCCTCCAACCTTCTCCGGATCCCCTGGCTGTGTTTTCTAGGCCCTTAACCGGTCATCCATGAGTTGCTTGAATATTTGTGTGTTTTAAAAAAAAAACAAAACAAAACAAAATTTAAAAAAAATTTAAAAAATTTAAAAAATTTGAAATTTGAGTTTTTATTTATTTTTCCTTGTAAATTGCAATTTGGAACTTTTTTGTTTTTTTTTGTGGTCAGTTAATTGTAAATAATAATAATTTAAAAATAAAAATTAAAAAATTCAATTTGGAACTTCTTTGTTTTGTTTTATTATTATTATTTTTTTATTTTGTTAAGTTAATTTATGTATTTATTTACGTGGTGTGGTTAATTAGTTTATTTCTGAGTGTTAAAAACACATTTTTATTTCACTTCAAACACTGCAAACAAAGTAAAAAGTAAAAAAATAACAAAAACAAAAACTAAAAACAAAAACAAAACATTCAAGTAAATTAAAAATAAAAACAACATCTTCATCATCTTCATCTTCATCTTTATGGCATGCCTCTTCTCTTCTTGCGGAATTTTCAGGCTCCACATGGTCCTCATTCTTTCTTCTGATGCTTCCACGATGCTGATTGACACAATATAACCGCTTCTGCAGTCCGCCACCATAGCCTTCAAGGAAGCTACTTCCTCGCTAGTGCCGCACACTCCCCCTTGTTCTTGCCAGCAATCGCATGCCCAAATTGGTAGCAGAAACCGCGTGAGCACCGTTAAATTGTGGGTTCCTCCACTTGCTGCCTGTCAGACCTCTTTGCCACATGCAGGTGATCTGTCGATGTGAGCCTGCTGCTAATCATGCCTCCAGGAGCATTCCCGTCTCGGCATTGCCTAGAAAAAGTTCGGTATTGCCTCAGGAGTTTGAGGCCGGCCGTGATGGTATGAAGAGTTTGGAAAGAGGGCAGTGTTTGGAGGAGCCCTTTCTGGGCATTCGGAGGTGCAAGGGACAGCTCAAGGTCGAGATCATCAAGGTGAGTGCATGAGGATGCCATTTTTTTTGTTTTTGGATTTTTTGATGTTTTTCCTTGAGTTTGCGGAAGAAATCCTGGGTATTATCCGCTTCAGAGGCGTGGTTTAAATAGACATATGTTGATGAGAGAGAGCCAACACCATTTCGGATTTCCCGGACGCTTTACCTAATTGCTTCAAGGGGAAGCACCTTTACTTTACTTTTTTTTTTTTTCTCCGATGTTTTCTGGTGTTTATTATTTTTGCCCATTACTTTCATTTTCTAGAGCTTTATGTTTTTGCTTTTCCCTTTCGGCTATCATCTTTAGTTTATTTTAGTTAGGGGAACTGTGCTTTCTTTTTCCGTTTGTCGTCTTTGTTTCATTTAAGTTTGGGGAAGTGTATTTACCTTTTCCTTTTTATTTTATTTTATTTTATTCATTGTTTTTCTTTTTAATTTAAAAATAACTTGTTTTCCTTTCTTTGAAGGAGCTAGAACTTTTGGTAACTCCAGTGAGCAAGCGCAGTCTCCAGTGTCTAGGAGTTCTTTTAGGCGACACCTTCGGTGTCTGGGAAGTTTGGGTTTTAAGAGGGACCATTGTGACCCCTCCAACCTTCCCGATCCCCTGGCTGTGTTTTCTGAGGCCCTTAACTGGTCATCCTTAAGTTTTTCTCTTAAAAGAAGAAGCAGGTACTTGTATTTGTTTACTTAACTAAAAATAAAAATGCATGTTTGGGTTTTCATGTTTTTGTTTGATCGTCGTTCTTTAAATTTAGGGTCAATCGTCTCTTTGTGATAACATTTTTTTTATTTATTTCCCAATTAAAAAAAAATACAAATACAAATACACTTTAAAATTAAATAAATAAAAACTGAAATCATTTCTTCTTGGCGCTCGGTGTCTCGACCATAGGAGCTTTTAGTTTGGCCCTCTGGCTTTCCTCTTCCGGGGCTTCACGCACAGCCTCTTGGGGCTCATCACTTGAGCTCCCAAAGATCGCAATCTAGCTTCAGTATAACTTTTCTAACGACTGGTTTCTTGCGTTTACCCGGTCGGTCTAGGTCTTCCAACTGTTTTCGCATGTCGTGAGTACAACTCTACAATCTTTGTTAGGTTTTTATTCTCGTCCCACAACACTTCTAGCTGTCTCGATTCACCTTCACTATCCTTGACCTCTCCCTTTTCAAGCTTTTTATAGCACTCTCACAGTCTTCAACCAAACTCCGCTCAGCCGCCGCTGAGCTTTTAGCACCTCTACCTCATGGGACTTCACAAGTAGGCGATGACCCAAACTTGCGACACATGCTGTACTCTGCACGCTGAGTGCCAGGGCATCACTCGTGACCTGGTTGTCATCCCTTGTCCTGAACACATGTATATCTTTGGGAGTCACTAAATTTCTGCCAACTCCAATGGCAACATCGTTGTCCAGGAGTATTGAGTCATTAACAGAGTACAGGCCCCCTTGCGGAGGCAAAGTAGGGCATCATCCTGGTGCTACTGCTTGGCCTCGATGTTTGAGTCGGTGGAGCTAGGTTGATCCAACGAAAAGGGTAGGAAGAAGCCATAGATTTCTCACTTTCTCTTTCTTTTTCTTGTTTGTTTTCTCTTTCTGTGTGTTTTTGCGTTTGTGTTTTTCCCTTCCTTTTCTTTCTTATAAATGTAGTCTTTGACAAACCCTAGCCATCTAAGCATTTCTCTGAATCCCCAGCGTTCCTCGAGTCCCACAACCATCTCACTTTCCAACCGTTTCCAACTCATTTGTCACGACTTGCTTTGTCTGACGGACGCGTTTGAGCAAAGTCGTCGCGCCTTTTCATGGCCCCGTAATTTTCTTGTGTAGTTGCCGCGGCGCCTCTATGCATCGGACACGTGTCTCGCCCTGTCTCTTTGGTCCCTTACACTTAACGAACATCATGACCCATGCGCTTCGAATTCACGTTTTATCCATTTATAAAAAATAAAAAAAAATAAAAAAAAATTAAATGTGTGGGTTTCGGAAATTCATTTTTGGGTTGGATTTTTCACCTTGTTTGGGTTTCAAAATGGGTTAAATTTACCGTGGTTTGGGTTTTGAAATTGTGGGCTTTGGGCTTCAAAAAAAAAAATTTGGGTTTCAGAATTGTGTGATTAGGGTTTTTGTTTCATTTCGTTTGTTTGTTTTGTAATTTTTATTTTGTAATTATTTTATTTTTGTGTGTTTTATAATTGTTATTTGCTTTAATACCTTTCCATTTGTTGTTATGACATTGTTTGTGGCTAATTTTTAAACATTGAAAGGACAATGTTCATTTCTAGGTTTGGGGGTATTTGGAGTTTTGCATGTATTTGTTTTTTTCATAAATTTAGCATGTAATTGTTTTTTTTTTCTTAATTTTAAAATTTAAAAAAAAAAATTGCTTGTTTTTCTTCTATTTGAGTCTTGTTTTTGTTTTGAGTCACTTTCCGAACACTTATGATGAGATTGTGATAAATGTTTGCATGACTTAAATGAAAATTGAATTTTATTTATTTATTATTTATTACTGTTTCCTTGTAATTTTTTTAATTCTTTTAATTTTTTTAAAAAAATTAAAATTAAAAATTAATTAATTTGGCATCGTTTTAGCATAGATATGTTCGAAACCTTCTTTGCACTTGCCATTTGTTTCATAATTCTCCAATTAAAGGATTTGCATGACCCAAAGAATTGATCAAGCATAAATTAGAATTATATAACCATATAATGTGAGCTTTTGAGCCTTGTGCTTCATTTCATGAGTGTTATACACATACTCTTATTTTCTTGTCATCAAAGTTGTTGTTTGATCTCATTATCCATTGATTTGGTTGAACACTTAAAAGTCATTCATTCTTATGCAATTTGATTTCATGACATTTAAGAAGTGATATTAAGGCCCTCTTTGGATCGTTGTGCCTTTCAAGCTAACCTTATGCATGCTTAAGCATGATTTTCCATTGCTAACCATTTTGAGCCTACATGTAAACCTTTTCTTTCATTTTACCAATTATATTTCCTCGCCTTAGCCCCGAAAAACAAATATTTACCTCTCTAAGGAACTCATGAGCTCTAATTCGGATGTGTTTTTCATGCTAAGTTTGGGAATGGATATTACTTTAAAGAAAAAAGAAGAAAAAAAAAGAAGAAGAAGAAAATTCACACAATTGGTGAAATGAAAAGAAAAAAAAATGTTATGAGAAATGGTAGTTGAATGAAATTTCGTTTTTGGGTTTCATTGGTGTTTGGAAAGGAGTTTAAATCATTGTAAATGAAGGTATAAGGAGTTTTGATCATGTAAAAGAAAAATTCCGTTGTGATGATTCGAAGTCTTGTAAACAATTGTTATATGCTCTTATATTTTGAGTTCCTTGGACTTTGTTTTATCCATACCTTTCATTTCTCACTCACCTTACACCCTTGGCCCCATTACAACCTATAATAAAGACCTAAATTGATCTTAAATGTCATGTGGTTGAATTGCATTCATTTTTCTACTTTTAAGTGTTTGGCATCCTTCTTGAGATCATATTAATGCAAGTTCTTCATCTTCCTATTTTGAGTTAAGTCCCTTATGGTTTAAGTCTAATCTCATGTTTATAACTGAAGTGTTGCATCGGAGCCCTCTACTGAGTGATTCATTTGTGAGAGGACAACTTTGGTGAGATTTGAAGTTGCACTTGTGCTTTGTATGATTTTTGAAATTGTGTGAAAACTAAGATTGGAGAATTTGTTGCATTTGGCTATCACACTACTACACTTTGAGCATATTGTGTTTAGAACTCTGCCGCTTTGTTAATAATGTCTAAAATTGAGCTTTTATTGTTAAAACTTTTGAGTCATGTGCATGAGTCATTTCTCTTCATAAAGGTTCGGGAAATGTTGTTTTGAGTTTTTATTTTGATTTTTTGTGATTTGTTTTTTGTGATTGTTTCTATTTTTATTTTTGTTTTTGCTTTTATTTTTGTTTTTGTTATTTTGCTTAAGGACTAACAATCTTTAAGTTTTCTAACCATTTTGTTTGTAGAGTTAGAAAAATGTTTGTGGGTATCAATTGTTCAACCCTCAGGAGACACAACTCCTCCTACTAGGGATGCCTAGAGGTTTAAAGGCTTGTTGCATATGCTAAATGCAATCGAGTTGACCTATGAAGTGGTTTAGTTAACTTCTAGTTTTGTTTTTAACTTTGTTTTGTGTTGTTTTGCTCCAGGACTAGCAAAATCTAGGTTTCGGGGTATTTGATCGGTGCATAAATTACATATCATTTCGTACCCTTTAGCTTATAATTTGGTTATGTTTTTGAGTTAAACTTGTGCTTTTAATTTGTTTTGTGTTTGTTTCAGTGTTTTAAGTTTGAGACTCAATAAATGCATTTTCCGGAGAGAAATTAGCTCAAAACAGTGTCTGCAGATCAGTCAACTTCCACGGATTGGACTGTACTTGTTCAGAGAGAACCAGATAATGACCCACATATCATTGGAAAGATACAAAGTCTAGTTTCGGTAGAATTTTACTGTTCATGATTCCAAAGTCTTCTAGTAGAAAGTTATACATGTTTTGGCAACTTAAGGTCAAATTCGACAACATCTCCACTGGGCCAAAAATCACATTTGAAGGCCTTTCCGCATTTTCCTTGAGCTGGGCTGCATATGCTTGGATATATAGACACATAGCTTGAAGATACATATTTTACAGGATTTTTCAGAATGGATGAACAAGCCCAAAACGAGCCCACAAGCTGGCTGCAATGAATTGTCATGCATGACATATGCATGATGAATTGTTGTTGATTGTGGGAAAGTTTGTGGAAGCATATTCAATTCCTATTTTTGAGTGGAATTTTGCAGCAGCCAAAAGATGGTGAAGTGGATGATGCAACACTAAGCTTAATGCCAAAAGATGATGAAGTGGGAGTTGCAACACTAAGCCTAAAGACAAGAGGAATTGTTTTCAAATGCAATAGTGGGTTAAGTGATTTAAGTGTTGTAAGTTAGTGAAGTTAGTGTGTTTATAAAATTCAATTGTATAATTCAGATTTTCACTTCCCCTAGGCCTATAAATAGGAAGTTCTCTAAGCTTGTAATAACACCAAAGGGGGGGGAGCTCTCACACTTCTCTAGGAGCCTCCTCCCTTCTCTTTTTTTCCTCTCAAATTCTCTTAGTTTCCTTTCAAGTTTTCAATTGTTGTACTAAAATGAGTTAACTAAATTTTCCTTTACAAGTTTTTTTAAGTCCTTCTTTAGTACTGTACATTCTTTCTTAAGTATTGAAATTCCCAATTAGCTTCCAAGTTTCAGTTATGGTTTTTGTTTTTATTCATTATGCTTATAAGTTAATATGCTAGTTTGTAATGATTGATCACCATTTAGGCTTGCATGTTAGCTATCTTGGTTTGAATTAAGAGTAGACACCATGCTTTAATTTGAATTGAACTATGAATAGGAAGAGTATGTATGGACATCCAACAAATAGGGATTAATACATGTTTGGTTGTTTAAATTCTTCTTCTATGCTTAATGGGTTCCTAATACTTACATTTTAGGTTAGACAACAAAATAGATCAAATTAGGGAATTAGCAGACACAAGGTTAGAACCAGCACCATGGCCTAATCATACTTTAGCTAGAGTAATCAGACTTTATACGAATCGAACTTGGGAACTTATTTGTTAGTTATTTTCCTTTTTCTCTGTTTTATTTATTTTCTTTTCCATTTGTTTTTTTTTTTGTAGGGAAATGAATTGGATCATTCAATCACCAATCCTCGTGGATCGACCTCGCACTTACATATGCTATACTACCGAACAGGTTCGTGCACTTGCGAGTATCACAAGTTGATAACTAGCTGAATCGGATTTTGGCCAAGCCCAATCTACGCAACATGTCGAGATCGATTATCACTTTGTTCGTGATCATAAGCTCCTATACGCCTTCATGTCAAATTCATTTCTACCAAGGATTTAGTTGCCACAGGAGCAAGCCTCTAGCTCTACCCGTTTCAACTTCATTTTAACAAGTCTCAGTTCAAGGTTGCTCACTCCAGGGGTCATTAGCCTAAACATCTGCAATTACTTCTTGCATTTAGCCATATAGTTCCACTACTCAGCTGCTCCAGATTCCTAATCTATTTTGCAGCCATTCCTCTATTCATACCCCTCCCCCACATGTACAGTTAATATTTGAATATTTGTAACTGTACAATCATGTATATAAATAGATAAAGAAACCTCAACACAGTCTAGTGAGGAAATCTAAATCTTATACCTATCATAGATATATGTTTTATTATTCACTTGCTCATTCAAGTTTCGTTGTATTATAAATATGACCTCCTACAAGGAGAAGAATACACAGAAAGTTCTTTCTCACAAACAACATTCTCATAGTCCCTATTTCAGCAAATTGGCCCAAACAAGAGCTTTTACAACTATCTTTTTACTTACATTCAACATTCTCCACAAAGCCAAAGAAAATTATCGCTAACTTATTTGCTTCAATGTGGTAATTTCAAAGAAATTTTTTGTGTTGTTCTTCTTTTCCTCACAATTTTAAGACACATATGCTAGAACACATTCTTATTAGTTTTTAAGACCAACACAGAATGGGCTCTAATAGATTACAACAAGGAAACATTAGAAGAAGAATTAAGAAAGGCAGAAACAAAATGAAATACGGAAAATAGACACGGAATCAGATAGTAAAACCATCCAGAGTAAGCATTGCATTATATGTTATCATGTGTAATGGCTTTGACAAATGAAGCCTCTTGAGTTGAAGAGATGTTGAGAAACTCATTTCATTGTGGGATGAGATTGTGGACTGGGATTCAAACATGCAAATGCTATCAGAACAAGAGAGACCAATTCCCTGGAACTCTATGCGTAGGTCTAAACATCCATCAAAAAGCATCTTATGTGTAGGTAATCCAAATGGTGATGAGATGTTGAATGAAGAGATGCAATAGAGATCAGATTTATATCTCCTGGATGCCTTCCAATTATCACTTCCAATGAAATCACTACTCCAAGCTATAATGTCCACATTTCCCCATTTACTTCCATTATATAATAAGCTTGAATAGAAAACTTCAAGCAGGACATAACACTTCAATGTAAGTTTACAAAAGCTATAATCATGCCAAAGAAGTATAACCCTGTCTGAACATGAAAAATATTGATTAGCCAAAATGGAAATACATAAGACATAGGATAATAACAGATAAGAACATGAGTTGGTGCCATATATATTTATGTGCCAACAAGGGCACTCCAACTAGTTGAGTCTGGGTTCAAAAACTTAGCAGTGCCAAAGTCTGAAACAGAGGCCTCATTACATAATCTGAACAAAATGTTCTTGATTCACAGATGTCAATCAATGTACACAATCCTGTGCAGTAATTCGTGGTGCATGTAACAGAGGGCATGAGCTAGACCTTTCACAATATTCACCATCCATCATCAAATTATTTAGCTTTTGAATCTCTGCTCTACATTGTGGCCAAAAGGCCATCTTTTAAAATAGATCATTTACCAAAAACGAGTGCAGTGCATGTGAACAGAAACCATAAAGCTTCACAAGGATCTCAATGTAACAAATTAAGTTAGTGCCCTTATTTCATTAGAAATTCCTTTTCCCAAATTGGTCGTGCCATCACACAGCAGATGGAGTTTCTTCACTGCCACCATGTTGGCATTTGACAAATTATACAGACACTTCCATGTCCTTCCTTCCCAATGCAATATGTGGAATCAAAATCATCTGCTGCCCATATGATTTCCTCATAACATCTGTTTTTCCATCTAAAATTTAATATTTAAAAAGGAAAATTTCTTCCTGCATGTTGTTTTGTTTCTTTATCACTTACGCTTCTTCTTTCTTTCCATCACAAACACAATTAAAGAAAGCAGATAGAAGAAAAACTGCAGCTAGAAGGGAGAATATGAGCCATGCTTGCAGGGTGGGAGCTCTAACATTTCCACACAAACCTATGTTCCCTTTAATGCTTTGACACTACTACAAAAACCAAAATATACGACGTAATCCACCGTCGTGTATCATGTTTCAGAGGTTTAATGTGATTTGACTTCCGCCTTCAATACATAATAATTGTTTGAGAAAACAGTTACGTTAATATATTTACATCATAAAACTAAATCATTGCCTACTTCATACATAAAAGCATAAATACAACTTTCGATGATATTATACGAATGATTTTAGTAAAACACAGGTTAATAATGTTAAATGTAAAAAACAGAACACAAGCCCCAAATTGCAAAATATGTTTACCAACGTCTTAATTAAAACAAATCATTGTGTAAAACATAATAAGTTATGGTTAAATAAATACTACGTTCACTAAATAAAAAAACTGACGTCTAAAACATATAACATGGTAAATTACACGTCACTTTTGTCAAAAAACAGTGACTGCCTTAGAGATTTAACATGGCATATATTTACTTGCACTGAACGTAAAAAAAAATAAATAACCACGATCTTTAGGTCACTTATATACGTTTGAAATTATTTTAATTGGTCTCAATATAGAGAAAACAAACGACGTGGATATTTAGTATCACACTGTTTGTTATCAATAATTGTCACTTTATTCATTTATCATGGTCAATAGTCACATTTCCCACTGTTGTTAGTAATTACAACTGTTGGTAATTCAATATATTTTTGCTACTCTTGTTGTATTTGAAAGTTCTTTGGCTAGCGCTAATACGTGTGTAATCTCTGAGACGTCATTGCTTCTAGCTTACCGTCGTCAAGCATTAAGGAAACGTTCTCCAATTATGCATTTGACGTCGGTCATTTTAAAATGAATGTCATGGTTAGGCTTTACTTTGTCCCAATAATTCATTTAGCTTGTTACACTGCTGATGTCGGTGCATTTATTTTATTCATGCATTGTGGCTAGTCTTTGTTAAGCTTTTTTATAACCTCTTTCTACGTGTGTATTTTAGACGTCAATTGTTCATGATAATCACATGCAACAATCAGTTTTAACGAAAACGTTAAATCATCAATTGATTATATCCGCAAATTCTGCGTCGGTTTGAAGTTTTCCATAGTGTCATCCCCATCTTGTTTGTCTTTATTATTTTATTTACTTGTTGCGTGTTGTTACATTCATTACCTTTATGAATTAATTTTATGCAGAACGTGTTTTCCTTTCCAAATGGCGGTTTCATTTTTATTTTTGACTTTGTTATTTTACGTCGGTTGTGAAAATTAAATTGGTTGTTTTGTAGATGTCTGTTCTTGTTATTTCTGAAATCTGACTGCGTATTTTCAGCTTTAACCCTATTATTTTAAATTTCCTATTTGTCGTGTCCAAGCCTGGAGAATGAAAATGTGATCGGAATTAAATCACACACACATTAGTAATTATTGTCATACATTACTATATAATGAGCTATACATTACAACAATCAATCAATCAATAGTATCTTTATCTCACTCCTTTAATATTTTTACTTCAAACTCACCCACTAGGTCATCAAATGTGTCAACATTTGGTATCCCTCTAGAAAATGGCTTAGATTAATTCTAAATAATCCACCTAGCACATCATCACCAATAACATCATTATATCTCATTAGGATTTATAATATGATTGACTAATCATTTATGTATTGGTTTGCTAACATAAAATACTGTTTGACTTGACAAAGCTATAACAAATTTCTTGGTTATTTTATGTTCAATTTTAGTTAGATCAAAGGGGATTGAGTTCCGTTGAGTTATAAGGTCCTTAAGTGTCATCTATCCAACCACACCTTAAAGACGATTCTAAAACTTTTGGTAGTCAAGGTCTTGAAATTTCTTGAATAACCCTGATAAAAACCCATATTGGAGACAATAGGGTTTTTATCCGGGCACTAGCAACTTGCATAGTATGTGCAGTAATAAACTTTATGATTTTGGACAGTCGCACATCATCTTGTGCCTTGGTGTTAAATTTAATATACTATTAATAAGATAGCTCCTATATGATGGGCAATTCCATGCTTGACTGAAGCTTGTTAACCACTTGAGTTTTTCTTATTGCCATTATTGTCTTCCCATTAAGTTCACTTTGAACCTGCAAATTAAACATATATCTTTATTCAATCTGAACATATATATAGAAGAAAGAAAATAAATAAATCAATATGTCATTCAATAACACACAACCTTAAAAGTTGTAGCTATTTAATGAAGTGCTATTGTGCTTATTTTGTAGCCACTTTGTCTCTTTGAGATTTTGGGATAAGTGGCTCTGATATGGATCATACGTTCCTGACATCCATCTAAAATATAATCAGTTCTGAAATGCAACCTTTAGGATCAGTACGACTTGAAAACATACCCTTTGGCACTTTCATATATCTTTCAAATGGATACATCCATCTAACACACTAGCTCACAGACTGAATTCTCACAACAGTACTACTATTATACTAACCATGATATCAAAGAATGAAGGGGAAAAAGACTTTGAAGCAAACACAAAGTAACTACTAAGACATCTTCTTCAAACTATTCAGCTTGCAACATTTACCGTCTTTTGCACATATAGCATTGAAGAAGAAGCACAATCAACTTATATCCACCTTGGAGGCTTCTCCAAAATAGAACGAATTGCCACAGTGTAGTAATGCCCATCAGCAAATTACAATCATGAGATTTAAGGCCAGAAGTTCTTGACCTTTTTAAAAATACAAGATTTTTTATGTTTGAAGAACAACCTTTAGGAACCTTCATACAATAAAAAAGAATTGCAAACCGCTCTCTCTGCCTCCAACGTCCTGAGGCAAGTGAGTACGTCTTTCTTCACAATTCCTGTTGCAAATTAATTTTTACCCGTATGTTCAATAAGTCTAACCGTATAACTGATCTTTATTTTTTCCAGGGATCTTTAACAATGTAATCATGAATACTATTCAATACATTCTTCAAAGGTCATACATCTAAGGGTATGCCTCACATGGAGGGATTTCATTCTAGATTTAAGAGTTTTGATTCTTTCTTCAGAACCCTTTACCATTCACTTCTCACAACACTTCCTTTATTTTTCCAGCCCCATATGTAATTAATATCTTCAACCATATGCAGCACTTCTTTCGGTTAATGGCTTGGGAGGCATGCCTTATCGATGTTTCCCATTAAAGCTGCACGTTGCCTTCTAGATATGGATAATTGAATTGGTAATGATTTCTATGTTAATGTAACAAATTTTGAGGCCATTTTTCAACCTTGACTAGGTGTATCATCGCATATTGGACAATATACTTCATATCCTTTAATCACACAACCAGATAATTTCCATAAACCTAAATGGGAAAATCATTAATTGTCCACAGTAATACACCTCTGAGTGTAAAGTATTCTCCTATGTGGGCATCATACACTCCTCTAATCTGATCCCATAGAGATTTAATCATCAATCAAAGGCTCAGCAGAACGTCTATATCATTTCCGAGCTGTTTAAGGACTCAGTTATAGGTCACATTTATGACTTCCGTCATGACAGGCTGCATAGTGGGAGATTATATGTAACTAACATAACTGGCCAAGAACCGCACGTGCTATGAAAGAACTGTGGGATTGAATCCATCAGTGTTAGAGAATCAATCTCCAATCTTGGCTCATTACCAAGTTCGGGCTATTTTTCATCAACAAGTTTCCAATACGGGGAATCCCCTGATGAGACATATGACCAACTAATTTTCTTGCACCATGCCAGTCAAACTCTTAGCTGTCTTATATGATCCAACATCCTTCAAACCTTAGATGGGAGGAAAATACCATACCACCTTCGTCTCCACACCTTTCATAACCCATC